>VYXF01009764.1:576890-647342 GCA_013397295.1 Polioptila caerulea
AAAAAAAAAAAATCCAAACCCCTAAAATAATATTGTGAACTATCTTGTTTATCTATGTTACTTTAAAACCCCCTACATGATTATTTTTTTATTAAAAATTTAAATAGAAAAAAAAAAACCCAACCAGCAAACACCTCCTAGATATACAAAAGAAAACAGTCTAAAAGGTCTATTTGTTCTAGAACTCTTAACACCAGAAAATGAGAATTTCTTATATGAGTCACTTCAGTCACAACTGTAATTAAAAGCTAATTATAAGGGTTTTCTGGAAGAAATTAAACAAAATTGTATTTTCTAACACAGTCAAAGAAGCATAGAAAAAGTATTTAAACTAAAAAGCATTAAAAGAAAACTTATTTTATACAGATCTAATCCATTATGACTAGAAATTGAACAAAAGACCTTTGCATCAAAAAGTTTATCCAAGAGATCTGGGCTTTCTTTCATAATCTGGCCCACAAGATACAAAAGATTTTTTTTTTTTTTAATTCTGTGTTCTGTTTCTGTTTTGATGAACATATATAAACTTTTTTTGCTGTCAGATGATAGCCAGGAGACCTGCCATGAAAAGGAGTTTTCTACATTGTCCCAGTACACTTCCATCAGCATGTAGGCCACCTTGCATCCATCAACTTCCTCTGTTTTACCATTACCTGGGATGAATTTGTTCATCCCTAGCATCGATCACTATTTCTGTCTCACATCTACCGCAGTATATCTCAATCCCAGTTCAGAAATTATTCACATTTTCCAGTTGAAACTTTCCTGAGTCCTGTGTAATAGTCTGTTTTGTCCTCATTCATCCTGGTGTGAGTTGCCCCAGGCTGAAACTTCCCTTAGGATCCAGAAGAAATGAGATATCTGGAGGCAACAGCAGTGGTCTGGAGTGACGGGCACAAGGAGGCCAGAGTTTGTTGTGGACAAGTCTCCATTGTGCACAGACTGGAAAGGGAAAATAAAGTTAAAAGCATTTTTAGACCAAAAGGTCTGAAACACAGACCTTAAAAATATAAGATTACTAGACTACACTAGGCTAGAGTAGACTAAAATAGAACACAACAAACCAGAACAGTTCCAGCTGGAAGAGACCTACAGTGATCATCTTAGTCCAATTTCCTGTCCACTACAGGGCTGATCAAAAGTTAAAGCATATTATAAAGGAAATTGTCAAAATACATCTTGAGCACTCACAGCCTGGGGACATTGACCACCACTCTAGTAAGGCTGTTCTGTGTGTCTGACCATCTTCTCAGGAAAGAAATGTTTCCCGATACCCAGCGTGAAACTCCTGTAGTGAAGCTTTGAACCATTTCAATGCTTCTTGTCAGATTAAAATGTGCACGACTAATTTTTAAACCTTAATCCAAAAGGAAGAATCTAATTTGTGGATTGGTGGGTTATTATGTGCTGTTACACTTGCCTGAAGTGTTCTGGAATCCATCTCTTTGTGGTAGATCACCTCTATCATGCAAGAACTGTTGTCACTGAAGGTGCTCAAATGTACAGGCCCATTTTAAGATAAATTAAGGAGAGTATCTGAGGAGTCTAATCTAATCTACTGCTCCTCACTCTGAGTTCAGAACAGACCAAGTTCACAACCTATACAGCATTCTACATATGTTGTCCTTCAGCCAGGAGACATTGTTGTGCCTGCTTGCCTTGTTCTGTGGACAAGGTAAAGATCTGAGTTTCCAAAGCTTCCTGTAGCCTTCCAGGGATAGCAAAGAGGAATAAAGGTCTTCTGTAACTGCTCTGTAAGAGGGTTTCATTAGTCACATATTTAATTTGCTTTTACTTTAGTGAGATTTCTTCATGAATTTGGGAGGAAGATTTGACCTCTGATGTGATTTGTGTAAGTTGTAACTCATTCTTTGTCTGACAGAAAGCTGAATATGTTTAGGTAACAATAAAAGGCAAGAGTATTAATAAGTTCTTCTGTAATAACCACAGTCACAGCTCCTTAAAAGATAGCACACATATGCCTTCAAAAGGCTGAGTGGAAAAATCTGAGGCAGATGGAGAAAGTTCTAATAAATCACACTTGCTGGAACCTTTTGTCAAGCAGGAAGAATCTTTGTCATGGTGATCCATGATTTGAACAAGAATGCTGCACAATTGTTCTGACACATATGACATTAAAATGTGTCTAAATGATGGTGAGGATCATCAGGGAGATATGTGTTTTCCCCACAAGAATCAGAAAAGTTAAATCTAGGTGACATGCTAAGTGAACCGTGGGGAATCTTTTGCCCTTTCAGCTGGGAATTATGAAAGTCAAATTTTACTGTGGCAGTCCCAATGATTTATGTACAATTTGAATAAGAAAAACAGACCAGAGAAGAAAGGAAGTTCACCACAGAACTGGTGCAAGTAAGCAAATTATAATGTAAAATACCACAGGATAACAGTGCAGGTGGCAATTCAGAGCGCTTAGCCCCGTTTGTTATGATTTTATATATTTAGTGGATTTTAGGTGAATCAAGCTTTATTTCAACTAAATTAAGTGATTTAATTACTGAGCTCAGTTAGTGCTCTATCAAGTCTTATCAAAAGTGAAGTATGTATTTCATACAAAGGAAAGAATCTGGAGGGGAACAGGATGAAATTTAGCTACTTATATCCTAGGTATTTTGTCTACTCTTGGTCTTTGAGTCTTGTGCTAGCACCAGGCGTAGCAGAGAAACTCCCTTCTGAAAGCCTGTAAGTGCTTGTTACCCTTCCCTGTCTTAGTGCTCCCAGCCCCTTACTACTGCTCCTTGAAGCTCTGTTGATTCCTCTTCTTGATGTCTCTTCCTCTTGAATTGGATTTTCATTGTCACAAAATTGAAAGAATTAGCATTCTAGCATCACTAGCATTAAAGAAAAATAAAGTTTTTGCATATTTCCTACTAGATGCAGGAAAATTCTGTTCTGTCTACATAGCTGGTGTTGAATGAGCTCTGATATTCACATACTCTACGCTAGAGTGGTGTCAAGGCACTGACCAGTGTCCACACAGAGTGAGAGTTTCAAGACATTTTCTACTTCGACACCCAGATATGAAATTATAAGGAAGTTTGTTCAGTGTCATCCAGGACAATCAAGAGTCTTTTATCCATGCTGATAATCCATTGAGTCATCTGATCCTTCAAGAATTTGTTTCTTAATACTAGGGCTCAAAATATCATTTCTGCTTTATACATGACAGTAGTTTGCTTTAAATTGAAATGGAATCTCATAGTCCATTGGTACATTTGACTGTAAATCATAGTCTGAATTATACTGTTCATATAAATTTTTCAGACCACAGGTTTGAATTTAAATCCCTGAGATGTATCTTATTATACATAATCAGATGCAGTGTTTTTTAGCTCTGTGTTGAACTAATAACCTGTTTGTGGAATTGCAGTATTGCAACCTTAATATTTCAAAACAACACTTACTTCTAATAAAAAAGCCACAACCACTTGGATTTTCATTTTTTAAACATGGCAGAATTGCTGAGGGCAGAAGAGACATCTGAGTATCTCTAGTCTAACCCTGTGCTCAGAGCTGGGGAAGCTAGAACAGATTGTTCAGGGATGTGTTAAGTGAGATTTTGAGTACAAAATAGATGGGGACTTCATGGCCTCTTTGGACAAACTGTTCCAATATTTGACTTATGTCTCAGTTTCTTATGTTCAGATAAAATTTCATGGCTTTTAATTTGTGTGCATCTTGTCAGTGGTCACTACTAAGAGGGCTGGACTCCATCCATCTTCTTTAGTCCATTCCACTATGAATAGACAGGCATTGATAAGATCCCTCTGGAACTTCACTTCTCCAGGCTGAACAGTCCCAGCTCTCTCAGCCCTTTTTCATGGGACAGATACTCCAATCCTGTTGTCAATCTTTGTGACTCTTCACTACAGCACATTGCTCCAATATGCCTCTGCCTTTCTTGTACTGGGCACCCAGACCTTGACTCCACACTCCAAGGGTGTCTTACCAGTGCTGAGTAGAGGTGAAGGATCACCTCTCCACCTACTGGCCAGGCTCTTGCTAATACAGCTGAGGTGCCTGTTTGCCTTGATTGTTGAAAGGATGCAATGCTGGCTCATGTACAGCCTGGTGCCTACGAGGTCTCCAGGGATTTTTCTGTCAAGCGGTTTCCCAGTTGGCTGGAGCTGGCCAGTACTGGTATCTGAGATTATTCTTCCCCAGGTGCAGGAGTCAGCATTTCCCTTTGCTGAATCTGATGGGGTTCCTCTGCCCATTTCTCCAGCCTGTCAAGGTACCTCTGAGTAGCAGCATGACCCTCTGATATATCAACCCCTTCTCCCAGTCTGGCATAATTTCAAAATTCAGTGCGGATTTTCTTGGTTCCATCTTACAGATTGTTAATGAACACATTTAAAAGTATTGTTCCTACTACCGGGGTCACACCATTAATGTTGGCTTCCAGCTCAAAACTGTGTCACTATTTTCAAACCTCTGAGCCTGCTAAGTCAGAAGGTTTCATTCTTTTTAATTTTCTCCCTAGACATTTTAGAGCAGTGAGGACTACTTGTTTCCTCTTGCTTCTTCCTTTCTTTCAATTACAGTATAAGCTTGTGAAACATCAAAACTAAAAATTTGCCTGGTACATCTTTTTAATGTTAGGAGTTACAATTCTGCGTGAAAACAACATTGTTCCAACCAGACAATCAAAGAAAAAGAAGCCAAGTAATTAATTATTCCTAGTAGCCAAAATTCAGCTCCAGCATTGAAATGGAATTATCATTAAATCCATGAGTAGAAGTCATATTTTCTACTCCTCCAGGAAGGGTCTGATTAGAGCCAGTATGCATCAACTGCCTGGAAAGAGGTTATAGGAAGTGAGTTTCAATCTCTTTTCCCATGTAGCAAGCAACAGGGCCAGAGGAAATGGCCTCAAGTTATTTCAAAGGAGGTTTAGGTTGGATATTAAGAAAAACTCTTCACTGAAAGAATGGCTAGGTGTCGGGTCAAGCTGCCCAGGGAAGTGCTGGACTCGCTATCCCTGGAAGCATTCAAGACGTGTAGATGCTGCACTTGGGTGTAGGATTCAGTGGGGAACATGGCAGTATTGGATTAGTGTTTGCATTCTATGGTCTTTGAGGTCTTTTTGCCAGCCTAAACAATTCTGTGACTCTGTTTGAACCCTTTCCAACAGATGGCAGTCTACAGTTATACTTATGGGTTCCTTTTGTCTTTTCTATTGGTGAGCAAAACAAGATGATACTTTGTGCATAAAACAGTGTATAAGTAAGTAAGGTCACTGCTGTGCCTATCAGGGTAACTCTTATGATACATGGAGGTAACACAATGGAAACCGCAGTTTAGAAATCCAATTTATCTTGCTGTGAATGGAATTGCATCCACTACAGGTAGCAATTAGTTCTGTTCTATAACACTCTTATAGAAATGTGACATTGAAAAACTGTTTGCAATCTACTAAGCCTGATATCAGGGAGTTTGGAAAAATGTTAATTCTTGGTATGCATAGAAGAACAAAGAATTTTTTACCAACTGCAGCCAAAAGGTCAGATTACAACTGCTGAAGTAATGAAGCAAGTTTCCTTCATCTTTAGTTGCATCATACAGTTTATAAAAGCATATTATTCTGTGGATACCTATTTTTCTCAGCACTGAGTTTTTGTCACAACCGAATTATGGATAGATCTATTTTAAATCTATACCTTCATATCAGTGTCTATAGTCCCAGGACTGATAAATGAATGATAAATGAACTCAATGTTGAAGTACTTGAACACTGATTTTTTTATTTCCTTGTGTTTTTGCAAGTGTCAAATAGACAGTTCCCTCATAAAGTGAATATATATCACCAGTCCTCTTGAACCTTTAGCATGTTAATGTTCAGGTAAGTATTTCCTGCCTACATTTAAGACAGTGAATGATGGGATTATAATATCAGGTCTTATAAACTTAATAGTGTAAGAAGTTCCTTGTACTCTCATATTGTTTTCTGCATATGAACCAGCCTTCTAGCAGAGATTAACTTCTTTTTCAAAGAATGGTTTAATACATTTTTCATTCCTTTCCCTCTTCCGAAATTTGTGCTCAGTGTTATTCCTGAAGGCAGCCAGAAACCTATAACAGTCATTGTGCTCGGCAGACCTAGATGTTGGGGACTGTTGGAGCTTATGTCTTCCACTCATAAGACTTAGAAATTGTGCCATTTGTTTTCCCAGGGAAAATTAATTAACAGAATATAGTGTTAGTCAGGGCTCCTATACAACTTTTACCCTAGAATTACTTGTAAGTTGAGAGTTACTTTTTTAATTGGAAAGTTTTAGATTCAGAGCTCATTTGTTTCTCCATGAGAACTTTACAAAGAGAAATGTTCAGAACCAATATTAAGAGGATTGTAATATTGTTATTTTCTACCCCTGAATGAAAAAGCAGCTTCATATGAATGTCTGGAGGAAGGAATTAGATAGATATAGCCTGTATCCATGTCACATGACTTGTCATGTTTCTGAGTTGCAGAAGTGGCTCCCAAGGTGTTAAAAGTCTCTTTTCCCAGCCCTGAGACCGAAGAAGCAGTCGAGAGTCCTCAGCTCTGGTTTTCAAGGTTGTTTATTTTTCCTTATCTATAACATTCTTTCTCTGACCTGTTGAGGTCTGTCTGGCAGGTCAGTTCACAGCGCACTCCCCACCTGTGGGGTGGTGTTAGTTTTTTATACTAAAAACTACGTGTAGTTTATTTACAATAATTTCCAATACCTATCACCTATGTTAGACAGTCTCTACTCTAAACCAATCAAACAGTGCCACCATCACAGCAGAAAATGGAGCAAGAGAACAAGAAAGAAGAAGCCCCAAAACCACGAGGATCCTCCATCTTGTCTTCACTTACATACCATTCTAACAAACCCAAAATCTACTTTTTCACCCTATGGCAAATTAACTAGTATTCTATTCAAACTCTTGTGACTTGTAATTCTTCACACAAAGCTGGTAATTGTTTCCATGGGCTAAAATCAAAGGCACAGGTGCCTTTGACTCCATGCCAAGGTCTCTGAGTCACCAGGGCAGTCAGAGGAATGCCGTGGGTTCCAACAATGACTCAGAAATATGCTCTTATCCATCCAATGCTGATACAGGAGTACCTTTGCTCCTCATTTCTCTTCAATTTGAGCCTGCCAAGAATCCCTGTTGCAGTCACTCTATTTGAGATGAAAAGGCATTGTAACATGGAGTGCAGTGTTTGCCCAAGAAATTGCGCCAAGTTCTTTAAACCAGGTCAATTTCTTTGCACAGAGAAAGATGATTGCATCCTGGTTTAGTGTGGTTTAATGAGTTACTTCTTGTAATAAGTAAATACTATGAGTCTGAGAAAGTCTGTATGGATACTAGCTCTTACCTCCTACATATGTTTTCTAGTCATCAGTCCTAAAGCAGGGGTTGTTGGTTCCTCATTTTGCAAGTAGAGGAACTGTTATGAGAGAAATTGAGAAAGGATGAGGAAGATGGATTACATCAGGAACATAATAGTTCATGAGCTTTCCCCAAAAGTTCCAAGAGCATTATGTAAATATTTAGAAAAAAACAGGTTTTCACACACTTAATCCTGGAAACATTGAGAGGAATCACGTTATCTTTCTTTGCTGTCTGAATATCACCCAGAAAAAGCAAATCACCTGCTTTAATATGTAACAAGTAGTCACTGATTTACTTATCCTATTTTAGAAAGACAAAGACATGGCATGAATTCCATAGCGGAAAGGTCTCATCTAGTAATTTAAAAATAAGCATTTCATAACTTTTGAGGTAGACACCTTATTGTATCAGAGATATCCATATAAAGCTGGCAGATAACCCCAAAACCAAAAGTTATTCATACTTCTGGCTTTCCAGTTGAGACAGTTGGAGACATCTAGAGTGGTATCAATGACCTGTGCATGGGCAACCAAACAAAGCTGGGAATATTTACTATTCTTCCTAACAAGTAAAGCCTTGTAGATGCCTTAAAAATAATTTCTATGTGGCTAAAATAGATCCAGCCCACTCAGAGCTCTCACACATCCCACAGGTTTGTAATGTGTTAGAACCTCTAGCTCATGGTTATCACAAAGGCAGTTGCAGGTCTGGCTTAACCACTTTGAAAGGGTTCTGCCTGTCTTCATCCACAATCCCACAAAGTACGATGAGCACATTGAAAAGTCTAAACCTATACCTTTCCTAAATGAGCCAGAAGTATGCCCATAATTCAGCACAAAACAACTGCAATGGCTGAGGCACTGCAGGGAGCTACAAAACAGTTGTGCTACAGGAGCTTGAGTGATATCATTTTACTTCAGTTGGCTCCTTCACCTGACAAGCAGGTAAGAAATCTGAGAGTGCTGAGCTTCTCTCAGGACTAAAACTGTAATTGAGTAATGAAATGAGTTAATATTCTGGTATGTGGTAGTTTGGTCTTAGTTCACGATGAGCTCAACATTAACCATTTTTCACTGGCTGCCAAAGTGAAAAAACCCAGAAAGCCAAGACCAGCAGGCAGCATTTCAAGAATGTGTTTAAAGAACATGTGCTTCCCATTCACATCTCACAGATTGTCTACCAAGAAATCGATGTAGTTAAATAACTCCTGTCAATTTTGGACATGGTTTTCATTTTATAGGCTTGGATTTTGATTCTTATATTGATTTTATGTCAATATAAATCCTTCACTTCAAAGGAGCTACTTGATTTAAATCTGTTAACAGAACATTACAGGACCTATTTTCTTTTATTGAAGATCTTTTGACTTCACTGTGACCAGCCTTACATAGAAATGGCCAAAGGACGCCACCATAAATTGTAGGAGTACTTAATTTCATTTTAAATACATGCCACGTAATTATATTGCTAAGATAAATTCATCCTGCAAGCCGTGTTGATGCTAATTACAAATAAAAAGAAAGCAAAAGAAGAAAGCTCGAAAAATGACGCGCTATAGTTCCCCCTGGCTAGCTCTCGGCACTCGGCCGCTGCAGCGTGACGCCAGTGGGCCGCCCCAGGAAAGGCTTTGGGAGCTCAATCCCGGGTGTGGCTAAGGCAAGTCCGGCGTCGGGGTCACGCCGCGCCTTCACGGGGTTCCGGCAACCGCCCAGGGCACACGGCAAGGCTGAGGGAGGGTGGCACCCAGAGATAAATCCAACGAGGCAGAGAGATGGTGGAACGCAGCTTTATTGCAGAGGGCACTCCGGGATACCAACCAAAGAGTAACAGAACGGAGGGGTTTTTATATTGTTACCAAGGGGAGGGGATACAACACTAACCAATAAGGGAACACAGGGGAGCATGCAGGGCGCGTGATCCCTGCATGCAGGGGAATGTGCAGAGGGCATGATACATTGTGATTGGCTTTGGGGGAAGATTGGCATGGAAAGGACTGGAACAAGGAAAGGGAATAACCATATAGGGAAAACAAGGGGATAGGGCTAGGGTGATGGACAGATACTGAAAATAGAACTATGGGATTTCCGGAACAAACCAACTCATGGAGAGAGGGGAAAACTGGGATGTACCACAAAAGGGTGCGAAATATTAAACAATTATAAAACCTATAAAACTCAGTAAAAGGGGACTAAAATATGCACCGCAACAGAAAAAGACGTAAATCTTGAAATTGTGTAAAATCTAATTTGGGGACGTCAACATGTATGTAGAAGGGGGGAAAAAAGTAATTTGGATTAGACATTCATATAGTTCCTTTTATGTCCCTTAGCATAATGGCAGTGCATATGTGCGTGTCTGTGTGCGTATAGAAATAGACATACATGCGCTTATGTATGTCTGCAGACACATCATATATTTATGTATTAAAGTTAAGCAAGAGGATTAGTGGATCTAAGTAGGAAAAAAAAAGTCTGTCAGATCTCAATTCCTTAATGTTTTGCTACGTCTGAACACAAAGGTACAAAAGAAGCTCAGTCAGTTTACCTTTTGGTAATAACATTGGTGTTCCTCTTGCAGGAAAAGCCATTTTGCCTTGAGGGACTGAGAATGAAAAATAGCAGCTCAAATTACTGAAAAGTGATAATGAAGAATTTTCCAGTCTAAGTCTTTTGAAAGTCAATTCCAGTTTTGTGACTTCAGAAGTATCTTTTTTTTTTTATGTTCACAGGCCATTTCTCATGCCATAAGCAGGTTTTGCACAGGAACCTGCTGGTCATCAGGGATGTGCAGCTGTTTGACAGCTTTGCTGTGCACACTTGGCAGGAGCTGTTCTCTTCTTGGTGCCTTCTCCCTCTGCCCAGCTCTAGAGTGAGGACAGGAGTCTCTTGACATCAGCAGATGCCTGCTCTTCAAGGGTTTCACAACTGATTCCTTTATTCCTTTCTTCCATTCTCCCAGTGCTTGGGAAATTTTTGACAATGTCCTTTGTATATAATTGGAATAAATCAACATGTAAAATAATAGAAGAGGACAGTAAAATGGTATATTTAATCTTTTTCTGTCAACTCTTATGGTTCAATGCCTGTCCTGTTGTCCCCTCTCTTTTCACCAAGCTCTGTCCTTTTTCCATATTGAATGGCAAAAATGTTTTTTGTTTTATCCAGTCCTGCTCTTTAAAAAGTTAGTTTTCTTTTCCCTTCATCCTTTTTTTTTTTTTTTTTCCTTTCACACAACACAGGTTTATTCTTACCACTTGCTCTGAAAGATGGGCCTTGGGTAAAGATATAAATTCCTCGTGAGTGCAATTAGTAATCGTCTGTATACCTTCAAAATTTGTTTTCACAGGTTACAGGTCTAGCTGTGTCTGCTTTTGGTTAGATGGCTTGTGGAAAAACCCTGAATAGATTTGTCTGGCAGAAAAAAATCATGATTTAGAGTTTTGTCCATAAGGAGGAAACAGAGAGAAAAAAAGAGAAAGTATAAGAGACGTCAAAGATTGTTTTGGACATGTTGTGTGCTGCCATTCTGTGTAACTTTCATTTTACAATTTATTACCACGAGTTCATAGTTGTTTACAATACTAAAAATGAGCCAGCACCAGCTTTGGGGTGCACTGACAGACCTTTAGAGCTGTGGAGAGGGAATATCTTTTTGTTCTGTAGATTTGTTTCACTTGGAACTTGGCAAATGCTGGAAGAAGGACTGATGGCCCCATGTTAACTGCTTGTAAGTACTGCTACTCTGATGTGTTACACTGTCAACTTAGGTTTATTTTTCACCATATTTGTTGTTCCTTGGATGAAAAAATTATGTGTTGGATAGTTAACCCATTGTATATCCTGCTATTGTGTTCTCACTGTGGAAATAATAACTATTTTTTGTTGTAAGGAAGCTTTGAAATTGAAAAAGGTTTCAGACCCATCTGTAATAGTAGGAGTGACACAGTTGAAGCTTTGTCACACAGGACCTCCTACTTTTCACAGTTTGAGTGTTTGCTGGAGGGCATAATGTCAATGTTGGTGGCAGTACTCTCAGTGACTGGCACACAAAAACTAATGTAGCTTTCTAATACCAATAAACATTCATTAGAGTCCTGAAAGATAAAGATGACCAGAATCTTGAAATTAAAGCTCAAATGGGAGATAATATCCAAATGAGACCTTGGGTGAGAAATATGGTCAGTTTTTCTAGAAGGCGAGATATTGTATGAAGACAGATAAAAGCTTTTGCTGGTGCAAAACAGCTGGCACACAACTGGCATGATAATGACTCAGGTCAATTAGCACTTTTTGAGGGATGACTCAGCAAGGGTTGGGAGATTTTATGCAACAGGGACCATTTCCAAAATCAATATATGTGAGGTTGCTTCTCTTCTCTCAGGTTTTGCTTCTCTCTGTGTTGGAGAGGCTTTCAAGAGTGTTCCCAGAATTTCTAAAGCAATAATAATCTCTTAATCACTAATCTAGTGGAGTAAACCACAACACATTTCAAAAGGAAGGACAATCAGTTTCACACTGCTAACATTGCACTATGAAGGGCTGTGAATTAACCCTTAAAATATTTCAGACCTTTAAGCTTAAGAAAACAGCAGGAATGAGAACCATGATTCTGAAGTGCAAGGTTCTATTTGCATGGACTTAGAGGACACCCAGGACTCAGCACTGTGCAGAATGACTGTAGCTTTCTGGGCTCTTTTATTTAGCTATGGGTGAGTGGTCTTGGAGACTTTCTCTATGTCTGTGCCAAAATGTTTATTGAAATACCCAACTCTTTAGTAGATTTCTTTCTTATCTTCTATTGCTGTCTGGCACCTGGGTAATTACACTATTTTATTAGTATTCTTTTAATTTCACTTGTTATATACTTATTTATGCAGCCCTAGGTAATCTTTAGGAGCAAATATACTTGAAAATTTCATTTCTCTAGCAAGATATATAAGAACAGATTTTTACATGCCTCCTTTTTCTACCTACATATTCCTTACTCTATTCCCAGTGAACATAATGCTGACATTTTAACTATAGTATCCTCTTTATGACTTTCCTCTTTGTATGCTGGCAGTAGCTTGCATACCAGCCTCACATATTCTAGAAGTTCCTTCTCTGTTTCTGGAGAAAAGACATTATCATACCTCAAAACTTGTCATTCTACACCCTTAATTATCTTTAGCCTTTTGCTAAACAACATTAAACATTTCTCCTCAACGGCACTTTTCTTCCTAGAATGAGAGATATAACTAACACTGATTGGACTGGTAGCTTCTCCCAGGCTTGGCCTTGCAGCTCAGGAAATGTCATTACCAGTGCTTTAAGACACAAATGAAAAAGTCTTTTCATGTGGAAGAATATTTCCTGACTACTATACCCTCATTTGCCAACATGTGATACTTGGGAACTGAGCTGCATTACCATACCTATAAAAAGAGCAATCATAGCAGTGCAAGCAGCCTTGACTGCCAATATGTCTTAGTAACCTTTTATATTATAGCAATGTTGTTACTGCCACAATAGGTTAGGGTATGTCACCATTTCTATTATGTTTGAAACCACATTTTTCAGAGCTTTATAACTTTCATACTGTGATAAACACTGAACTGAATCTTTATATGTGGCTTGTCAGATTAAATAGACAAAGACATAGCAGCTGGATCTTGGGGGGTATATTACAACAAAATGGTAAAAAAAAGACAAGAGCAAGTAGATTTCTCTATTTTTTGATAGGACAAAATTTAGACATTAGTAAATGGGAACATAAAATTTACTTTGAAATTAGGCTCTGTATTTTTGATCTTGAAAAGAAGATTACTCTGTTACTTGGCCTAAAACCCAAGAACTCCTAAGACCTAGGATGGTATTACATTTTTACCACTTCTCTAGTTTGAACAAGGAAGTTATTCTCTGCTGGGGAATACTCCTTGCAAGACCTGGCATAACAACATGTTCAGAGTGCGGCTGGGTGGTTCTGAGGGGTGTCTGGCAATACTGACTGGAATGCTAGCAGGCAGACTGTCAAAGAAATGGAAAAACTGCATATCCAATGAAATAATGTTAATAAGCTCTTTTAAGAAGGTCATGGCATTCCTCCTTCCCATGGGTAAGTCTCTGCAGTTTTCTGTGTAGTGCATGAACTGGTACAATAAGCCAAGATTACAAATATGTCGATCTTCTCATGAAAGATGACAAAGCAAGTACTCCCAGCTAAAATATTAATTTTAATTCACAAATCCAGGCAATATTCGGAGAAGTGAAAAAAAAAGACACATGAACAAGGCTATCAGTTTGTAGCAGCATACTTGGATATCATGTCACCAGGGTAGTTATCCATATCCAGTCATTAAGAAGGCAAATCCTGCAACCAACAGACTGATAAACAGATGCTTTTTCCTGCCAGGAATTCCTGCCACCTTTCCGTCATGTTTTTCTGTATCCATTGACCCTATGCCAATTCCCAGCTGAGAGAAGTAGCATTCAGCTTGGCCTCTCTGTGTTTGGATGTGCTCAGACCCACACCCTAGATATCTGTCAGTATCCCTGGGCACGTTCAGGGCAGCAAATGGATTCCAACATAAAATCAAAGTGAAAAAAAATCTGTTTGCTCACAACACCTGCATGATGCAAATCTTAAAATGATACTTCCTTAATTTTCCAAGATTTGGTTTATTGTTTTAAGTCGAATAGAGAACAGCAAGATGCAGCTGATAATGGGGACCGTTTTTAAAACTGCAACAGTGTCCCAAACACAGTGACAGTATTATAAGGGAACAAACTTAGCAAGGACCTGTGGGGAGATATCCTTCCCAGTGGAGATAAAAATGCTGATGTGATATTAGAGGATTTCCTGAGATCTATTGGCACTATTATGTAACAATAAATAGAAAATATTAGCAATAAACTTAAAAAAGTTATTTGGCTTATCTTTCACTTTATTTGATTGCCCTGAATATTTTACTACTTGACTATTTGATAGTCAAATATTGAACTTTCCTGCATGCCCTTGTGCAAACTTAACTTTGTGTTTATGAAATGCACAGTGTTTTTAAAAGATGAGTATTTACACCCAGAAATGTTGCCTGCTCAGGCGAGAAAAGAAAAAACACAGTGTTACTTTGAGCAATGACAGCTAAGCAGTAGAGATCACATCTAGCCCAGCAGTGCCTTGTACCTCTTGAATTCTCAGCCCAGCCTTGAGTCCACGCTGGGACATACACTGTGCTTTCTCTTCTGTAGCTTGGCTTCAGCATGAAAAGTACTTGTGTGGATAAACCAGGGCGAAATTAAAAGAGGACTACATGGTGTGCTGGAAAGCATATCTACTTTGTTGATCAGCAAACACTCATTTTTCTACTTACCATTTATATAATCACAGAGAAATCTTTATGAGAAACCTGTAGATTTAAAAGTTGTCAAAAGTAATTTTTTAAAAAATAATTAATGAAGTTTAGGAAACAGAACCTGCTTGTAGATACCCCACTCCACAATCATGCTAAATGCATCCTTATGTATTTATATATACACTGTTTGATTACATTTGATTTCTATTTTAGTGGAAATTATTTAAATAAAATATTTTTTCCTGACAAATGTGTATTTGTATTGAAAAACCAAATGCAGAAGTGAAATAATTCAAATAACATAAATTTACCCTCTGGGTGGAAGAAAACAATATTTCCTATTTTATATTTTTAATAAGCTATTACAAATGAATCAGAAGCAAAAATCATTTGGAGAAACTTGTTATGGAGCTAAAAATAAATGCATGTTTTACATACATTTACATATGTTTTGCATCCTGGCAAAGGCAGTGTATAAACTAGGACACAAACTTTAATTAATATAGATATTGAACATTATTCACCCATTCTAGCAGTCATCTGATTTTTCAGCTGTCTTTGCATTAAAAAATTAATCTATTTATGCAGGAATGAAATAGTGTGAAAAAAACACTGATATACTCATAATATAATTTTGCAGAACATATTAATGAGAAATGATCATCAATACAAATCTAATCATTAAGGAAACAACTCAACAGAGAAATAAAGAGAAAATAGAGCAGCTGAAAAAACCAGTAATGTGAGCTTATAAGATTTGTACAATTATGTTTATCTATTTGGTTTAATTACAAGGTAAAATATTAGTATATATCATTTTTATTGAGCTGGAAGGAAAGCTTTGCTCAATATATTGTACAAAATAGTAAGTTGTCCTTGAATTTCTCTGTGTTTGTCATTAAGAAAATGCACTCCTGAGGTTATGGCTGTGATTTACAGCAAACAAATCTAATCAGATTATTTCTTAAAAAGTTATATTGTGTCTGTTAATATTTATGAAACAAATAAATCATGCTCCAGAATTTTGCAGTGGAGGACCTCTGTGTTGCAGAGTCACTGTGAAAGCTGGATTGATCACAATAAAGAAGGTACAAAATGTTTATCTATACTTACTAAATGAGATAACAGCATACGAAAATATTAAAGCTGCATTATTTTTCCTCATTTCCCCAACCCTTTCCAGTATGTTTAGGATCAAAGGTGGTCCTTTTCTGTATTCTTAGTAATTAATTTTTCATTTCCAGTGATGTATTTGTTTTCAAACTATTAAAAAGTCTTTAATTCCAACCCCACATATTTTATTGCAATACTATTGATAAACATTATCTGAATGGGACAGCTCCGAATTCTCGGAAATTTTTTTTCTTGAACAACAAGCACTAGAAAAATCAGGATATTAATATTTTCCCAGAGAAATATTTATCAAATATATATTTGTTTTGATTAACAGTGTTTATTGATGAATATGGATCCTAAATCCAAAATTAAAATATGTAAAATGATATTTTATCATATTTACATTCAGTATCAGCTATAATTCACTTGCATATTCTAGGCACAAAAGTAACATGAGAATTAAAATGCTAGACAAAATGTATGAATACATTTCATTAAATATTGACCTCAATTTCATAAGATGTTTTCCCTATACTTTTATTTATCAAAATGATTGGAGATCCAATGTTTTTTTCGAAGTGCATTTTCTATACATCACTTTTGCCTTGAAGCTTTATTAATGCCTAAACACTTAAAATTAATTTCCAATAACCCTTTGCATTTGTTTTAGTGTGAAATATTCCTGAGATCAAAGGTGACTATGCATACCAATGGCAGGGGTGGGTAATGTGTTGGGAACATCTGAGAGCACTCATTTTGGCTGGTCTCAAACAACATTCAGTCCTTGTGCAGCTCTTGGTGCAGGTAGAGTCTGGGTGGAGGATCCTGGAGATTAGTGGGAGTACCATGCCAGCCACCTTATCTGAGAGCTGAGAGAGACTTGTCACTCTGCTTAACTTCTGCACAACAGAACCATCATAAGGAACTCTTGAATTCTAGGAAATACCATGGTTGGATAATTCTTAAAGAAAAATATTCTTCTTTTATGTCACAAGAAATTTTGAAGGAAAGTTTAAGGAAAGGTATCTTGGGAAAACTAGAAACCTTTGGAAAATAAAAATTTACCCTATGCTCGGATATTAACACTTTATTGAGGCAGGGACTGTTCCTGTGCTTCTATCTGATGGAAAATTCTGTGTAAAGTTACTTTTGATAATTCATTTCAGAAAGGCCAAATTATTTTTCAGCATGTATAGTCCAAGCAAGACTGCAAGTCTTTAATAAGTAATTAAAACTACATAAAAGATGAGAACTTGGAGATACAGCTGATTCCTCATAAAATGTTTTATTAATTGAAAGGCTGACCAAATTGTTAGACTATATGAATATCTACACGAAGACCAGAACAACAGTTTAAGATGCTGCGTGGGTGATTAAGCACTTGCTTTTCCCGTTCCACCACATCAAGGTCAAAGCCCTTGTCTTCACCCTCAAGTCCTGTTGCAAATGTTTTAAGATTTAGTTCCTTTTACTTTTTGCCTGCCTTACACCTTCCAGTTTAGTTATTTGTCTCTCTGAGGTATCATCTGCTGCCTCCTTTCCCCGTAGTCAGCAGTAACCCTGGTGAGACATCCATTGCCCTGGAAAGCTGCCCTGACAGCTGCCAGCTGGCCAATCCTCCAAAGTGGTGACGAAAGCATATCAGCAGATGCTTGACTTCAAATTTTGTGATACAGTACATGACTACATCCTTGTACCAGCAGTTGTCCTTTTATGTTGTAAACACTTTGGGGCTTCTAGGGTAACACATGCATTTAACTTCAGACAAGAAGTTAATGAAGAAGTTAAAAGAAACTTCCCAGAAGGAAAATAAATTATTGAGGTTGCAAGGTGAAGGATTCAAGATATGAAACTCCTCATTTAGATTCATTTTCTCAGCAGATTATATGCTTATGGATGTAGCCTTTTATTACCTAATCTTTTTTTTTTTTTTTTTTTTTGCACAGTTGGTCCTTTAACTAGTGCACAGGATGGCTAGAGCTCTGAGGATTGTGTAGCAATTCTCTAAAACATTCTAGTTTCATCTTTAGCAATAACTTAAATGCATGTATGGAATAAAAGAGTTTTGAAAAGAGTAGCCAGAGGAGGGCAGATGTACACCACCTTGAAGACCTGGCTGCTACAGGGCTCCTATATGACATACAGCAAATGACTTAACAAGCAGAGTAAATACTCTTATTTTTCCTTATTTTCTGGGTTGCTGGCTTGAGATCTTCAGCAGCATGCAGTTAATGCTCATAGCTTTCTGCCAAGTCAGAGCTTTAGCCACCCAGTGACTGTCATTCCCCATTTCCCCTGTGCTTGTTGCTCCATTTTTGTCCCACTTTCTGTTTCCAGTTTCCATCTTAAAAAAATCCCCGTTCCAGCCTCCTATTTTTACAGCCTGATCACTACCTCTTCAATGCCCAGGTCCCATTTCCTTCCCTCCTCTAATTCTCTCTCCAGTCCCTCCAGTCTCTCTATTTCTTTGTCTTCTCTTGTTTTCCCTTTCTGCTGTCAGAAGACCAGCAGCTTCCTCAGCCACAATGCCTGGATACCCATCAGCAGAGCTGCAGGCTTGAGATCTTGTCCAGACCTGGCCTTCCCCAGCAAGCATTCTTCTAAAAACTTCTAAAAACAAAAAATGAAATTATTTTGTGCTGAATGGGAATACTGAAAGTGACAGGCAAAACTTGATTAATATATTAATTAGGTATAAACTGTCATGCAGGACAGATGTCATCCAAAAGAATGAAAAATGGTCCTCCTGGCTAAGCCCTCATTTGGGTTTTTTAAGGTCAGGATGATCTGGATAGAGGATAAGAGAGGAAAAAGTTCCTGGCTACCTGAGGAATCACCCTATTAGAAATATCATATTAAAGGCCTGTGCTTATTAAGTACTTATGAAGTATTTTAATCTGACAGCAAACACTCATGCCATTCAGCAGACTATAATATAGCCCAGAATTACATGTATATTAATTATATTAATGAAAACACCTATTGATTGAACTACAACCAACTACACTGTAAAGAGAAGAAAACTTTCTGTCTGAATTAACACAGAATTATCTTGAAGTTAAATACATATATATGTTTCACACAATATATCAAGATATTACTTAATCTGACCTCATTACTTTCTGGTAAGAGTAGTCCTCAATTTCAAAGCATTTAATGACTCAAAAAATTAGGTTTATCAGCTTCTTGGTTTGAACTTGGGCTTAACTCATTTCTCCTCAGCATATAGAAGGATAAAAATGAATTCACATTGATTACTGATGAGTCAGCAGTATTGAAAACTCTTGCTGTTATGCAGGGTTAAAGTAAGAATGGAGTTGAAAGCTGTACTGGGGGTAGGGGAAGTCTAGCTCCTGTCCTTGTTAGGAACCATTTGTTTCTTTAAAATAAGAAGCAGGATGCATCTGACCTCTGACACTCTGTGTCCGATTTTATCAGCCCCAGCTAGCTCCAGACCCAGCGGTCATGGAGGGATTGCCCCTAGGAAGCAGCAGCCAGAACGCACACGGGCGTTCTCTGTAAGGCTGGTGCCGTGTCGAGGAGCGGAGCAAGGACGAGAGAGGAGCCTCCTGTGTGCAGTTCTCAGAGTGGGTTTTATTCCAAGAGGGAACAGGGTCAGACACGGATTCCGCACTGCTGTGCAGGGGGTTTTATATGGCAAAAAGCAACCAATGAGGGATTCACCGGGGTGGAGTGAGGGAATGCCAATAGTGCCAAAACCAACCAGGGTAGGTGGGAGGAGAGGGGAGGTCACATGCCCCGATGGGGCATCGAGGTTTGGGTGACACCCCAACACGCCCAAGGGGTTGGAAACATAGATTATGGGACAAAATCTGAATTGATGGGGAAGGTGCTGGAATAAGGGGCAGAATTACAATGATAGGCAGGGATGGTACTGGAATAAAAGGTGTGGAAATACCATCTAGGGAAATAACTGGGGTTTGGCATTCTGTGGATTGACATAGAACATTCTATAACATAGGGAAGGTACAATTTAGGAATAAACCAATCTGGGAAAGCGTGGGGGAACACAGGGACAAACCATTAACAATTGAAAATACGAATTATTCACAAAACATGCATCGTAACAGACCTCCTACACCAGATGGTAAAAGGCAAAAACTTCTCAGTCCACACAGTTTAACCAAATCAGAATCAAAGTGGTTTATTGATTTATTAACAACATGTAATTAACCAGCAATCAGTGAACCATGAGAGCAAGATCAATACTTGAAGTGCGACAGATAAAGCACAATACAAGAGGTGAAACACAAAATTAGATGCTTATAAAAGTTAATATGCACCTATGAATTTCTACTCAAATGTAATGCTTCCCAAGATGTTCTGTTTGCTTTGTGGAGAAGGACCTGGGGACCACGTAACAAGCTGACCATGAGCCAGCAGTGCCCTTGTGGCCAGGAAGGCCAATGGAATCCTGGGGTACATTGGGAGGAGCCCTGCCAGCAGGGCAAGGGAGGTGATCCTGCCCCTCCACTCAGCCCTGGTGAGGCCACATCTGCAGTGCTGTGTCCAGTTCTGGGCTCCTCAGTGCAAGAGAGACACGGAGCTCCTGGATTGGGTCCCACAGAGGGTGGCAAAATGATCAGGGGAATGGGAGCATCTCTCTTACAGGGAAAGGCTCAGAGAGCTGTGCCTGTTCAGTCTTGAGAAGAGATGACTGAGGGGTGACCTCACCAATGTCTGCCAGTATCTGAGGAAAGGGTGCCAAGAGGGTGGAACCAGGTTCTGCTTAGTGGTTTCAAGCAACAGGACAAGAGACAATGGGCAGAAACTGTGCACAGGGAGTTCCACCTGAATATGAGGAAGAACTTTTTTACAGTGCAGGTGTCTGAACACTGGAACAGATTGCCCAGAGAAGTTGTGGAGTCTCCCTCACTGGAAATATTCAAGAACTGTCTGGACACAACCCTGTGCAATGTGCTCTGGGATGACCCTGCTTGAGCAGGGAGGCTGGACCAGATGACCCACTGGTGGTCCCTTCCAACCTTGCCCATCCTGTGATTCTGTGACTGATTCTGTGATTCTGTTCTAATACCAATAGTCACATTTGTCCTCCCAGCAATGCGGGTTGCATTCACATCCTGTCCCTGGAGTATGGGTTATACCTTTGTCCTGTCACCACCAGCTGGATGCAGGCTCCTCACAGTGTCCATACAGCCTGAGCAGAGGTTGTGATGCTGGCAAGGCACCTTCTGACAGGTTCAGACCTGGGAATTTAATCATTCATACATATAGGAATAGAGGAACACTATATCTAGAAATAGAGGAACACTGTTTGCAGGCCAAAAACCCCAAAATAAAATAAACAGAAAAGCTCCAGCGTGTTTGCTGTGAGATGAAATAATGAAAATGTGTACTGACATTTTTTTATGTTCTGAATTCAAATGATTTTGCCTTCTATGCATATTTTAACATTTGTCATTTAACAAAAGCATTCAGTTTTCAGTCACAGTCTCAAATATGTAGCTAGGGATGCCATAAAGTACCAGTAAATGTGTCTCTTTAGAGACCATCTAGATAGGAAAGTTGGGATGCAGTGTTTGGAAGTGAATTTGCAATGCAATAACGACTTCCATTAGCAGGTACAAGGAAAGGTGCTGTGTGCCTCCATAAAGTACAAAAGCAAGCATGCTTCATATTTCAGCTTAGCACTGTAAAGGATTCTGTAGTTTCTTAAATCCCACTGACAACATGTGATTCCTTCATATCTTATTTACTGTGAAGGGGAATAAAACAACAATTATGATGAGATTTTAATTTAGAAGTACTGGGTAAAATGCATGACTGCAAGAGCTCCAGTCTGAATATTACAAGCAAAAACAAATCTGTGGTATCTTAGGAAAGGACAGAATTTTCCATGACTGAAGCCTTAACACAGTATGCAACTGTTATTAATTTAACTACTGAGCAAAAAGATGCAATTTTATGACATCCAGTAGGAGATAAAACTCGCACTCAATTTGATGATTTCATAGTTCTTATTAGCTACCTAGAAAAAGAAATAACTGATGTGGAGGCATCCTGCAGAATAACTTTCTCCCAAAGCAACTGGTGATTACAAATTTTCAAATGAATACATGAAACTGTTTCTGAGGATGTATGTGAAATACTTAAATCAAAGCTCTGTTAGCTTACAGAACACTTATACAATATATCAAGTGGCTGAATACTTCATTTGCAAAACAAAATCATATAAAGACTGCTGCTGACAGACAGACTAGACTCTTAATGACAGTGACTACTGTTGCTAATAGCAAGTGGAACCGTGATCTCCAAGTGGAACCATCATCACCATGAATTACATACATAAACTGTGTACAGATGATAAATGTCAGAACCTAGACCACAGATTAGCTTCAATCTGGCACAGCAATCAACAATGCCCGTGTGCTTTCATAATGAGAAACAAGCTTTCATGCATGGCTTTAAGATCAATCTTCTAAGAAGATGCAGCAAACTGAGGGGGGAAAAAAAAGTGAAAATCAGTGAAGAAACCACAGACAACAAATAATATTCTAGGTTTAATCTGTGGATTACAGCATAGAGCAAAAATCTATGAATGTTTAATTAATCAGGCAACAAATTGAGTGGCACAACTGAATTTTCTAGTTAATGGGGGGAAAAATACTTTAAGCAACCACATCATATGGATTCTGTTCCTGACATAGCTACTAGAAATGAAGAGGGAGATTTCAGAAAGCTTCACTGATACAAGAAATGCAATTCTCATCTTTGAGATTTAATGGAAAGCTGTATGAGTACAAATGGCTTCTGCTAAAACTGCATGACAAAAAAAGGATCTTGTATTATATGAGAAAGAATAACATAATAACATAACAATAAAACATAATTATATTCCGAAAGAATAACAAAATAGAAAGTGATCACTGGTTAAAATGCTAATATTAATATTATTTAAAATATAATTATGGTGAATATAAACTTAAAGGTCCCCCAAACAGCACAGACCACTCCCAATACCATCTCTCAAGTACCAAAAAGACTCACATTGCTCATCCTGACTGTTACACTCTTGTGAATTCAAGGGTATTAGGGAATTTAGGTATCCTTTAAGGTCAAAGAAGATACAGGAATGGCAGCAGTAAAGAAATCATCCTATACAATTAATCAGAATGACAGGCCTATATATCCCCTTTGCTGAGGAGAAAATCTGTATTTGCTTTATGACTGTGAGGGAAAAGGTTTCTGTAAGATGAACTTGACCCATTTTTGAGGTTGTACCATGACTTGTATTTGAACATAGGATAAGTCCCTCACTGATTGAAAACTTGGATTACAGACCTTGAATTCTCTTGGAGTATTTGACATCCAGCAATACGTTTGTGAAGAAGAAAGAAGGGAGCCAGGGCCCAAATCCTGAGTAAGTGTCCTCAAATTATCTGTCCTGGCATAATAGTAAGGCACAGAAGACAAATTTGTGCACAAAATCTATTTCATAATTTTTGCTCCTTGCTGATCATGCCCAGTCATACATCATGTAAGCTCCCAATTTTACTTCATTTTTAAGAGGTCTGTTGATTTCTTTTCCTCAGCTCATCCTTAGCTTTACATCTGTATGTAGCTATTTTCAGTTCATTCATCTACAGAAGATAGAAACTGAGTTTATTGATGTTCAGAATGTCTCTTCATGCTTGCATCTGGCAGCTCATATTTCACTTTCTTTGCACTGACATGTAAAAACCACAAGGGAAATGGAAGTTTTATACCTTCATAAACTGTACAAAATACATGATGGAGACACAGCATGTTCTCTGATGTGTTGCCAGTTGCAAGAACGCAATAAAGAAGGGAGTTTGCATGTAACTATCGTGGCTCCTGTATGCCCACCTAGTTGCTCTATCACTCACCCTTCCTCAGCAAGATAGGGGAAGAAAATAAGAAAAAAAAAACTCCTGGATCATAAAAAGGCAGTTTAGTAAAGAAAAACAAAGAAAAACACACTTTGAAGCAAATGAAAACAAAATTATTTATTCTCTACTTCCCATTATTTATTCTCTACTTCCCATTAGCATATGATGTCCAGCAACTCCCCAGGAAGGAAGGCCTCTCTATGTGTGATGGTTTCATTGCAAGACAAAAGTCTGCCTCCTCCCTTTCCCTCCCGCTCAGCTTTTTTTGCTAAGCATGGCATCATATGGCATGGATTATCCTTTCAGTCATTTTGGNCCCATTATTTATTCTCTACTTCCCATTAGCATATGATGTCCAGCAACTCTCTGGGAAGGAAGGCCTCTCTATGTGTGATGGTTGCATTGCAAGACAAAAGTCTGCCTCCTCCCTTTCCCTCCCGCTCAGCTTTTTTTGCTAAGCATGGCATCATATGGCATGGATTATCCTTTCAGTCATTTTGGGTTAGCTCCCAAAATGCACCCCCTCCCAGCACCTTGCCCACCCCCAGCCTACTGGCCTTTGGGGACAAGGGTGGGAAAAGGCAGCCTTGATGCTTTGTGGCCCTGCTCAGCTGCAGCCAAGATATTCCTGTGTTACCAACACTGTCCTAGCTACACATACAAAGCTCAACACTGTAAGAATGGATGAACCTGCAGACAGCGCATGTCTGAAAATAAAACCCAGCTTGAGACTTGGCACGTTCATGTAGAAACCACGTCATGCACAGTGACATTACAGTGAAGTGGGTTAATGGAGAGAATAGTGCCCACTCTTGTTCTTTGGGATAGAGCTCTAGGTGAGATATTACTGTAAGTCATTCCTGTTTCTTGGATAAATGCTGCCCACAGGAGCCAGTAACTAGAGCATTTGAAGGTTTCCTGAAAGATATTCATGGAAGTGGTCTTCAATATCAGTTCCACAAAGAATCTACAGACAACTGCAAGGCTGATTTATCTGGGGGGATGGAGACATTTTGGGCTAAACTAGGTCTCAAAGGATTCTGCAAGTTCTACCAACATCCAGTGTATGTAAACTTTAAAGGAATCAGCAGTCACCTGATACCCTCCCTTGGGCTGTGGTTAAGCTTGCGTAACCAATTTTGTTTTGAGTGAAACATTTCAGAAAGCCTGGATAACCACCATTTTTCAGTGCAGCTTTGTTTTACTGAAAATATTTTGTCATCCCAAAAAGACAAGGCCTGCAGTTGCTTACTTAAAACTTCCTAATATAAAAGTTTTGTGCAGACTTTCAGCTAGCGTTTCAGATAACCTGGGCATATAGGGCACAATGGGCTATTGCTCTTTTGAGATCAGCTATCCAGCTGTGTGTTACATCTCATCCATCTCAAAGCTGCAGATGCTCAGACAGATGAAACACCACCAGTCACTCCAGTCAATTGAAAAAAACAGCAGTTTTTCTATTTTGCACGCTCATCTGAAATTCATATCTCTGCTGAGTTTGTAAACACTACCTGGAAATCAAGCCAAAGGCTTCCCACCAGGAACAAAAATCCATTGTCAATTAAAAGCTTTTAGTTCACTGGGGCGGTTGATCTTTCAAACTACTATAAAGATACTAAAAATAAGCCTTGAGGGAATTAGGTAGTTTTAGAGTGTCTGCAAATTCATCAAATTTAACAGTAGGTAAGACAATTAATAATCACCACATGAGAAAGGAAGTTGGAATAGTATATGGTAATCTGACATGCAAAAAAGAAATTAATTTTGCTTTCACACTTCTTCTTTAGCTCAGAAATTATGATCTGTGCCCTAGGCTATCAGACATCAAGGCAAAAAATTATTCACAAAGGGTTTATGGTTCATGTGGTAAATCCAATCATTTGCAAAATGTTGACCCAAGTGAGTTGGCACAGAAAGCTTGATCTTTCAGTGTGATGAAAATGTAATTTTATGGGTGTCAAGTCGAAGTTCAAAAGTGACATACAGTGTCATACAGATAAATAGTTTTGCTGACAGCAACGCCACACTTCATAAGTACTTGTCTGGCCAACAGTAGCTACTATGATGATTAAGAAGGCTGATAGAAAATGTACATTTTATCTTATTTTATGTATAATGTGTCTAGAATTAAAAATCAAGACAGGCCTCCTTAAGAATTGCATTTAGATCTCTGTGTTTCAAGTATATGTAATGAAGATCTATGGAGTTTTTTTTTTAACTTAAAGCTATTATTTTCATTATAATTATTTTTTATGTAAGGCTTTCACAAGATTAAAGATAATTTACAGTCACTTCAATTTTTAACCAATGAAAAATTGAAACTAAAATGCAGTCCATAATTATGGTGTTAGATTTTAATTACTAACAAAAGTTAAATGAAGGATCATTTTTATTTAAAAAACTATTTTTCTTGTGGTATTACTACTTTTCAAATTTGGTTTTCCTTCCTCAAACAATTTTACATATAATGAAAAAAAATATGAAAATAGTGTGTAGAGCTTTCTGTTTAGTGCAGAAGAATGTAACTGCCCTGCCATTATTTTATTTATGACAAAGTAATATGTAGAAATTACTTTCTTTAATTCTCTGTTTCCATTTGAAGCAACTAGGTAAAGCCAGCCATCCAGTTAAAATGTAAGCTCTCTTGGCCTTTTCTGAGGTTTCTTGAATCCACACAGAGAAAACATTGAATGTAGGGGCCCAACTAATATATAGGACAGAATTTTATATTTATTGAAACATTTTGAATACCTAAGTCTTACCCTTCTGAGTAAGTGAAGTTAGTGAAGAGATTTGTATTCAGAGGCCTCTGTCTCAAAGTTGCATTCTGAGTTTCCAAACATGTTAAACACAAAGATATACAGACCTGTTACTTAATCTTGTCTTTTCTGTACACCTTACATAAATGCCTTGAAAAAGGAACACAGATAATATCATGTTAATTACTCTTGTTATTAGAAATTGCACTTGAGCTGAAGCCCCATAGTTGTCTTCCTGCTGCACAGGATCCAGAATCTGACCTTAAAATTAATATTCAATATCAGGCACTCCAGGATATGTTGTACTAAAAATGTTTTGAACATTTAAAAAAATGCACAATCTTATGGTTTTTTTTAATCAATTCCCTTATTTGAAGTGTTGAGAAAGAGACTTTTCACTGTTTCTGTTTGGAAACTAGATAGATAGAAGTCTCTTGGGCTATGTGCTCAAGAGGAACAAGTGTAAGAAGATCCAGTGTGAATTCTGACCCAGGTATGACTTTGGGATACACAGACTGGTCCTGCCTTTTCCACGGAGCTTCTCCATTTGGTTCATCCTAAACACACTGGAGATTATAAATCCAGATGTGAGACTTCAGGTTGTGCTTTGCACAACCATTTAGAGAGAAGGGTTGTTATCATCTCTCCACCAGCACCATTTGCAAGCTACCCAAACCTAGCAAAGAAAGCTTTTCTGTCTCCTTCTTTGTTCCTTCCCCCCAAATATAGATGTTGTTCTTTTTTTGGCCTTTGATCTCTGACATGGAAACAAAAAGAGAAAATAAAATAGGAAAACAAAGGGGGGGGAAAAAGAGAAAAAACCTAAGCCTTTTTGCATCAAGGCAAAATTGAGTTTAGTCCTGATGTGTGTGCTAAAAGAAACCTAAACTTAATTGTTATAGCTATAGATGTAGATAACTAAACATTACCAACAGCATCTCTCAGTTTCTTTATTCTCGTGTCCTTGGTAACACATGCATTGCCAACAGACCTCGTGGCAAATCCTGCCTAGGACTATGTTATCCCTGTGCAAAATTAATGATTTTTTGTGAGCTCATTACTGCCTATTTCCTCTTCTCCACTCCTAAACCTCTGCCTTTCATACTGACTTCAGCTCGATTTCTCAGGCAAATTTTTCAGTTTCCTATGCTTGCCTGAAACTACAAAAGCTTTTTGAATTACTCCCTCACATTTTTTGGAGAAAGTAGTTTTAATTTCTTGAAGAGTTTCTATGTAGGAAAAGTAAGATGAGCAGAATGCAAATGCTGCTTGGGATTTTTCCCCTCTCCAGCATTCACACTTGGGATAAAAATGTTTTTTCACAAAAATACTCTTCTGCAATAAAGATTTTCTGTAATTTTGTTTCCTAATTTGCCATAAATATTTCCACTAATATTTCAGCAATATCTTTATTTCATTCATCATTTTATTTTGGTATCTTTCAGACCTAACCCCAAAAAACATAACAGAAAATTTGAAGACTTTTGTGAGGATGTAAAGTATTTCATTTTGTCATAATTTCCTTTCCTCTTTTCACCTCCTCCATATTAAACACTCGAGTTCATATGACTTCCTTCCCACGTTTGCTTTTTCCATGCCTGTGCTATGTGAATCTGTAAAATAAAAATATGTGAAGCAATCCTAAAAAATGTTCAGCTAAATAAGAGCAAGAGTTGCAGTGGATGCAAACATCGCAACTTAGATAACTCGGCAAAGTTTACAGACTCAGGTATATCCTTTGAGTACCTCTCAGTCTGCAAATCACATCAGTCTGGCATCAAACATGCTCTGAAATATTTTCAGAGTACTCCAAAACAGCTGATTTAATATTTCTGAGAGTAATACACCAGGCTAACTAATTCTTTGGATGTTCCATCCATTAGTGAAGTTTTCTTACTGCAGTGTACTTTTAATAGAGAAGTAAAAGTGCTCTGGAAAACTGTGCTGCACTGTGCTAGACAGTTATTCTACATGACCCCAAAACAACAGTGTTAGTTAGGAATTGTCACAGTATCATTAGATTTCTAGACCAAGTTTCTTGTTCTTTCACAGTTAAAATTGGGGCGGTTTTCTGTAATTTATATTATGTCCATTTGTTCTTCTTTGAAAATTTCAGGAAGAAGCAAATATAAAGCAACACTCATTAGATGTCTGAAGGAATCCAGTTTTTGTTCAGTGTTTTGAGCTTGCAAAAGAATTATAGGTTTAAATTAGAACATGGTACAGGCCCTTTGCATTGAAGAGGATTAGTTTTGCCACCTTTTTTAAACATTTTAGCAGCAAAATATATTCTTAACTATTTTTCCACCACTGAGGTTGCTAATAGCAATCTTCTGTTTTTCAGCTTATGAAAAGCATCAGTCTCAAGGGAGTTCATTAGCTGGATGCTCTGCTGGACCTATCTCCCAGGTTATCTGCCTGTAGCATGAAGGAACAGCAGCAGATGCAGTAGAATTGACCTTGCCTTTCTTATTAATACCTATAGTACTATTAAAGGCTATGGCTCAGAGCATATATAATCAAGAGCTGACTTGTATATCACTAAAACTGATTCACCACTATAACATCAAATATTTACCTTGCCTAGAGCTACAAGTAATTATGTTATTTTTTTTTTGGAGCTCAGGCAAGATGGACTAAGAATTTCTGTTAATTGTTGGGCTTTGATAAAAAATATGGTTTGCCCCCTCCTGGAGATATCATATGCACATGGTCTCTCAGTCCCAAGGAAAACTTCATTTCGTATTCAGTTGCTGAAAGGAATCACTTCAAATGGATCAACTAGAAATAATTACCAGTCCAGGAAAGTGATTAAAATTACTTAAAATTAAGATTTCTGCTTGCCATGATTATTTCTATGCAAATATGCATTTTGTTTTCAACAAACATGCAAGTCTTAATTAAAAGCAGACTAAAAAGTCTTGAGTAGCAAGAAAATTTTAAAATTCATGCTCTAAACATAATTACTTGAGCCTCAATTGCAAATGGAAGTCATATTTTTTGCTTGCTGTACTTGTTTTCCCTCCCCTTTTCTAATGAAGGATGACATCATACAATGCACTGTTAAATTGTATGCTGAGTGAGAGCTTGAAATTATCAGTCAATCTCCTGTATAGTGCCTAGCTATAACAACTCAGAGTGGTATGCTATATTGCAAATTTATTCTTATATGAAATACATGCTTTGCAATATATGAGTTGATGACATATGAGAATATGACATTAAAATGTGGCTAAAATTTGCAATAGAAAATAAAACTTGTGAGAAACAATTTTGTCGACTGAATCTACTCAGACATATTGACAGTTTCAGCTCTTCTGAAAGGAGGGCCTATAACCCTAGAACTCCCGAGGATGCCAGTCTGCTCAGTGTGTATAGTGCTCTCTCCGAAAATGATGGATTTCACATAGGTTAGATATGGTAGTCCAAGCTCATCAAAATAAGGTGTGATACCTCAAAACTGTCTTTGGATGTAGGTTATCTTTGGACCATAAGAGTAGAACAATCAAAAGTTTAGGGCTCTTCATAAGTTGTCTCTTTTTTGAGCCTCGTGTAAGGCAGAATTAAATAAGGATCAGAAAATTATTCAGAATTCGATAAATAGTATTGCTTGCCATCCCGATTTTTAATTATCTGAAACAATATGTTGGTACATTTGAATTGATTTTGTGAACAATTTCGGATGTTCCTAACCCTCAGTTTTCAGTGAACTTGCCTTTTGTTCAAGAAAATCTTTCCCTACTTTCCCATTGCTGAATTACATTAACTTCAAGGCAGTGTGTTACTATTTAATTGTTGTACAGTGAAAAATCTGCAAAACCTTTTGGAAAATTCAAGGCATGGACAGTATATTGAAACAACTCTGTAAAGCTCTGACACATAACTATTTAACACAAATCCTAAAGAAACACTTAGTAAACTAAAGAACTCCAACACAGTCAATATAAAAATTGTTGGGTTTTTGTTTGTTGGGGTTTGTTGGTTTTTTTGGGAGGGGAGGGGGTTGGTACAGCTCTCCTCATATTTGAAATAATATAGTTTGTTAACATTTTCTGAATTAGTTGAATGAAGTTACAAATGGCTAACTATCTAGTGCTAAAGAACCAGCTACTGCCAAAAAGTAAGCTGTTTTCTGCTTTGTTTCCTTTTTACTGTCTCTTGTGGCTTGGAGATAAGGAATGAAGCTTTTTTGAACCTTCTTCAGTGGTTTTCAAAGAGCTATAGTTCTGGTGGAGCTTCTGAAGTGTCCATTCCTCTTCTTGAGATATTTTTAATGCGTTCAGAAATTATGAAGAGTAAAGCAATCCCAGAGCCCTCTGATTCATTCAGAATAAAACTATATAATAAATTAAAAGTGTTGGTAAGTATTATCTGGCTTTGAGGCCAGCTGGTGCAGAGTGGATTGCATGGGCAAGCTTAAAAATATTTACTTTACCTTTAGATACAAGCATGTTTAATTAAACATAACATAAAAATAACAGGGAAATGTTAAATTGGTATAAATGGTAAACGGATATAAAAATAAAATGGTAAACAGACAGGCTGATATTTTGTTTAGGGAATTTTACTGTTTATTATTTTGTAATGTTCCCTTACATGGGATTTCTCACCTTTTCTGTGTGCCTCTGCAGTACACTGATGACAAGAATTTGTCAATGCTCTTAGTTCCTCTATATTGCAAATTTGGATAATGTCTGGGTAGTGTGACAAGGATGAGAGACCATGAATTGTGCTGACTGAAAATATCTAGCTGGTCAGTGCTATGGGCATTCAGCAACGGCATTCTTTCACTCATCCACATAGACACTGTTGCTGCTGCTCAAAATTTCTCCTGGGATTAGAGTTTGCAAAAGAGACCATAAGGAAAACAGTTCCTCAGCTGCTGTTTACATATATGCCTGCATTCAGTGATTCAGAACCCACATCTTCTTTGTATGCTTCAACCTTCATACAGATTCCTGAGATAGGAATGCAAAACTAAATTGAAACTTTTGCTTAATTAATTCATAAAAAATTACTTGAGCAGGCAATGTTGAAACATGTCAAAATACCTCTTCTTGCCCAGTAGATGTGACATATTTCAGTATAAATATTGCAAGCTCTGAAGTACTGAGTGAGGGAATGGAGAAGAAAAAGGCATTCAATATTAACTTTTACATTGTCTCTGCAGAGTTCTTGCAAGGTTGGTTGTAGTATGAGAAGTAGAAGTTCAGAAAAATGATGAGAAGTAAAATGTTATGTAATGTATGGTGAATGCATGTTTTGTTGTTGTTACAACAAAGTGCATGTGGATTTTTATAGGAAGTTATATAAATAAAAACCTATTCCTAGTCAACCAACTGTCATAGGCCATTCTGTTCACAAAATTCATGAACAAATGAAATGCTTGAAGGTTGAAAAAACTATTTCTTAATATGTTAAGCATTATTATAAAGTTATTGCAAGTATATTGTTCATTACATAGTTCCAGCTCATTCAGTCTTCTTGTCTCACTAAAGACAATTTTCAGGATTTTTCCAGATTTTAAATTAAGAATTTATCTTGTCCAGGCTAAACTAAACAGCTTACACTATGCAATATTTATCTTTGTAATAATACAGAAGGCATAAAATGCTCCTTAATATATGCCTCTACATTAGATCATCTTATTGAGGGTAAAAATAGAGATAAATGCCTGTGAAGAAAAAAGATTATTGTGAAGAAAAACTACTAGCACAGTTGAATATTCTTTTCTGCAAAACTAAGACAATATGGAAGAGGTTGTGAAGTTTTGACAATGTACTCTTGCACATGTGCACATACAGTTTCTATTTAGTTTTATGAACCTTAAATTACTAGGACAAAGGTACAGTTTTGTCTCTGCCATTCTTTACCATACACTGGATTGTGTAAAAGTTCCCCTAATGAATCAATCTCCAGAGTTGAAACAGTTTAAAATAACAATAGACTGCAATAGTTTAAAAATAGAAAATAAACTAAATCTCCTGGTTAAGATTCTTTCTGGTATCTGAGTTTATTCCTCTGCCAATTAAATGTATAAATAATGTAATCGAACTTTATTGCATGGTATTTTTGTCTTTCATAAGAAGACATTCTAATCACAAGGTTTAGAAGCTGCACCCCAAGTTCAGCACCTCAGAATGACATATTAATTAAGATTTTTTTCCATGTGAAAGTGCCAGTGTTAACTACCCTGTCAAATAGAATATGTTAATTTTGGCATTAATAAACTGTGTGCTGTGGCAGAGAATTAAAAAAAAAAAATTTGGATAATGTAGGAGAAGAAAACTTCTACTATTTATAGAAGGCACATTTCCTCAGCCACTGACAGCTTTTACTGCAGCAGTTGTAGATGGTATGAGGATCAGACAAATTTATCAAGACATGCAATAAAAGAGCATCAGTGGAATTATGGAAGAGATGAACACTAGGAAAAAAGTCAGGTATAATAAAGAAAGGTGAAAAAACAGACTTATGGATTCTATGCATTCAAAAGCTTGCCTTGATAGAGACTTGCATGTTATATATATCTATATATTCCCCAAAGGAGAATATACCCTGAAAGTATTACAACCAAATGATGAATGTCTCCTATTCTGTATTTTTCCTTTATATGACAATACCTTCTTTTCTGCTACTCCTCTCACATAGAAGTGATGATGTTTGCATACAATTTCCTAACACCAGGAAATCCTCATTTCATTTAGGTATTTATCTAGAGAGGTCTGGTTTATTGGCATAAACACATTATCAAAGTACCAACTTTATTTCTTGTAAAGCCAGGCAAGGTGATGAATGGTAAAAAATTGATCAGGTTTGTTGACCAGAAGATCAAACAATTTATTCTGAATATAGGTCATAACAATTATTTAGGTACAGTTGTTTGTTTTTCTTGCCATACTCTTTAGCTTATTTGGATTACCTTTTTCTTGTACATGATTTTTAGATCCCAGTACTCTCTATTTTTCTCAGATTAGGACTGCAGCTGAAAGACAAGTGTAGTTAACACATTGCAAACACTGAAATGGATCAGCTTTCTTGTAGATTTCTTTGTTTGCTGGTTCAGTATTTAGATATCACTGGTTATTTCAAGTTGTAAATTATTTTTTAAAAATTGTGTCATAATACTGCAAACAGATATACACAGCATCAGTTTTTTATGACATACAGTCAAATTAATTTTCAACACCACTTACAAATTGTGATAAAAGCATCTAGCAGGCTTAAGGGACACATGAGGCCCATTGTTAGAATATCCTTTTTTTACCTTATATTCTTATTGTCAATCTCATGAGATCTTATAAAACCAAAGAGTTTTGAATTTTTGAATAAAGTAAAAGGAGTTTTGGATTAAGAGACAGCTTTAGAAGAAACATTGCGATAACGGCAGAGAATGTTCCATTTCATGAACAAGCAAGCTAAAAGCATGTGTTCATCAAAGATGTCAAATAAATACTTCTAAGAATCAGCTCTGCAAAAAGTTTGATATTTTGAATAAGAATGGAGGACATGGGGTTTCTCTGGGATTATCTAAGATACCCAAGCAATGTTTTTCTCCTAGACTTGCTTAATATTAAAGAAGGGTTGTGTGTTAAAAATACAAATTATTTAGATATTTAGACAGTTGTTAACCTACTACGAAATAGAATTGGGAGATTATGGGAATGGAAGACATCTTTTGGGGAAAGTGGAGAGTATTGTATCAGATAATCCCTCCTATAAATTTACTAAGATTTAAGGAAAAGCAAGCTCTTTGAAGAGTACTCTAGATTCTGCTTCTCCCAGAAGTCTTTTAGTCACAAGACTATCATTTATTCCTGACTGGTTTTTTATGTCTGATGATTTTATATCAGTTCCATTCTACTCCTATGATTTCTTTGCTACGATTTCACCTACACCATCTGTAAGGTTCACTCAGAACCCTCCTTTTTTTTTTTTTATGAGACAAACCAAGCATACCTCTCTGGTCTGTTCTTAACAAAATAAACACTTCTTACCATCCTAGCAGCATTGTTTTCTACCTGAGGCAGCAAAAGGAATTTTTTTTTTTTTTTTTTAATTTGTACATTTAGGAGTGTTCATGCTATACTAGGCTAATTGTTAACAGTGCTTGCCTCCATAGTCTTCTATACTTCAATTTCTCCTAGAAATACAGCCTTTTTAGGATGCTTTTTACTAAAAATTGCATCCTTATCACAAAAAGAAAAGTTAAGAAAAGCAAACCCATATAGAACCACAGAATGGCACCTTGCTCCATCAAAGACACATAGGATCATAAAGTAAAAAATCTGTTTCACCCACAACTGTAACACTATATTTTTTAATTATTTGGTAAAATTTTGAGTTTCAATATAATTTATCTAGCCACTGAAGAATATTTGTGAAGATATTAAAAAACCAATATATAATTTAAACAATATATGATAGATAGTTTTAAAAGGCAGAACTCCAGTTGAGGTGGATTACATTTCATTGACTCATGATTTAAGCTGTTGAGTTTCATCCTAGAAGACAAATAAGACTGCTGAATCATATCCAGAAAATATTTAATATAAACACCAGAGAATGAAATATATACAGTATGAATTTGCATAGCGTCTTGTTTGTCTTAAATGTTAATTGTATTTTTAGTTAAAGAAAAAATATTCTAAATATCATTAGTTCATACTTCAAATAAAAGTAATCACTTCAGATTCAAAACCACATTTAGCTCTAAGAAAATTTGTTACAATGGCTAGAATATTATGAGCATCACACTGTACATAGAAAGGTTTTAGCTCACCAAAAAGAAAAAATTCATTAATGATTGAAAAGATCTCTGAAAAGCTTGGAATATATTAACAGAATAAATTGCTTTTAAGCAATACATTAATGTCTTTGAAAATGGAGCTGAGATGAACATTTGGTGCTAAAGGAGAAGTAACAGCATGAACTAAATACTGTGAGTAGGCATAGGCTCAGTTGCTTGGAAAAAAGGAATTTTTTTCAGTCAATATATGTTTTTTGTAAACATACACCTAATAATTCAGATGGATCTGGGGACTTTTTTAGCTGATGCCAGTACAAATCAGACATTCCAAAAGTATACAATGCAGATTGGGTAGAAGTAATGCTGTGCCATGAAGAAGAGATTAGAGATGAAGATTGATTCTTGGAACAGTGAGCTGTAAAAGTCCAAAGGAAGGGATGCAATAGTCCTACGTGTAGCTATGGGAAGGATATGAGACGTATCTATGAGAAAGTAAATAGATGATTTCTCTTGTATGAACACAGTCAACATTCACATTCAACAGTCTTGTAAGAACAAAAACACACAAAAAAGATTATAACAGTATTTAGAGATTAAAGTGAAGATTACAGTTAGAAAGGCATCATAGCAGGGACTTGAAATTATATTGTCTTTAGCTAAATGTGAGGTTTCCAGAAAGGTATAAGCTGAGGAAAAAGCAACCCCCTAAGATTCTGGTGAGACCAAGAGGTAATATAGGGATCATATGAAAAAAGTTGATTTAGCAGAAAAATTTGAGTAAATTATTAGTGTTGATGAGGTGCGTAGCAACGTCCCCTAACTGAAACCTGTCTTTATGAATTGAATCTGAGAAACTGGTGGAAACACCAGTGGAAGAAGCTTTTTCAGAGTCCTGATACAGTGTACAATAATCAGTCACTTGTATCTGGTTACAGATTCTTGAGAAAATTCTAGGGAAATTGCTGATGGTGAAATTACTCATCTGCTACATCCCATGACAACTTGTTGCTTAGTCGCTTGTGGCTCTTAGATGGATAAGAAATTTGTTGGACTGTCACATACAGGGGGTAGTGGTCAAAAGTTCAGACTCATGATGGACATCAGTGACACATGGACCCTTCAAGGGTCTGCAATGGGACCAGCATTATTTAATCCCTTCATTAGTGACAGGGATGAAGGGATCAAGTGCTCCCTCAGTGAGTTTGCAGATGACACTGAGCTGAGAGCTGCAGCTGACACACCTGAAGCACAGGATGCCATCCAGAGGGGCCTGGACAGGCTTGAGCAGTGAGCCCATGGGAATTTCATGAGGTTTGACAAGGCCAAGTGCAAGGGGCTGCACCCAGATCAGGGCAAACCCTGGCACCAGCACAGGCTGGGGATGAGCAGATCAGAGCAGCCCTGTGAGAAGGACTCAGGGGTGCTGCTGGAGGAGAGGCTGGACATGAGTCGGTTGAGCTCTGAACTGCATCAAAACTGATGTAATCAAACCATCAAGGGACGAAAGAGCTGGACAGGGACTTTCTACAAGGGCATGTAGTGACAGAACAACAGAGAATGTCTTTAAACTGTAATGATTATGTTTAGATTAGATTAGAAAGAAATTCCTTACTGTGAGGGTGGTAAGACACAAGAACAGGTCATCCAGAGACGCTGTGGATGTCCCATCCCTGGGAGTGCTCAAGGCCAGGTCGGACAGGGCTTCGAGCAACCTGGTCTTGTGGAAGTTATGCCTGCCCATGGTAGAGGTTGGAACTAAATGAACCTTAAAGACCCTTCCAACCCAAGCCATTCTATGATTTCATAAGTAGCATGGAGGCTGGAGGAACAGAGAAGAAAATCCAACATATGTTGGATAAATAAGAAAATTGAAGGCCAAATCCTGGACACTATAAGAGAGTGAGATGTGAGAGGAATTTGTTCTATCTGTCCACCCAGTCCACACAGTGTGCAGGTTCATTTTTACAAAGATTAATTTACATTTTTTAATAGTTCTGTAATAGAGCTTCTCAACATCAGAGAGATTAGTCAGACTTCACTTGTTTAGAATGTGGTGTAAGTTGCCCAGAAGACAGGCACTCTTGAAGACAAAAAACTATTCAAACTAAGAATCAAAGTATGTTCTTTAAAATAAGGAAAGCAATATTCAAAAAGATGATTTTAAGTCCATCTTCTGGAAGCAAGTGCACTAATTACATTTTCCATTAGATTTGCTTCTTGGAATTAAAAGATGGAGTGACTTTTTTTCCTTAAAGTGTTAGACTTCTGTATATAAAATATCTGCCATTATTTTTCATTATTATATCTTTTATTGTGGCTGTGGTTCATATATAGATGCAGTATTTATATACCTGGTAATTATGCTCCCTACAGACACAGAAATTGTGCACATGTAAATGCTCAGACTACTAAGCACTGAGTGTATTTGTTCATGTATATTGGCTTTACAAAATGATACTGTGAAAAATCTGATATTTTTGTATAAAGCAGACTTACACTTGCTGTTCAGATAGCCTCACTTGATTTTGATTCTACCGAATTTAATTTTACCTGCAAGTCAGGGGAAGTCTTTTTTCTGGTTTAACTAGCTTTTACATTCAGCAGGTTTATCTGAATATTAACATCTATGCTTAATACTTTTGGAAGCTTCAAAGTTGGTTTCACAGTAGACAAGATGTTAAAAAACTAAAGCACTATCAAAACATTAATAATTATGTCTCTCTGACTATTTTGTGGCAGGGGAGGAGGTTTGGTTGGTTGTTTTTTTTTGTTTTGTTTTGATGAGTTTACAATCCAAGGATGTCAGAGATATTTTTCTGTGCTGGTGGGGATTTTTTTTTTGTTTTGTTTTTAAATTTTAACTAGGCACCACTAAAAATTACTAATTGAGTTTGGAGTTTTTTTGTAGTTGTGTCATGACCAAAAAAATCAGAAAAATCCTACCAAGAAAAGTTTATTATTTCTTTTAAATTTAAGTCACAAATCTTCTGGGAACTTTGGCTTTTGATATTCAAAAGAAGTTTTAAAAAATATCTCAAGAATTAAAATATCTGATGTTCAAAGGAAAAATTTTGAGCCTTGTGTGATTCGAAAGGTTTTCATATGATTTTCAGTATATGCAGAATGATTATAATTGTTGTGTTAAAACTGGAATCCTGTATAGGTCAATTTGATCTCTTTGCCCAAACAGAAGACAACTTTGAACTGAAAGATGCCCTTCTAACTTCACTTTTAATATGGTATGTATGATGATCCCAATATATAGCAATTTAAAAGCCATGTTTTTTCCCCTAAAATACAGCATGCTAAAAATATTTGGACTCTGAAAATAAAGGCTACCAAAGAGTAGTAAAGTCACTAAAGATCAGTTGAAAGATAAATAATATGTTACAAAGACACATATCTTTTCTAGGAAGCCTGACAAATCACTTCAAAATGGGAAAATCATAATATTAATTTAGATGCGAAATCAGAATTAAGCTTTCCTTTTGTCTTGTGCTCCTATAGAGTACAAGACTAAATACATATATTCCTACAGGTGATGGAAAACTAGACCTAATGCGTGAGACTTAATGTCAGGAGAGACAGAGAAGAATCCTAGGTTGGAAAGAAGATTGAAAGAGTTGCTTAGTTGTAGGTTGGACTTCTCTTGTAAGGCCATAGAGAATGGACTAAATACCTCTGTAACACATAAAATTCCTTTAGGGGGATGCAAAGCTCAAGTCATAGCAGTGAGTTGATGTAATTGTGATCTAATGGAGAAATTTGAACAGGGGAAGACCAAGAGAGAGAGAGATGATGCCCTCTGCTTAGTGAGGTGATGACCTCTGTTTCTTCAGATGACGATGAGATAGATGAAGAGAACTTTTGTTTTATACTAGAAAAAGCATCCTTAAACTGCTGATATGGTTGATGAGCAGATGTGGGAAGTCTGCTTCCTGGGAGAGGCTTCACAATGGCAAACTTCTTCCCCCAGACAGTCTATTCATGAAGTGTGAGGTCACAAGAGAACTGGTATTTTGTGGAAAACCTCTATGGTATACAAAAGAGACTCCTCTCCCTTGGTGAATTGAGAAATTATTATTCTAGGGGTAGTAAACTGACTGAAAATCCCAGGTTTTGTCTCTTTTTAAGTTGTCAGTGGAAAAGTGAACAATTGATGGGGGAAGGAGAAGTGTTTTGTTCTTTTTATTCTTTTAGTGTTAGTTAATAAAGTTTTTATTACTTTTAAGTTTAAGCCTGCTCTGCTCTTTTCCTGGTCCTACCTCACAAGCAGAAATTGAGGGAATATATTTTAGTGGGTGCACTAGCATTTGGCTAGTGCCAAACCCACAACAACATGCTGGTACATGAGGCAGAATAGGGTGCTGGCAGCCCACCACTGCCACCAGGCAGAGGGCAAAGCCAGACAAGGAGGAATATGGGTGCTAAGGGGAAAAATGTGCTAAAATGTAATATTTGTACTGAGAAATGACAGTGAAGCTGCTGGTCAGCCTCCAGACAAGAATCAGATGGAGGGAAGTAGGAAGCTGGAGGCAGAACGCTCCTGTGACAGGGAAATCTGTAAGTAGGAAGTGTTTTCAAAATGACGCTCTTGCATGCTAAACCATTGGGGAGCAATCCCTCCCTGCAGATCCCTGGGTGCTGAGTGTGAACTACTGCACCAACCAGAGATGTGCTCCTTATTTTGAAAACATCTTATTTGATTACCTTCAAAATTCAACAAGCTTCTGGGAAAACAAAGTCACCATTTTGAAGTGACCTGGTTACTCTTATAAGAGAGAGATTTTTGGGAACATACAGAGCAAAGCTAATGAGAAATACTGAAAAGGAAGCACAAAAAAAATCAAGCTCAGAACATGAATCACCTTTCAACCCCAACAGTATAATCATTACTATAATTAAATCCTCATAATTTAAGTTATGCTTCACTCAACAGAAAATGTATTACTTATGTTTTAATGGGAATTTTACTGTATTCTGGTAATCTGTTTTGTATAAATTAAGTCTCTAGGGTGAAATAATCATTTTGAAGCATACATTTGTTTGGATTTTCTTTCATACTACAACAGCTCTTATTCTAAAAGTGGCTAAAGCTGTCATAATTTGGGAACAAGGAAATGATTTACTTTCTGTGGTATTAATTAAATAAGGAACACACTGACAACAGGAGACTTATCAAAAAGGAAAAAAAAAATAAACAGAACGCTAATCCCTAGCACTTACTGCTTATGCTAGAAGAAGTGTCAATTATTTTAGTCTAAATCCCTTTACTATCCATGCTCAAAAATCTTTTCTTTTCCTCAACATATACATGAGTCTTAGCTTGTTTATCCGGTGTGCAGAAGAAAGCAGTAGTCCCTGGCTTGTGGCTGAGAATAGCAAGCTGCCATAAGTGGCTCTGGGGTTGTCCATACCTATAAGAGAAAAAAAAGGGAAATAGTAAAGTTGTCATTGCAGAGGCCTGCAGGGGCCTGCAGAGGCAGTAGAGATGACAGGTTTTCAGTATCCTAGAATAAATGCTATGTGTTTCACCCATTTTTACCCACTCACAGCAATATATTCATGGGCTGTGCACTTGTGTCTCAAGCTGCTTATCCTCAGTGTGAACTGAGACCTGGAGCTTTCAGTATATAGACAAATACTACATTTGCTTTACTTCAAATTCAGTTTTGATAACTATTCATCCTTTCTCAAAAAATTTGTGAAGTCCTGCTCTTTTGCCCAGCTATCTCTTACAACAGAAGGCTGCTACCTCCTTAAATAACTACCTTTTTGTGAATGTATGTTTACATTTTGTGTAAAAACATTTTCTAGGTTGTCTCTTCTTTCTTTCCTCTCAATCCTTTATAGCAGGTGTTGTCTGATCAGAAACTGACCCCAGAGCTTGAGAGGCTTCCTGCAAAGGCGTGTGATCCTTCTGAATTCAGAAAATATGCCATCTCCTAACTGAAAATTTATCCGAGAGATTTAAAAAAAAGAAAAAAAAAAAAAAAAAAAAAGAGAAAAATAAGAGGTCACCAAGTCAATGAAAGAGAATAAAGAATGAAGGAAAATATTTCAAGGGCAATGTTGAAAATTTAGGGCAGGATTTGGTTGTCCAAATGTCGGTGTTTAAGTCATAGAATCATAGAATGTTAGGATCATTTATGTTTCAAAAGACCATTGAGATCATCAAGTCCAACTGTAAACCTAACACTGACAGGTTCACCACTAAACCATGTTCCTAAGAGCCTTGCCTACTCATCTTCTTACAGTGAGATAAACTGCTTGTGGTATACAAGATATGCACAAGGTAGGGTTGACATAGGGTTTGAGATAGCCATGACTATCCAGGGACGTGGCTAGAGGAGAGGTGGAATATTCCATTCACTGGAATGGCACTAGAGTACGATATTTGAGAAAAATTCGTTGAGTCACTTTACTCTGAGTCCGAACAGGTCCTTGCTTTTCCCCAAGTTTCAAGGCTCCTGCCAAGGGTACTACTTGTGATGAACTGTTCCTTAGTGGATCCCTATTAGATCAGGTTGTTCATGGGCTGTAGTCACTGCCAGACTTCATTTATGCAGCTCTGAAGCTAAGACACCTGGCAGCTTGCCTAAGGTAACGGTGGGCAACTACAGAAATAAGCTAGGGAGGTTTCAGATTTAAAAATCGTGATTTTGTTCACTGGAGAGATTATAGAATGGCAAATAAGAAAACCTCTGGATTCAGAAGCCCTTTGCACTGGAAAAGCATTTAGGCACTTCAGTCTTTGTTAACTGCTCTCTGTGCATTATTTGTATGTCATTTAGCAGAGTGGACCTTGCTCCAACATTTAAGAGTCAGGACAAACAAAATCTTTGTTGAAGATTCAGTCTCAGTGTGAACACCTGCACCTGCTAACAGCACTTAGTTAGCCTCTAAGATCTTCTAACTGGTATTCTTTGAGAAATTGTCTTCTAAGAAGTAATAAAAAATTATGGAAATGCAAATGTCTTTCCAGAAGTTGCCAGTTCCCAACAAATGTATGCTTAGGTCTCTCTGTGGCCAATATATAATTGCTGCTTCCCTTGTGGAAGACAAAGACAGCACTTCCAGCCCTGAGAAACTGCCTAAATAGGGGGAATAAATGACCTATGGTATTTAAAGAGAAGATTTTAATTTTTAACCTCAAAAATCTATAGCTGTAACATCCCAAGTCAAAAATCCATTAGTTTTTGGGAGAAAAAAACACACAAAAAACCCAACAAACAAACTCAGTTATTCCCCCTAGACACTGCAGAAAGACATCGAGAAATTTGGAGCATAAAGAAAGAAAGAAGCAAAGAAACAGGTGAACTGATACAGGACAGCAAGGAAAATAGTTGCGCTCAAAAGTTTAGTTGGTTCCTCTTATTCTAATTTCCCTTCTTTTGAGTTTTAACCTTCTACATTTTTTGAAATAAAGAAATGCCTGACATTCCAAAGTATGGCAAGATTATAAAAACCTATCTAGTAGAGCCACCTGTGAGTAACCACCTAGTTCTTCATCTTTATGACGGAAGCTTTTATACTCTGCACCAGTAATACTGAAGATGTAACACCCATCTTTAACAGGAAAAAGAGACATAAATCTCTTCTAAGAGTTACTGCCACATGGAACATATTGTAGGATTCAGCTGTCACTAAGCCTGGAGGACTTGAGCTTTTTCATAATAAAATCTGCCTGCAAATTCTCTGTAGGCAAGCAAACCAACTGCTTCTTTACTTTCAAATTGTGAGTTTAGTCATTTAAAGTTTCCTTAACTGGATTCTCAAGCCTTTTCACAGCTTGTAAGTATGTTCAGTTTGAAATATGACTTCAGTTAGTGTGCCATGCATCAGGTCATAATTGGTGGCCAAAGGACAGATTTTGACTTCCTTGTTAGTCATGTTAATAGCTTAGGGACATCATTTGAGAAAAATATTGTAAAAGAGATCCTCACCTTAGATAAACTGCCTTTGGCTGTCACAGAGTTATATCTTTTTCTATCAGTTAAGACTCTAATTTCAAACTGTTAAATGTTTCTAAGGTAGGATCTATTTTGATTTCAATAGCTCAAGAAGCAGTTAGTTTTTTCTAACCTTGTGTACTACTTCTTTTGCCTTTTCTTGTTTTAGTTCACTTGGACAGAAAAAGCTATGCTCAAAACCTTAGTTTTATTCTCACATACTGGGAGAAAATTACAGTACTTTTAAGTGTAACAATATTAGTAAACATCAATCCCTGCATTTGCCATGCCCAACTAACTACATGACTAGAAGAAACAATGACCCCCAAATACATGAGGGGGTCATTACACAAATAAGCACAACATTTTTCTACAGAGATGACAACAATACAGAAAGGATCTCCAAAAGCCAGAATAATCTAGAGCATTTTTCTGGTGTTCTATCTCAGTAATGAATGAAAAAATTTTATTACTTTGTAAAAATAAAAAGGTAATCTCAGAACCTCTTTCTAGAGTTTGCTATGTTGTTTTTTACTTATTTATTGATTTCTGTAATAGGGACATGGAACTTTGATAAAAAGACAGTTCTACTTACAGATGTACTGCTTACACAGTTGTATAATTAATGGTTTGTATATAAAAAAAAGTCTAAATGCCTTTTTTTTCTCACTACTCAAGGTATGTCTAAAGCTAATCCATATGACTTTTTTTCCTTCAAGATTGCTGACCAGTGAATTTCTTTGTGCAGATTAACACCTAATTGACATTCTTTCAAATAATCAGATCTTCATAACAAACATGATTGAGAGATTTATTTTGTTTTTAACTGGTAAGAATAACAAGTAAATATAAAAGCCAAGGCCCCTCAAAAGATTAGAAGTTAATTCCTTCTCATGTCACTCTTGTAAATGCATATGCATAAAGAAAATATGTACCCAGGTTTTTGACGTATTAGTTTCTCAAGCACAAATTGCCCCTGTTTAAATGCTCTTGACCAGATTAAACATTTATTTTATTCTTTATAAAACTTGGGGTGATACAATGAGAAGTCTGCTCATCAGTATTCATCAGCTACTGACTTCTTTTTCAGAAGTGCTTACTCTGCCTGAGTGTTGACCATATTTCAGCTCATCCAAAAAAGTTGTCATCCAAAGGTAGGCAAATAACAGCAATAAGTGCCTATTTAATCAATTCATTATAATAGAGTCTGGTGTGATTACCTCACATTTCGGATGTCCTGTTGAGATTTTCCAACATTAAGGAAGTGTTCTGTGGAATACAATGAATTAGAGGTAGAATCCAAAAATTTAGAAATTCTCCTGCTGGGGAGTCCCAAGGGAAATGCAGCATTAGAGAAAACTGTCACAGTTGAAGTAGGAGGCTGGGAATGGCTGACAGTGATGAAGCAGATCATTGGGACTTCTCCGGGTGTTGTTGTTGGACACGCAATGACACACACAGACACTGTCTGGTGAAAAGGCATTAAACTCTTTATTAACACATTTGACTCTATATTTATAGTATTTTTACACAGACTAGAGATTGGAGGAGAAGGTTGACACCTCTCTCATTCCATTGGTCAAGACAACTGCTCAGCAGTTGTTTTTTACTCCAAGAGAAAGTATGTAAACAACCTCATCTTAACATAAACATGCATCTAATTACAACACCCGTGTGTGAGAAAGAATTACGAACTATGAAAACATCCAGCTGTAAAGTGCACCAGAAAACTGAAGAAATTAGGGCGACATCCAGGGGCAATAATTCCCAGAACATTGTGGTGTGCAACACTCCTACAACAGGCATAAATTCCTTTCTTTCTTGCCCATTGGTAGAAAGAATAGGAAAGTCAGAGATGTGCCTTTCCACGTAGCCCGTGCAATACTAGTAGGAGAGAGCTTGACAGTGATCCTGAAGGTTAAGGGAAAGCTTCCAGCTGCTAAAAGAATAGAGCAGAATCTGACCTGAACACTGTGGAGTTAGGGTCTGACACTTGGATTTACTAATTTTTAAAATATACTTAAAGAGTGAGGAGCTGACAGGGATCAACCTCTTCTACATGAGCATACACCAAAATTTTGAGTTCACAACAGTACAAGCAAGGCAGGAAAAAGAGGAGCTGCCCATTAGGTAGTTTTTGACCCCTGACTGTAGATGGGTCAACCATGTCCTAGCAACCCAGCTTTACCTTGTGGCAAGTCTCTTTCCTAATGAACTTTCCACAAAAGCATGACAAGATACACTAAGAAAAAAGGGGGTTTATTGCAGATTATATGAAGTTTATATCACAGAATAAACGCTTGATGTGGCATTAAAAAAAGAGAGAAAGAGAAATGACATGGAAAAAAGGGACAGAAACATAGTCACAGTGAAGAACTACCACAGAGAGAGGTTATGGGAAGTATGTTAAATTGTACTTGCCCAGGGCAAGATGCAAAGGTCTAAAGATTCAGAGCTTACACTCGAGAAAAGCATAAGAACAGCATAGCCCTGCCAGGGTCCATGGATGGATGGCAAATGAGTATCTGAACCTGTATTTTCATACTTATATCTGTGTCCATCTAATTCTTTTGTTTGTACTTTATCTGCCTCAAAAGCAGCAAAAAGAATCCAATATAGTTTTAATTTTCCCCCAACACCTTTTTAATCTTTTTATGTAGACTAATGTGAATGCTGTCTTTTTTAGATGTAGAAAATAATAGTACTCTGGAGCCTCTTTTTATCTTAAACCAGCAGATTAAGGGTAAGTATGCAATACAACATTTCTATATTCCCCTCTGCTACTAAAAAAACAGTGTGTTTGACCATTTTATTTCTATTCCTTGTACTGTGTTAGCAATCTTTTTTTTTTTATAAAAAAATCCCATCTCTATTCCTTATAGAAGTTTTAAAGTAATTTCACAGCTGAGTGGAACCCTAAACAGAGCTATCTTAGTGTAATGAAGCAGAAAACGATTTCTCCTTAACAAGACTGGTATATAGTGACAAACAGCTCATAAAAATCCCATCTGCCTCAAAATACTTTCATTTTAGTCTCTTTCACAACTAAATGCTATGTTTCCTGTTTCTTTTTAGAAGGAAAAGAGGATATATAAATCCTAACCCATCAAATTGTCCTTTGACAAAACAGAAAGAAAAAACAGCAAACACAAAACAATCATCTTATAAAACACTGACACTAACCATTCCAAACACCACAAAGGTGTTGTAATGTCACTTTTGGATCCATTTATAGTACACCATTTCACCCTCCCCTCTTTTTTTAAAGGAACAAAAAAAAAAGGGAAAAGCTAACCACTTGTACCGTAAAGAAAATTTTCTGATTATTTAACAGCTGACTATATGTAAAAACAACCTGTTACTGGTTTTGTATTATAAAAATAGCTCTTTAGAGACTGCAATTAAATAGATGGTAATTAATTACTGTAACTTGATCAGTTGTTATCCTGTTTAGGTATTTAGTAATTCGTAGCCTTGTCCTGTAGCCTGTTTCCAACTCAGAGCAAACTAATACTAAATACTAAATACTAAATACTAAATAAATACTAAACTCACTGACTAAAGTTCTTCATAGTATTTACAGAAATTCTCCATCAGAAAGTATTGTAAAGTCTCCCTGTTTTCTAAACAGTATCATGAACTGCTGCAGTTCACATGTTAACACACTGTTAAAATTATGCTTTGCCACGAGCATTGTTCCTTTCTGGCAGATGTGAACAGAACCATCTCTTGTGCCTGGTCTTGCCCAAAGGGGTTATGTTTTTGTTTAAAAAAAGTAGCAAATCATCTATCTCTTTGTAACAAGACATCCTCAGAGTAGCAAGGAAACCTTTTTGTGATGCTAATGCACAGCCTACTATCCATGACTACAAGCTCCTGAATAGTGATTGATCTTATCTGAAATGACATTGCTATCTGCTCTTCAACCTTATGGAAAGATAAATAATTGTTTAGCCAGGCCTCCCTATACTTAGACATAAACTTTTGCCATTGTCTTCAAATCCATTGTTTTTACTGTGTCTTGTTGATTAATGCTTTTTCTGAAGGATCATAAATTTATCTAGCTAAGTAATCAAATTTTTAACAGCAGCATCACCTTCACTAGAGGTATAATTTCACACTGGATGCTCAAAGGCTGATCATCAGGCCTCAATAAGCAGGTAAAGTTATGGGATTCAAAGCTAACTTCTAATTCTTTTGTGCAAAATTTGGATGGTACTTGGCTTAGAAGTTGCTCTGACTGTGGCAAAGACAGCCAAGGAGATAAGCCATTGAGACACCTCAGGTAAGAGGGGTAAAAATCACTAGCATGTATTTCAGCTGTTGGAAATAGAGCAGAAATTGTTATAATTTGTTTACAACAGCAATGTATGCCATATCTTAGACAGATAAGAAACATCATATTAAAGAAAAATTGTCAGATGGCATTCAAATGCTCAAAGTACTTGTTGCAATTTTATTTCAGCAATGAATATTAGCTGGGAAATCTGATGGAATTTGATACTCACAGACATTTTCCTACTCACTCAACTGATTTTTTGACAAAGTTCAATGTACTTTGTTTCAAGGTGTGCACAAAAGACATACCCAGAAGGCTTCTTTTCGGCTTCCTAACATCTGTGGAAGTGACATGATGGAAGGAGCATTGCTGAGGTTGCCTGGAGGTTGTTCAATAAAGTGTCCTGAGGCTAGGAGAAATGGAAAGCTCTAGAAGGGCAAAACAGATTACTTGATATCAACAGGTCTAAATCTAATTGGTGGCACTGAGTTTATGTAGATTAATCATTTTGTAAAAAGTCAGAGTCTGGTTCAGTCTTCTTGATGACAATTATTGGGAAGTGGTGACTGGGCTGTGCTGCAGCCCTTTTCCCCCCATCTAGTTCTCAAACCCTGTCCTCAATCCTCCAGCACAAAGTTCAGCAGCAATTTGACTTGCGTAAAAAAAGGAACAAAGAGTAAAGGGAGAAAATATTTGTCTTGTAACCACACAAATGTCTCAGTGAAAAGTTGCAAGCAATTTTGAAATTTGAACACTCTGTTGCACTGCTTTTTTTTTTTTTTTTGACACTGCTGCCAGTACAAGTGGACACTCTGCTAAAGCTGTATGAGCTAGGTTAAAATTTCTTCCCCCCTCTTGATGCCTTACCATTTTTTTTCAGCTTTCATGGAAGCTTAGTTTAGTCTGGCCTAGGAGCAATAGTGGATTATTGCCTGTGTACTCATACACTCCAAATGCAATTGTGCTGGGAGATGAAAAAAGGAAAAAGCATTGCTACTGAGTGAATTCAAAATCAGTAGTGTGAAACACATTGCTAATAACATCGAGTAACTAATAAAGCCAGCTCCTTGGCTTTTATTAAGAGTCTTTTGTGACAAAGTCGAGTGGACTGTAAGAGTTGATGCTCTCATGTTGCAAAGATCATCAAAAGGCTGAGGGCCATCAATTTTAATTATGTCCAAGAGTGGTTTCAGGGCAGCTGTGACTGTCTAGACAACTGGTAGCATTCTAATTAGCCACAGTTTCACGACAAAATGATTTTGGCCTTTATTGAGGATGAGTTTGCATCACAGTGCAGAACTGAATCTCAAATCCAGTTGATAATTTATTGTTCTGGCCCATATTTAGGCTCCTAGCTGTTTAAATGGGCAATTGAAAAACTAAGTAGATTCTAGGAGTTTAAGTGCCTCATTGGATCTGGACCTGACTCTACAATGCCTAGTAACTTATATTGGATTTTTTTTCCTGCACTTTAGCAAGCTGTGTAAAATGATGTAAATAGCTCAAAAAACATTTTACAAGCCAGCATGGTAAGGAAGGACTTTCCTGATACCAAAGGTATTATGTTCTAGTTTCAATCCAAACAGCTTGATGTCATAATTTTAACAGGACCTCCATAGCTGTTTAAATCAAGAGTGGCAAGAACAGAAATAAGTTTTTTTAAATGTAACAGAAGAAGCATTAATCTAAGTCTGTATTCCGTCTTTGATGTCTGCTGGCAGCAGATGCTTAGAGAAAAAGCAAAGTATTAGTATAAGCAAAAAAATTACACTTCCATATATAGAATTTTCTTTCAATATCTGCAAATCAGAACTATTAAATTCTGCAAAGGTTTATCTTTAATTGAAATTTAATTGGATTGGATTTCTTTCCTCTCAAAGAAATGTGTTTTTTTTAAGAAAAAGTATCTCTACTCAGATTTTGCAAAGTAATAGTAGCTTAATCTATTAAATTATCAATTTCGTTTTTTCTTTTTAATTGTAAGCATTTTCTAAGTTTTGACAGATGGTAACTATTGCCACTTTCAGAGAGATTTTTTTGTTGTTATTGGAAAAAGGTCAAACGCTCGCTTTGGTTTTTGTTATTTTTGCATTCTTCCTTTTTCTATCAGATGGAATGATGAAAGACTGACATCCATCAAGATCTCCAAACTCTAAAGTGAAAAATAATAACCCCTCAGAATCAAATACTGTCAGTTTTATTTGTATCAGGCTTTCTAATGCCATTTGTAGCAGTAAAAGTTTATGTCTTTTAAAAGCCAGGTACAATAAACTTGAATGAGATGTACAAGGCAGAACTGACAACAGCTGATGAAGATGCTGAGTTTTAAGGATGAGAAGGAAGCAGTCTCCAGGATATGAAAGGTATTTCCTCCTGGTCACTGCAGTCCAGCCTGGATGTCTCAGCACCTGAGGGTCTCTCCATCCCAGCAGATGAGGCTGCTGCTGTTGCTGATGCTGCTGCTGCTGTGTCCACGTACAGGTCCAACCAGTTGCAGCACTCAGTGAGTATTTCAGGGAGGCTGGAGCACACACATGCACACTAATGCAGCTGGCCATGCAGACTGTTGTCTTAAGCAACATGAGTATCTACCACTTTGCAAAAACAGAGATACAGAGGGCCATATCCAGTTACTCCCCTCTGGCCAATCAAGATTGAAGTTTGCTAATGAAACCAGCCCCACACACATAGTATCCAAATTCAGGCGAAAATTCAAAGGAAAATTCCCCAGTTTGCTCTCCAAATTCATAGCCAAAATGATAATGGCCTTGAATAGCAGCACAGCCTCTAATTCTCTGTAACACCCATGCCCAAACCCTGGGCCACCTCTCCCTGTGTGCAGACCTTCCCCTGCTCAGCAGCTTGTCCAGTTTCTCCTGCAGCCTTATGTATGTACCCATACTCATCTCACAGGCAGTCTCATTGTTACTGTTCCCTTAGGTCTTCTATGGGCTCTCTATTTTAAGCCTAATAAGGTCAATACCCAGACCTCAGGCTTCCTTGCCTATCACTTACTCACACCTGGAGTCCTTCCAGATGCAGGTCTCCTCCTGCTTTTGAGTGAGTCCAGCTCAAAGTTAGTGAATTACATATGCATACCTGAATGAATAGCTTTAAACATTAACCTCTTGAATGTAGGCATTCTTGTGTAAATCAGTGGGACAAGACAAACACCCACAGGTCTCCGATTGCTGCCAACCAACCCTGTTCTACATGCTGGTCCCTCTGGCTGCTGGGACCTAGATCTACTGGCGTTGTGACCTTTTCTCCTGTTGCTGGCACTTAGACTGCAGCAATCACACATAGAGGAGACTGAATTACACTGAACAAAATATAAGAATAGGATTTAGTAGCAAAATATGACAAGCTGTAGCAGGGTTCTGGGCTCAGACAGAATAGCACACTTAAATCTGTCTTAATCCTTTTATTCCCACTTCTCCTTCATTCTCCCATGTTTGCTCCGCCATGATCTGCTCTCATCTTTTCCTTTCAACTCCCTTGGTGCTTCCCCTAAACATCTCTTAGTAAGCTTACATAGCCTCACAAGTTCCTCTTGATATCCCAAAATACAATTATATCCTTGACCTCTTATTTCCAGTAACAAATTTTAGACTGACCCCCTGAAAGGCTGTGCCTGAGAAAATCCTTCAGCGACCCATCAGGTAGCAACCAAAGTCTAGTCTTCTTGCTGCCTCCAATATCACCCTTTTTGTGATTACTGAAAAAGTGTTTGTGTGCTTAATCTTTCATTTCCCTTGTTATCTGTTATTTCTTTTATACAAATACACAAATAGCTGGGTAACTTAATAAATCCTATGTTCTTTCAATCAATTTAGTCTTACATTAAGGAACTAAGAATTTTGAATTCTAATGTCCCATGTCCATGATTAAACATGTTTGAAACAATAGACTTTTTAAAAATAAGTGGAAAATACATTAAATGAAATAATAGCAGGGAAAATGAAATAGCAGGGAAAGTTTTACTTGAATTGTCTGTGGGAGATTAGACACATTTAAATTATTGCTGATAATTCTGTGGGGAATAATCTAAAAGAGCATTATATTAAGTTTTTCTGTAGTACTCTATTATCTACTACATATATGACATTCTGAAAAGCCTGTATTCAGACCGACTGTTATGGACAAACAATAAAATATTGTAAAACTACCATGATGTTCATCAAAGTAGTGATAAGGAAAATTCAAGCAGCGTACAATTCAGAACAGATAGACTCTCCTCTGCGTAAGACCAACGGCAAAATGTAACCATGTAGATTTTGTGAAACTTGTGTGCATATATTCAATCCAAAAGAAAGTGATTATCTTTGTTGGAAATTCTAATCTCTTTTTTTCCTACCCACTGGTTAATGATAAAGACAGTGAGAAGGTTCTTGATGCAAACATCAAGGTTTGTAAAAGACATATTTTAGAATGCACATTTTCATGGGTAATGCATTCTCAATTTTCCATTTATTTTTCTACTAGATGTACAAAACCCATAAAAAAATTAAAGCTCTCAGATACTGCCAACTAATCCTCTCTCCCTTACTTGATATAATGGAATGAGAACTTAAAATTCAGAGGATTACGAACAAATCCAGATCCTGAAGGTATGAATGCTGTTCCAGTTGACTTCAGTGGAAGATTCACATGTACATCAAAGGGAAAGATACAGCCTTTATCATTTAAAGATTTCTGCTAAAACCCCCTTTTTGGTAACGAATTCCTTCTCTATTTCAAGCATTTTCAATTTGCCAGGAAACTTGAGCATAAACAGGATTTAAATGATTCAGTTGCAACTCCACTTCTCTCTTTTTATCAGAACATAATAGGATTCAAAATAATTATGAGATTTCTCACTGAACTAATGAATTCAAGAAAAGTACTCCTACAGGAGTACATCTGTCTACTCCAGTGCCTTCTATCAATGAATAGCTCAGTGTTAGCTGAATTTAAGCAGAGACTACTTCCAAAAATGCAGGACTCATTTTAAGTCAGATCACTCAAGCAGAACATCCCACGAATGCTTGACAACCCTGACAAGTTTTAAAAGTCAACCATGAGTGAGCGAAAGCCCATACCACTTTGTCTCTTCAGTGACTTATTGAGTTGTTGACATTGTGTGTAGCCACACACATACACAAGTTTTCACTCTAGACTGAAGTTTGGTAGAGAGACTGGAGTGAGAAAGAACTAACACATGATTTAAAAACACCCCAAATGAGATTTTAGTCTCTAACATCTGGAATTTGATTTATTTTTCCTTTTTCAGTGTCTTGTTTGACTATGTATCTAAATTTAGGTGACTACAGAGCAGTTGTATATACTTTTAAAAGGTGTCTCAGCTCCCATGATGGTCTCTGGAGCCCCATCATGATTAATGGGTAAGCGGTTCCCTCAGAATTACTCATCTTGTCAAAAAGTGAAACTTGCAATTCAGTTTTCTGAACATAAGCAGTTAGGTTCATTTGAGACATGATACTCACAGTTGGTCGTGGGTAAACCTCTCTTGACACCACTGCCTGAATCATCAATGGTGTAGGTTCACTCATCCATTTAGGATGCCTTGGGTTGTGAGACCTGGACTTCAAATGCCATTTCACAGGAGCATGTGTCTCTATCACGTCTATGCACAAGGTTGTATCAAATAATCTTAGAGGTCTTATAGGGCACTAAGTTACTACATCCAGGCAAAACATTATGCCCTGCATCACCTCTGAGCACACTGGAGTTGAAATAACTCATTGTAATGAAGACAATATGGACATCAATATTAAGGTGCCTGAATCTCATCCTGAATACCATTTTAAAGTTCATCTGTGCAATCACAGATGCTTAGTACAATTTAGAAGTCTCTGTAGGATATCCTGGTGCACCTGCTCATTCTCAATGGCATGCTTTTTCCTAGGCCATGCCTGTGGTGTCTGGGGCATCTCCAGTACGTGCCTGACATGTATAAGTGGAAGTTGGTTATCCACACCATACCACAGTAAAATATAATTGATGGACATTCATCTTATCTTAGACTTCCACTTTAGGAAAAGAAAAATTGTACTCTGGAAACGCTCCTGGCTTTCACTTAATCACACAGGAAATCTGAACGACTGACTTGCTAGCTTTTTGATGCCTAGAAAGAAGGTTGTGAACATTAGCTTAGACATCTAGCTCCATTCCAAACATCCTGGATAGCCTGATATGTGCACAGAGACCTATGAAACATGGGCTCCCATCTTGCAGCGGCATCTGCAGTCTAGGTGGAGTATCTCTAGAGTGCCCAGAATTACATTCGCTATCTCTGTATATTCATTTGAATCGATCCACTGATATGAAGTCATATAGTCAAAAAGGATCTAGAAAACATTCAGTTTTGATTTGATTCTTGATTACAAGCAAAAAAATGTAAGCTGCTATGACAGCCAAACCAGAACACCGGTGAGACAACAGCTTCCAAATTTTTAAGTAGCTTTAAAAAATTGCGTTAGAAACTGGATAAAGCACATAAAGGTAATGAAAGTTTCCTGTTAAAAAGTTAATTAATTTTTCACCAATTTATCTACATTCTAGAAGAAATTGAATTTTCTCTTACTGCAGCTGAAAGTGATACTTTCTTTCTTACTACATTGAATAGAAACTTTTAAATGCTATAAAGCAACTCCAAATATATTGCATATGGTGGGTTTTTTTAGTATGATGCATGATTTCTACATTACTCATATGAGAGTGATATTTACATATTAAAAATTTATTTAAAGGAGTATGGAAGGACTATACTTCCATACACAACATGGTATTTGTTAACTAATGACAACATAACTATAATGGTGTTTTAAGTGGAATTAATGAGTGAAACCTGCTGCTTCACAGAATTTCATGCATAACTTTACTTTGAAAGGATAATCAGTATTCATGGCTAAGCTGTGTCCTTCGACGTGTATTAATAATGTTCTCTGGGACAACACAGAAAAAATAACTCATAAATATGCCTGCAAGGAGTAAGACATCGTAATTAAATCATAATAATTAACATGGATATCAGATTATTTATTTATAATAACTTATCTGTGTAACTCACATTCTGAGAGACACAGATGGACACGTTTAAGGGCAATTCAGTTCTGGCTGCACAGGTAGGTCACCTTTATATTGCTTAATATCTAGTTACCTTATTCATGAAGCTAATTGAATTAATTAAAAATCTACATGAAATTTTAAAGTGGGATCATACAGGCTTCGATTTCTGTCATGTTGTGTTGCATAGGAGAGGAAAAGACAAGTCCAAAGGTGGAGCTAGCAGCCGTGGGCAAAACTCTTTCTGAGCTGTGCAGTCTGGGAAATGAATTAGTATTACAGATGGGTTTCCTGCTCCTCTAGGCTCATATTTGTGTAGGGAAGAGCTGAAAAGGGGGAAGGGAAGAAGACATCTGAGGTGTCAAAACTACTTGACAAATTTCCTTCTTTTTGTATGTCAAATATTTTTCTACATGCATCTAGAGTACATTTGTAAAATAACTGTTCAATCAATATATATTCTAATAAGTGCTTTTAAAAAATACATTGTATATGTATTTGTATGTATGTGCATAATATGCATATATATAAATATAAATATATATGCACATTATACACATACATGTACACACACGCACTTATATAAAAACAAGAACCCTAACATTCAGGCAAAGAAGAAAACCTGAAGATAAAGAATGAGGGAATGATAGAAGACAGCACAACTAATGTCTAATTTTAAACTTCAGAGGGATTATAATCTCTCTAATACTTAAAGCAGCTCCTTATTATTTCAACAGTAAACATTCTGCACTTCATAATCACTAGAATTTTCTTGCTAACACAAATAGGTATTTGCCCAGAAGTGATAATAAGCACAAAGTTTTGATGAACAATATTCAGCCTAATCATAGGCTGGTTTGGTTTGGAAGGGACCTTAAAGATAATCTAGTTAAAATCCTCCTGACATGAGAGGAAACACCTTCCACTAGACCAGGCTGCACAAAGCCCCATCCAGCCTGACCTTGACCAGGAATAGGGCATCCACAATTTCTCTGTGCAACCTATTCCTGTATCTCACCACCCTCATAGTAAGGAATTTCTTCCTAATATCTAATCTAAATATATACTCTTCCAGGAGGTCATCTAGAGGGAAATTCTAAATACTTAAATAATCCTTTTTTCTTGTTACTTTTCCATTTAGAACCCAAACAGGACCTTGAGGATTCTGCTATTGAGTAATGGTACATGCAAACACTATATTTGTCTCTCTATTCCTCATATATATCAGGTTATATTTCTCCTACATTCTTTATTTTCAGTTTATAACAATGGGCAATCATTGCTGGGGAAAAAAAAGAAAAGTGCATTTTTTATTTGGAACTTCGTATTAAATCTCTCTGAAACTAGCGACTGTATCCTTTGTGTTAGGTCCAGGACTTAATCCTCTTTTGAAGTTGCTCAGAGAAATTGATGGGAGCAAAAACTGCAACATATTCCATTTCCCTTTCAGAGGCACATTTGGAAATCTTGAAGGAGGAAAAATATTATCATTTAGCTGGAGTCAGTCTGATCTCTGCCAGCTGAATCCCTGCCACCAACCTATCCTCCTGTATTCAAATATTTTTAAGTAGAATTGAGGCTTAACTCATCTTTGCAAGTAAAATATCTCACAAAACTATTTTTAACTCTCTCTTTCCCAGGGAAGATCAAGAATGGAGTAAATTTTGCCTAACCAATACCTATTCTAACCCACATTAATTTTCTTTTGCTGACGTGTTTCAAAGAAGCTATTCAGAAGAAGCTAACTGGGCTTTATTTGCTTTACATGATATTTCAGTAAATTCTTCAGAAAAGAAAATCAGAAAACTAAGTTTAGCATTTTTTTCTTTGTGCAAAGTATACCATAAACCATGCCAGATAATTTAAATATATCTTTTATCTGTGTTATTACAAACCCAGTATCTTCAGTAATTTGCTCACATAAATGTATATGCTAGGAAATATGGACTTGGGGACAGAAATCTTTAAGGATGAATTATTTTTGTATGATGCAAATATGCAAATTGCCAAATGACTGTGACTTAAAGGAAATTGCAGCATCGTACTCTTGTTATCAAGACAAATGTTCCTCCTATGAAGAGCAAGTTAAGTATCTAACCAGCCACTATTTAAAATGTCACTAAAATTAACAGAGTTATACACCTGTGAACTGGATCAGGGACAGCTTACAGTAATGATTTTCTAATAACACATCTCCAGATGGCTTATCATATATAGTGTTTTCTGCTTGGGGGCCTCAAAAGACAATATAGGCATATGGGGTAGTTTTATAACTAAATGGATCTGTTCCAAATGTAATTCATCTTTAATATGTCTAGCAGAAAAAATATCTCTTTATCATCACCTTTTGGAAAACTATATTTAGATGTTTGTCTCACAGAGCGAGTATGTCCTTGAGACATCCAGAGAATTGCATTTGCACAATTTGTGCTGCAGTAATGTAAATACATCTTATTACCACTTGTTGAATATTAGCTGTATATCCTTACAAGCATTTCCTAGCCCAATTATCATGTGAATTACCATGAAATAAGAGTTTTTTCAATGACAACAGCATAACACTGTGTGCATATATTATTTTCACTCTCCTCCCTTCCCCTGTAGCTCTTCTGAATATACTCAGAGCTTATTTAGACCCTAAAACAAAATCTGCTAATTTATTACAACCTTTGCAGCAACTTTACATAACTACAATGATAACCTGCTGTGTCAAGCAACTGAAATAGTTAATGATGTACTGCAAAACCTCCTTGAAAAGCACAATTCAGGTTTGTAACTGAAGAGAATGTTTGGTTGCAATAGAAGGCAGGTCAGAAGTTGTCAGTGGTATAGCAGGAGGTAAAGAAAATGAAAGAAGGGTCTGAGGAATCAGCATTTTAAAGAGACAGCATGAATCAGATTCTTACAGATCTCTTCACTGAGTGATTTTGTGCTTTTTTGACACTGTGCACAGCGGCAACTGTGCTTTGCTGAGTGTGAATTATACATTGCACTGCAGGGAGGTGCAAATGGGAGGGGCAGCTTTCACAGCCCTCCAATGATTAAACTTTTATTTTTGCCCTTTAGAGCTCTGAAGGAAGTTTTGTTATGTTACCCCATTTTGCACTAGAAATTAGTTCCCAATAATGGCATGTCCTCTGCATAATCATGGCAAAGTCGACAGCTGCCAACTGCCCAATGCACAATGGCTTGGAAGCACTGGGGTGCCAGCCCAGTCCTAGATAGAAGGATTTTTCACCTTGCCAGGAATATGTAATTTTCACTGTCAGAAAAAGCATCAAATCTGAGTGTTAGTGGAAACTTACATTTATTCGACATTTGTCCTAAGGACATCAGAAGATGCTGCTTTTTATACATTAAAACTGTTATTCAGAAGATCTGTATGGTAATGATTTATTTTCCTTTATTAGCAAAATTTTTTTTTAAACCCTCATGTTACTATAGTGTAAATGCAGCAGATGGCTTCTCAGGTCTGAATTCTGTTTCCATGATGTGGCTGTTTGAATACTTTTTGCCATAAGATTTCGCTGCTGCTATCCAAATAAGTGGACTGCTGTGCGCAGAAGAGAAATTAAAGTTAGGAACATTTGAGCATACCAGTTTCTGAAAGAGACTCAGTACTTTTCAAATGGAAGTCTATAGGCTCTTGAGATTTTAAGGATCAGCTCTGAAAAGTTACCAACTAAGACGAGCCTGTTGAAAGCACACTCAAATTTGGTGTACAAGGCTCTGAGCTGCTGCCAGGAAAGCAGGGGGTCTCTGGGAAGTACTGGGCACCACTGGTTTCCAGTCCTGTCTCACAGATTAGATCACCTCTTACCCCATCACTGAACTCAGTGTAATCCTCTTCAGACCCTTAATTTTAATTTTCCAGGACTTTATAATTTCTTGAATACTCAGTAAGGATTTGACAATTTTTTTTTTCTTTTTTCTTACTGGCATACAATCAGCTCCTTTACAAACTACTCCAACAGATCAATCAGAGGTAAATTCTGTCAGCCACAGAGGGTGTTCTGGCACACACAGCACCTTTCTTTAAAAAGTCTTCCCCAGCTTTCTTCAAACATCACTGTGTGCATGTACACACTTGCTCCTGAACTTAGGAAAGTTAAGTATGTCTGTTAGTTTCCTCTTCTCATCTTATTATTATCACATGATGTATTGAGTCCACAGGTGCATTTATAAGAAATTTTCAGAGGAAATATTTTTTGATCTCAATGAAGAAATTAGGATTTTCTAGCTCTTGTCAGATTTTTCCTTATGAGCCAGGATCCCAGGACAAAATTACTGACTCAAATTCTTTTTCTTCCAAAAATAATTTTTTTAACCCTTGACATCTGATAAAAACTGCATATTTTTCAACTGTCTATTCTGAAGCAGGATGAAAACAATATCAGTTCCAAAATTTCCAGAAAAATGCGTATTCCGTTTTCAGGACAGCTCCACTTAGAACCTGATCTTCTCACTTCTAATAGAATTTAAAGGTGTCATGTCCTCAAGTCATAATTCAGTCACACTTTGTCAACTGGAATCTTCATTTGAAGAGTGAAGTGGGGGGAAATACTGTGAGCATACTGAAGGGGCAAGTGCTTTAAAGTCAGAGGGTTGCATTCTGTAAGATCTGCACAAAATGTTGGCCTGTCTCACGTTAGGAGGCCAACAGTTGCTTACTGCTAAAAGTAACACATTGTTAAATCTAAACTTTTTTCAAAATGTTTAAGAATTAAACTTTTAGATAAACTATGATTTAAACTGTTGCCAAACACATAATTATATCACATAGAAAACAATAATATTGCTGACAGAAACTTTATGACTTCCTATAAGATGGCAGCAGCTGACAACCAATCATTTAAATAAAAGATTGTATTAAGCATTTCTAGACGTAAAAATGCAAAAAAAAAAAGAGGCAAAATCTATATAATGGAGTGCATGTGCTATAAATGTGATAGATCTTCTTCCTGTTGAAGTCAGCGGTGAAAATTTCCACCAATTTTCTGTACGGCGTATGTACTCAGATTCCCAGGAAGAGAATGTCTAACCATAAGGTTTAATGTAATTTCAAAATTTTAAGCATTGTTTTTTAGACTGTAAGCAAGATCTAGAAACATAATTTTCTACAAAAAAAGTTGTTCTGGATTTACTGAAAGAATTACTTTTCTGAACATAATGTGCTTCTCCACACAAAATAAAATAAAAAAACCTATTGAGAGCAACATCTAAAGATTTTTTTTTTTTTTTCTGAGTGAGAATACCAGTACAATAGTTCAATGCTTTCTTTAAATTTTTCTGGCAAAACTTTCCCCTAAAATTTTAAAAACCAAGTGATTTGGTTTTCAAAATCCACCAGTGTATAACACTTGCTATTTCCAAGAAAGCAGCACAGTGGTGATACTGTTTGTATGATGATAATCACTGATGTCCCAATGTGAAAGCCATCCAGTCCTAAGTATACAGAATAGAAACTCTCAGTAGGCTCTTAAGATCATAGCTACAAATTCTGTTTTAAAATCTGAGTATCCTCGGACTTCTAACTTTTTTTCATCATTGCTTTCTTCTACACAGATGTATTCCTTCACTGACTTCAGACATAAATGTTCAGATGCTGAATTCTATCATTAATTGCACTCATTGAGAGCTGTGGAGATCTAAGTTACTCTTGAACTGTTACAGAAGAAAAACTGACTTGAATTTAGAAAAAAAAACCTCTGAGATTTTTTCATAGATCCTGAAGAAGTCTCTGATGGAGCACTGCACTATTCTAACAGGACACAGATAAACCTTTAAGAAGGGGAGGATGCTGACTCCTTCAGGTGGAGTCATCACTATATATCAGAAGGCAGACTGTGCTTTTTCTACATGGATATCCTTGACAAACTATCAATGTACCCTTGTACAATGTAGCCAAATGCGTGACAGGATGTGAGAACAAAAAAATGAATTAATTTCATATGCAGAGAAGCAGCCACAGCTAAAAAGGCCATTATTCCAAAATTAAATGCAACTGAATAAATAACATTCCTATTCTCTCTTCTTCCAAGGAAAAAATGGCTCCTATAATAACCTGTGTCTCTGAGATAAATGAATGCATTGAAGTTCTTAACTACTCTTTGATGGACTACAAATGGACACTGTGCAGGACAATATTTGAACAGTAATGATTTGTCCTTTCTTCTTCAAGTGTAAGCTGATTGCAAAGGCTTTAGGACCATAGATGAAATAGCTAAAGGGGTCATGAATCTTAATAGCTTCTAAATCAGAGAGATCTGCAACTTACATGCTCTGACTGAAATGTGCATGGAATGTATAAATATTAATAGGTCTGGCAAGGGCTCTCAGCAGATGAGCTGTCTAAAATTTCACAGTGGGAAGACTGGAGATTGAGGCTGATGTGTACAAATCAGCTGAGAAGTTCCTGCCTGAAAATGAACTGTCAGCATGTGTGTAAATACAGTTTTCCTGAAGTGATATTTAACATTCCAGGTTTCCCTGGTACATAGGCACTGCATGCATCCATGTCTAATGCCATAAGTTTAGAATGATGAACGTGCACACAAGATTAAGTGCCAGCACTGAGGAAAGGAAGGATAGTTTGTGCCATGTGTCTGAAGCTTGCTCTGATGAGTATTCTGCTAATGCTAAGAGAACATACTAGCAAGAGCCTTGAGGCAGTTCATTGCCCTGGTTTCATTAGAACAGAAACACAAAAATTTTTAATACAGCTCAAAAAAGTAACTGGCAGAAGTAAAATTCTTCACCTGCATCTAGCTGTGGTGAGTCTTATATCTGACTTTATGGAGAGTAATTTCAAAGTTAATTTCATGTCTTTAGTCTCATGACACAGATGGAAACCGGACCCTTTCTTGGCATAAAGCAAAATATTTCTTTGAGGTTTTTCCATTTCCATACAAGCCAGATTTCATATTTGTGATTCAAATTACTATATTTTTACTGAAATTATAGTTTATATTCAGTACCATTGTTGGCCACTGATGTGTATGAATCTGCATGAAAGTTGGGAGAATGAGGACAGGGTGTGAAAAACACATGGATAAGGGATATAATTCAGAATCACCCTAGGATCAGTAAGATCTGGGTGGGAAGGACAAGGAACTTAAACCAGGCCCACTGCAAACACAAGGGAATTCCTTGATTTCTCAGTTCCTGCTCCCATTTATCCCCTCCCTTTCTCCTCTTTATTTCTAAGAACACTTTGAACTCCTTTGCCTCCTTCTAAGGACTTGATCATCGATTTCAGCTGCAGTAGCCCAGCTCATGACATTCATAACCACCTGCTCCCAGTTTCCAGGTGATCTGATATCATCTGACCTTGTCGTTCCAACTGTCCTCTGTACCTTCTAATTTCTTCTCTTTCCTAGGGATTCTCAGAGCCTTTGCCCTGTGTGGAGTAAGGACTCAATATTCTCACCCCTTCTGTGAAGTTCAAGGTCTGTATTAAAAGTACCAGCTAATAACAGGTGAAGGACATGAATTCAATTAATTGAATGAGAACTCATGAGATGGCATTTTCATTATAAAATTTATGAAAAGAATATAAGACACATTCTGAGTAAACAGCTGAACTGCCAGTCATCTTTGATTCTTGTCTCAGGAGAGGTGAAAATAAAAAAATTTACTTTTCTCTGTAAGTTCACGTGTTATCAAACATTGCTGCTTGTTGAGAAAAGTTTTCATAAAATGTGATAATTTCTTTAAGTTGGCAGTTGATCCTGAGAAGTGTCTTTGCAACAGCTGTATGACCACAAGAGAGAATTAGAGTAAACAATATTTGCACTGTGCGTTGACATGGCTGTGCTACAGTGGATAGTTCTCAAGGGAATGAAGTTACTATATCATCTTCTTGCTATTGCTCCTTCACTCTCCAGTCTTCACTTTTGTCACTAACTTTTCTCATTTATTGTTCACTACATCCAGCTCTCCAAGCCTCCACCTTACAACTTTCTCTTTCCTGGATGTTTTTCAATTCATACTCCATTCGGATGGGTTTTATTTTATCCTGCCATCAATTTCTCAGCAGTATTCACAAGAAGAGGACACAAAAGGCCCCTGCTTTCCCTTTTCCTAACTCTGTCCAGCTAGGAATAATGACATTTCCATTGTGGCCATTCTCTCTGAGGTTACAAATAGGTAAAAGATAAAAGGGCAGCTGGTAGCTTCAATCTAAATAGTCAGAAATTCAGACAAAACAATCAGAAACTATGGTGAGTTACCGAATAAGGGCAGAAGTAATTTAGACATAAAAAAAGTCAAGGGTAAATTGCATCAGCAATTCAAAAATTGCATCACTAAATTCAACAGTTTCCAAAAGAAATGGATTTTTTTTCAAGCCACAGGAGGAATCTTACTAAGACAGTTAACAGGGATGCTCCACTAATGAAAAAGTAAACAAGAACCACTCAGAAAGTCTTATAAGTGAAAGACTTTTTATTATGAATGTGAAAAAATATGACATGATGTACAGGGAGGTCATAGAAGAGGGGAACTACTGTCAGCCTGGATGGCATTATGTTCCAAAAAGCATGAAGGAAAATGTGCACTCCCAGGAAGTCACAGATGGTAGACATCACTATACAGCTTAGATGCTCTTACTGTTAGCTCTGATCCTCATTTTTCTGATTGGAAATGTAATGATTATATTCCTATCATTACACTGTCACTTTCATTGCTAAAAATTTAAAAATTTTCAATAACCCAAATCTTATTTTTCAAATACTTCTGTTTACTTTCTCTTCTTTTTTTTTTTTTTNCTTCTAAGGACTTGATCATCGATTTCAGCTGCAGTAGTCCAAGATGCTGTCCCAGCCCAGCTCATGACATTCATAACCACCTGCTCCCAGTTTCCAGGTGATCTGATATCATCTGACCTGTCAAGGGATAACTAATTGCATTTTAAACTAATTGAGAGAGCTATACATAAATGTTAGTATGCCTAAGGTTGCTTGTTGTTGTGGCTTTTTTTTGTAGCTTTGAAGTTTATTTTAAGGTGTATAACTTCTTACTTAAACAGAACTGAAAAAAAAATGTTTCTTGAAACCTAAAACTTGTGTTTATTTGCGTAGATAATAAATTTATTCTCTGTGTATTCTTAAGCCTACTCTTAAGCACCATCTTACATTAACATGTCAAGCATTTTCCCCTCAAAAGGTTCTACTCTTCAAATTGAATAAATTTAATGAAGCAAGGATTCATAGATCACCAAGAAAAATGGTCAAGTCCATCAAGAAGGAAAAAAGTGTGTATATTTAAAGTATATATATATTTTTAAAAGTATATTTAAAGTATATTTATATTTTTAAAATATGACAGTTTTCATTGTTGAAAGTTTTAGAAATTTTTTTTTGTATTTTGAGAGTTCTCTTTCAGCATTCTGTGAGGAATTCACTTAAATGTTTTTACTTAGCTTTTAGTAATTTCCTAATGGTAATTGTGGGTAATGTGTTAGTACTTGTCTAACGATTTCCTTTATTCTTCTGTGGCATCATAATAATGCTAACTATAATATATAGTCCAAATCACAGCAGAGAGATAGGATTTTCTCTTGTTCAAGTGAATAGGTAAAAGAAACTTATTGTGTGTTGTAATAAAGAAAGCTTTTGTGTTGTAAGGAGGAAGAGAGATTCAGAATTAAAGATCTAGTTTTCCATTTGACCACACAGCTCCTCTGTACAAATATACTTTGCTAATCCCCAGTAATCTGCATGAACCTTTTCCCTAACTACCAGAAATCATTAGCCAGATAAAAATCTTTTCTACCTAATTTTATTACCTGCAATGGCATTTGTTTAAATGTAAAGCTACAGAATGCAGTAATCAAATGTTAAGTTAGGCTTTAACTACTCCAAAGGAAAGAGTTGAATTTAATTAAAAATCCTTCTGTAGGTAATGTGGATCTGGACAGTGGATAGACTTTCTTTAGAAAACAACATGTCATACCAGTACTAAGAAAGAGTGTGAAATATAGAAGGTTATATCTTATTAAGTAACTCAGGATGCTTCTGAAAGAGAAGCAACAGGAGAATTCAATCCTCTTCACACTAACAATAGTCTGAGTCAACAGAATAAAACCACTGGATATTTCTGACACATACTTTAGCAAGGAAAAAGATTATCAATTATCTTGTTTAGAACAACAGCATTACTCTTCTCATGAAAGAATACAAAGCCTGTACATGCGTGCCTCGCCTTCACAGTTGTCCTCACTACTAGATGTACATGAGCTGCAGATGAATGTTAATAACTAAAAGAGGGTGCACAATGCTGGCAATCAGGAACAGAAATTGTACACCAGAAACAGGCCTATTCTGCACACCACAGTCCCAAAAAGTCATTGCACCTTTCTCCTCACGTTTGCTTAGATTGAAATTCAATACATGGAAATTAAANCTTCATTACAGTCCTGAAAAATATTAGCATTGTAGCATTGTGTGCTATTTTTCCCAGCTATTCAGAAAGAAGATCTGTCAAGGGATAACTAATTGCATTTTAAACTAATTGAGAGAGCTATACATAAATGTTAGTATGCCTAAGGTTGCTTNTTAGGCACCAAGGAGTGGACTGTTTTTGAAATAAACAAAAATACGTGGGAAGAAGGTTACTTAGCAGTAGTAGCTGACAGTGCACAGAATGTCCTAGGTGCTGCACTGAGTTAGACTAAGCAATATTACCTTTCCTGAAAAGAAATTATAATGGCAAAAAAAGCTGAATAAACATTAAGAATCACAATTGTTTTCAGAAATAATTTTTTCAAGTCTGTGCCAGGCTTGCATTTGTCAATATTTAGCAGCTTCTGAACAATTAGGAGTTTAATAAAGAAAACATTTGCAAAACTTGTTAAATGAAAAGCATTTACAAGAGCTAACAACCTGTGGGAAGATTTGAAGCTTTGTTTTATTATCCTTTCTCTCTTTTACAGAGCTAATTGTGGACAGGATAAGGCTTTTTTATCTAAATGAAGGAAAAAATTTAAAAATCTTTCACCAAAAGTGCTAGTTTTTAGCCAATTTTTGTCCTCACAATTTCAGCTTCTTTCCTCAGAGCTGCTAGATACAGAAACACCGTAGAATAAGTGACCATGTTGGCCATCAAGGTGAAAAACTTGTACACTATCTGTACTCCAAAGTTTTCACTGCTAAGTAACACTAGAAACCATGATAATTTAGTGTTCTTGACTTCTGTATCTGAAAGAGTAATTACCTGAATTGATCTCCAGTGGCAGAACTGAATTTGATGAGTGGAAGAACTGAAGAGATGCTAAAGTTCACTCTGAATTTACAATGACTTTTATCATGACACTTGGGGTAAGAGGTGAATTCCTGAATGTAGGCAAATAGCCTGCAAATGAGAACATAGTGTGTATAATGGAGTATGGTACTGAGATCCCTGGATTAAATCAAACAAGGCAGAGTAGGGACCAGAAAATGCACCCTGATGCTATTATGAGACCAAATAATCTCTGCTGGGCTTTTGTGCTCAAATAATGTATCACTGCACACTGCTCTGGCCATCAAAGTGTCTGCAGGTATGTACTTTACATAATTTATTTTGCTGTGTCTGTTCCCTTCGGGATCTTTGTTCTTTGAATTTTGCTTTGTGACTACATCTTTAGACTAACAGCAGGCTAAAGGGAGTCTGGGAGAAGTAGTCTTGCTTTCATGAAGATGCAGATCAGGGATGTGAGACTTTCCGGTTGTTTGCCAGGGAACTGACAGCCACAAGCATGGCAAAACTCGTCAGATCCAACACACCTCTGGTTTGAGTACTTCCAGTCCTTGTAAACCCAAATACATGAAGAAGCAAGGTAATTGTGACTTGTAATTAGGTTGGTTTTTTTTTTTTTTCAATAGCAGAGATTATCCACATTGTGCTCAGAGATTAGCCCTCTTTGTCCGACGTAAATTTCCTGGTAATTTGGCTTTCCTCCCTTAACTGCTGGACATGCCTCTGAATGTATACCTCTTTCTTTTGCTTCCTGGCTGGGAGAGAGAGTTAATCACCTGTGACATTTGTAAATCCTTATATTTACCAGATCACCTTTCCTCCATAATTTTTGTCCTCACAATTTCAGCAAACAATATTGTGTTTGGAGTTTTCCATAGAATCTACAGTGTCATTGATATTTGAAAAAGCTTCTGGACCATGTTCAATCAAAGACTAACAATTCTCTGACTCATGTAAAGGCAATGAATTTAACCTCAAGAAGACTTTTGAGATCCAAGACCTTCTAGGTACTGGTAAACATTAAATGGATTTTTCTTTTAAGGATATTTTAACAAAAGTCTTGATGAGTAGGAAATCTTCCTTCTTTTGAGATTCTGAGGAGGTGCTCACCTACACTTCATTTGCCTGAAAGATTTTGAGAGGAGGAGGGGGAAAGTCGAATCAGGTGTTATGTTGGCCCAAAGTTAAAATGTGGAAATTTCAAGGAAGAAGTTGCCTCATCTTATTTAATACAAATCGTAAAGAGAATAGGTAATGATGGAGGAATTAAATTGATTTTCTATAGCATAGAAACTCAGTAAGAGAGTCTAAGTATTTTTATTATTTTTATTTTACAGTTTCATGTTTGTGTAGGTCAAGAAAGTTGTGAGCAAGAAAAGTGCCCTCAGAAGAAAGAAAACCTTAAAGAAATAAACTAAAGCACTTTAAAATAATTACTATCCAGAAAAAAAATCCAGTGTAAAAATAAATCTACAGTATTGTGTTGGAAAAATAGGGATTGGTTAATCCAGTATCATGCAGCATAAGTAGTTTATTCAGAATTGTGGAGAGGTTCAGATCTTGCAGCTGAGAGCTGTAAGAGGTAAACTGGAGATTTAGAATTGTTGTAGCGTGATTTCCTTCCATCTCCAGAAGCATGAACTCTGCATCAGCCAGAGACATAGGCCGTAACTTTCATGCATAAGAGTTTGTAACTTGACATCTCTCTGCGATGGGGGGATCCCACTTCCTGAGCAAGTCTGTTAACCATGATGAGATTGACTACTGTGAAACACTTTCTTAGAGGTAAGGTGAACTTTCCCTCTCTACCCACAATGACATTGCTGGTGCCCAGCTTTGGGAGAAGCTACATTACCCTGCAGATCCCAGCTCCTCAGGATGTCTAAATTCAGCCCTCAGTGACACTGATATGGAAACCATTGAATTACAGATGCAGTTTGTCCTTCCATTTTCCTTACAAACTTAGATATCATTCAGTAAAATCCTGGATGAATCTCTCATCATCATTACTGAAAACCTGTCCTCAGTATGTCTGAAATACTGGCCTCAAAATTCTGACTTTGATTTCTGTTGGATATTCACCCAACGTCTGTGTTCTGCTAAGCATCACAGTGTGTAAATGTCACAATCTGGAAAACTGTATTTATGATAGGGCATGTCATTTCCAAAATTAGTTTTGATATGGAATTTCAAGGACACTGAAGCAGTGTCTTCCAGAATTCAGGCAAAACTGCCAATTGTCTTTGCAAACACTACTGCCCTGTATCTTACCAAGAGGTCTCCCCTTCCTGCTCTCTCCAGCTTCAAAGAAGTCCAGAGAAGTCACACAACATTAAATTCTTGCATAAAATTTACACTCTGAAATATGCAAATTCTTTTTCTGCCACTGAATAACATCTCCCTCATAGGAGTAGAAGAAAGGACTACAGGCAACCTCACCCCTGAGAAATCACAGTTATACTAATTGCCAAAGAAGAGGAACAGCCTTGCCCTTAATGGGTCACAGTTGTGGCTAATAAAGATAAATGTGATAAAAGGAGTGGGTTGGCTGGTTGGGGAGGCACCCTGAGGACCTAAAGGAAGGAACTTTGGGGAGTTAGAAGAGCCCTGAGGGGGAAGAAACAATCCGGAGAGACACAAAGAAGAATAAAAGGAAGAGTGTTGCTGCTGTAGAAGACCTGCTCTGAGGTTAGTCTGGGTCTGATGGAGTTGGAGTCTGCAGTCATGGTTGAGCTAGCTAAAAGCCTCTGGTCAGAGTCTGCAATCGAATATTTGCAGTCATAGTCCAGCAGGAAATAACCAGCGTCAGTCTGCAGTTGGACCCTACAGTGGGAGCTTGCTGTAGTCAGAGTCAGCATGGCTGAGCAGTATGGAAGAATGAATAGGGACCCTTTTCACATGGTTAAATCTGTCTTGGCTCAGTTCTGCCCCTAATTGGAGGGCTGCTGCAACAGTGCCTAACCCTAACTTAACTAATTTAGCACTGCTCAGCCCTGCCTAACCTAACTCGGCCTAAGCTAACCTAACCTTCTTATTTTTTTGTGGCCTGAGGTTTAGACTTAAATAAAAAGCCTTTAGAAGGATTCAATGATGCTGGAATGATGATGTTTCCGATAAAGCTAAAAGCTGAGGACATAGAATATGCTAAATTCTGCTTGCAGTGCTGTGACTGAGGGACAAAACTAGTCTGAATGTCTGAAACTTGTGTGACTTGAACTCCTTTGTCATCATCCTTAGAGAAACTTTTAAGGTTTATTGACAGTTGCCCTAAAAGTTTCTTGACGGGCCAAAACTTTGCAAGGAAGACAGGATTTCAGACTGTGGGTAGACGTGGTGTTCTGTAGGATGGTTCTTTAAGTATTATTCCCTTCACTGCAAGACAGTTGAAAAATAAACCTCAGAGCCCACAATAGTCTATAAGCAATTAATAGAGTCCAAACTACAGACAAATTCCAGAATGCAAAATAAAGGATTATGGATTATTTGGAATGTTGAGAAAATGTTTAGAGGGAAAGAGCAAATGCATTTACTGGTTAGATTTCAAATTAGCTCTCTGATGCACACAAAACTATGTTTAAGTAATATCCTTAATATTATTTAAATCAATAAAGACTAGGACATTTTAATTGGGTTCATAATGAAAAAGCTAATGACCCTTTAACTTCAGTCAGATCTTGCCAAGATAAAATATTTAAGTGTAAACATAAGATTCCTTGCTATGCCTAGCAAGTAAGTGGATCAACTAGAAATTTTCAATCCCATTCAGGAACCACTAATGCTACTCCAAGCTATTAGGAGGAAAAAAGCATCAGCTCTTTTCCCTAAGTTTCTGTTAAGCTAGCAGAAATTGTAAAGCTATCAGAGAGGTTTCTTTATTTCTGAAGCATTCTAGCAATATTTTCAGAGAGTTTTGTAATGATTAGAGTGTTCTATCTAAAATGTAGCCATGCAGGATTCAAACATTAGTCTGACATCTACCTGGGAAAATTTAAATGGCAGTCATATAATGGCAAGCACAAGGACAAGCCTAAAAGGACTTGCACCAGCAACAAGCAGTAAGGGGTCTGTAAGCATATGTGTGCACAGGTTCTCAGCTGAAAGACTACCAGTGAAAAAGATGGTAAAAAGGTAAGTTAAGAAAAAAAAAAATCATACTCTTTTTGAAGAGCTTTTTTTCCATTTTTTAAAAATGAAATGGTCATGTTTTCCTTAATGTTGCAGGTTTATTTTTTTGCTGTGAGATAGGACTAAAAGGAAAGACAGCAAAGCAGGTTCAAACTTGAAAATATACAAAGAAAACTTTATTAACAGAACTAAAGGGGAAAATAATAAGAAAATCAGAATAGACCTTCAGTTCACCTGTTTTCTTTTTCACTGACAACATAAAGATAAAACCCACGACTTTTAGTCAGTCTATTACTTTTAAAATGGTCTTCTTCTCAGTTCACTTAGGAAGAAGAGTCTCTCTTGTTATGCTATGGAGAATTTTCCACAAGAAAACAGCTTTTCTTGTGGCTTTGTCACAAACGAATTCAGCTGCCTGGATGAAAATCCTTTTCGCGGTGTTTGCAGTGTCAAAGTCTTTCCCATGTTTTGCAGTTCTTATACAGCTGCTTTTATAGATTGTATTAACTATTGGGGTGTTCTTTTTAAGAAAGAGCTAGTTTAGTATACAACAGTTTTTTT
>VYXF01009764.1:649053-681958 GCA_013397295.1 Polioptila caerulea
GGACTGCTGTGACAGGGGCAGAGTCCTGGTTCACCCAATGCTCGAGCATTGCTTTACCTTATTGTGGCACGAAACTCTGTCATTTTGTTTCGCTGTTATCTTTTTGTTCATTTAATTGGCATGAGATTCTGTCATTTTTTTTATTGTTAAAATAAATTCTGTCATTTTTTTATTATTTTAATTTGGCTCTCAAAATTTTATTAATTCGGCCTGACCGAGTCACCATCCATAACACTGTAGCTAATTTGTTTTCTTATCTCAATTTTGCATAAATTTAGATTAACCACCTTTTTGCTTTATGCGAAGTATTAATTACTTCTTTCTGCCATCATCTATTATTCTTTATATCTTTTCCATTTTGTTCTCACTTTCATATAGCTTTACTCAATTTTACCCAGAAAAGTAGTGGAAACCTGTCTTTGAAGTAATAACTTCAAATCAGATATGATCCAAAGGAACCTGCTCTATGTTGTTGGATTTAATTTTGAAATTGCCCTGTGATGATCAGGGGGTTGGACTAAGTGGCCCCCAGGCTTTCTCTGCTGAAGATTTCCTCAGGTTTGTGATGGCCAGGATTTAAGAGGCATCAGGAGTGACAGCTCCTCTCCAGAGCATCTGTTGGTGTGGTTCCTTGGCTAAAATAGAGGACACTAATCATTAGACATAGCCATGACACAATGGTCACATTTGGACTGCTAATTTATATCAAAATTAATCCACATTTATGGACATGTTTACATTCCTGTAATATTGCTGGGTGTTTACAAACACTTTTTATTGGAAAGAGGGTTTTTGGGTTTTTTTTCAGTGTAGTGTGTTATGTTAGTGTTCTTTTTGTAGCTTAGAAAAGTTGGCAATGTAACACTGTTTACAGGATGCATTTAAAACTACATAAATTGAGTTTCATTTTATGATGTAGCATAAATATGAATTATGCAACTGGTGGCTCTTCTTAAAAATTCTAATTTAGCATTAGGAAGTTAGCTGTAAATTCTAATTTCCCATCTGCTCACCATGTAGCTACCACTTCTGGAGAAAATAAATGGAATTATTTGCCTTACCTAATGCAGAAATAAGCTATCATTCAAAGACTTGTTAGGAAAGATTTGCTAACTCTTTAGAAAAGACTCATAAGTAACTTTTAAGTATCAGTACAATGCATACAGAAACATATTAAAAACTGTTCTGACACTTTAACTTACCAAATGAAATGAAATATCTTGTTGTCATAGCAAAACCCAAATAAGTTACAAATATTGACCTTTAATTCTAGTTAACGAAGGGATAAAAATAGAGAAATTTTGAGAAATTAGAACAAGAAAAAAACATGAATTTCACTGAAAAAACACTAAGTCAAAAGAAAGTATCTATATTGAGCAATAAGCATGATGAAATCAGAAGAAAAAATCAAGATTAAGTAACCAACTACTATTTTTACAAAATTATTTGTCTCAGACAGCAAAATATGTAGGAAAAGGCTAAAAATGTTTTCACTCATTATGTCCCTACTTTATAGCATAATAGAGAGCTACAGAGAGCTCCTCATGCAAATTCTTTAAAATATCAGCACAAACTTTGGCAAAAGCCAGCCTGTCACCAATGCTCTGCCTAGTAAATCTCAGGGGCCTTCACTCCTTTACACTTTACTTACAGGTGACTAGATGCAAACTAGAAATTTTCCTAGGAAGGCAGTAGAGCTGAGTACCATACGAATGAAATTGGAAGTCTGCAGCCTCCACTGAGCTGCTACAACCTCTTGCAGACTCTTCCCACTCAATTTTGATGTTCCACAAGCCTCCGTGAGGGCTTTAAAGCCTTGACTTGAGGCTCTCATGAGCTCTCTATAGTATTTGCCCTCAGAAATGCACACACAATTTGATTTAATGTGATATGGATATCTTCCTTGGGGAAAACCCCTAACACACACTAGAGTGCACACAACAATATACAAAGGGCATTCACTCTGACCATCCCAACCTATCCTGTCTGCCTTTGAAAAAATTGCATTGTGAAACAAGCACAGCAATCAGCTTTTTTTTTTTTCCCCCCTGGAGGCCCTGATTTTGCTAAGACACAACATGTCATCATGAAGCTTTCTGCATGGCTATTTAAGAAAAATCTAGATCTGAGAAGTCAGGGCAATTCCAGCCTTACCCTAGGTAAGGTAAAACATGGAATTCAAGTTCTGTGCCTGATTTCGCAAAGACTGAGCCTTTCAGCACACACACACTATCAAATTCTGATGGGACTCAGGAAAAAGACTTTGTCTGTATAACTCTCCTTATGGGTTACACCTCCAGGACTGGAAGCTGCTGGCAATGTCAGTATTTAGATCCTAACTTTTGTCTTGTGTGCTCATTCAACATGTACAAGAGCTGAATGAAACTTTCCTCATGGGAATGTTCAACATGACACTTAATACTTCCTGGGAAAATGTTTTAATTTTTTGCCTTATGGTTAATGGCTGAAGAAGTTCATCTCTATGTGGTTGCAGAAAACATGCTGCATAGTTTTGTTATTTATTTTGTTTTTTAGACATGTTCCTGATTTGTTACTGTATCAATTACCCCCTAGCCTTTTCCTATTCCATAATGATGCAAGCATTGGGAAGCCCAAGGAGGGTTGTGAGAACTGCTGTCCCCTTTTCTCTCCCATGTTCAAAGCAAAATAAGATACAGTTCTAGCTTCAATACAAGGTAGTTAGGTAGAAAACAAGAGCCTGAGAAATAGGCTATAACAGGCTGAGAAACAGAAAGAAGTGATGCATTGTGCATTGTGAAATTTGGAAATATTGCCAGTGTCATGACTTCTTAGAGTTTCTAGTTTCTTTATTCTCTTTCAAAATAATTTATTTTGAGAATGTATTATTTAGACTGAGATGGCAGAGAAAGGGGAAGAAAGGGAACAAGTTTAAAGATAGAAGAAGGAGAGGACACGTCCTGAACAAAAAGCCCCTGTGAAAAACTGTCAGACCTGGGCAGTTTCATCACTAGAACTCTCAGGGATTTTTCAAGCAAAAATTAATTTTATAGGAAACTGTCAATTTATTGGACAAGGAATCCTCTCCATGTATGTTTTTTTTCTTTTATAGTAGTTCAAGGGACCCTAATTTGAACAATCTAGTAGGGTTCTTGGCAACCTAAGGGCTTTGGCTCCAGAGCAGGGCTGGTCCTGTCTTGGAGCAGCCAGTTGTCAGGGAAGTCTTTCTGTTGAGACACCCTGGGTGAGCAGCAATGCTTGAAAGTCTTGGCAGAGCTTATTTGGTTGTTCTCAGCTTTTCTTCTTCACATCACTGAAAGATGGTAGGAAGATTTGGAATGCTATTAAGCTTTTCCCAGTTCTGTATATTGGTGTGTACAGTTGAAAGTCACCAGGGCCTCTCTTGTGAGGGCAGTTTCTGGAGACTCCTCCCGAGTGTTACTACTCAGGTTTGTGTGTCATGACACACATCAGTGAGACTTGTGCATGTACAATTTCTGGTCCTTTGCCAAATGAAACAAAAATGCTGACATGCATCATCCTGTATCAAAACGAGTAAAGTCTATGATTACCTTCCTTCTCCCTTCATCATTTTGCAGACTGTTTTTTGCCTGAAAATTCACTGTATCTTATACATACATACTTGTACACGTTTGTGTGCATATATATGCGTGTATATATATGTATATATACATATATATATGATCCTGGTCATTGTACAAATAGCTTTTCTATTTGAAGGCTAGACTTGGTCAAATTAAATTTTTGTGCCAGTTGAATAATCTACTTGCTATTAAAGCTAAATTCAACTTCTTGAGAGAAACAGCACATTTAAATCCAGTGAGATTTCAGCACAATCCATATTTGCTGGGGAGTGTATTGTTCTCTGTAGATCTACAACCCTGAATGTTTCAGTGCAGAAATCAACCTTCGTTTTACACGGGATAAAATATTTCTTTGACCACTAGGGGACAATGTTGCTCTTCACTTAATTCATTCGTTCTGATGACAGTGGTAAAATATTTTACACTATTTTTAGCAAACTTGAGTGTTAAAACTGGTTTCTTTAATACAAAAGAAGGCTTTGCCTCAGCATCTACAGTACTTCCACAATGCATACTCTCATTTGAAACAATCAAAATATTTCTATTTTAAAGAGGAATCAAAACCAGTCTTATTACTGTGAAACTCACTTTATTAGGGTACTGTTATATGTGAAATTATAATGAGTAGCAGATTGTATTTTAGCACAAGGAAGCTAGTTTTCTCTGTTCCGTTACTTTTGAGGTTTTGCGAGGTTGTTTGTTGGTTTGTTTGTTTGGCTTTTTTTCTTTTCCTTTGGGATAGAAAGGTATTTGGTTGAAGAGCTCATCAGTAAAGAAGAATTCGGATCAATTAATAATGCAGTCATATTACATACATGCACTGCATGACCCAACCTCTCTGTGCCCTGCTCTGAGGCTCTAATTTGTTATTGAAGCTTCAACTTGCAGAGTTATTGAAATGCATAGTTTCTAGTATGTGAGAAGCAGAAGAATTTGAAAAGAGTATGCAATGATTCTAAGAAAAAAAATCCGAGGAACATAGTAGAAATTTAGAATGATTTCACTTTAATAAGCAAATTATTAGTCATTTTCCAAATATGTGTAATTATCAAAGAAAACAACTTTGCTATAATGGAGAAAAATATGAAATCTCAACAGATAATGCACATCTCCCCATACATTAATTAAAAAAAAAATTCAAAAAGCCAAATGGAAATTAGTCCAAAGTATTAACCCTCTTATTTATTCTGCTACCTTGAATTATGAATTCTCACCCTTTTGCTATTATGTTTAACATAAAGCACATCCTCAGTTTTCTGTTAACTCAACTGTGCAGAAAGAGACTATTGAGTATAACTAAGACATATAATAACAATTTCAATCATGGCAAATGTTTTATGTGTCATAATTACTGGCTGTTTTATTATTCCTTATGTCAATAATATAATTTGGGTATTTTTTTCACCATCACTTTAAAAAAGTTTAGTTGTCAAATATTTACCTGTTTTTGCCCTGATTACATTGATGTGTACACCAATGCAGTTCAGATCTGCAGCAAGTCATTAGAGGTACAGATTCATGCAGTTCATCTTTGAAATGCACAATCAGCAGAATTCTTTGTATTTTCTCTGCATTTTCCCTCAGGATTGCTGAGCCCTTGAGCAGATAATCTCCACTTAACTGCAGTGGAGGGGACTAGCAAGTGTTTCAGAAGATGCTCAGATACACAGATGCTCTGAATGCAGATATCCAGTCAGTTAAACAGTCTGGATCCAAAAGGTATCCAGAATCAGTTAAGTTTGCCAAAGTTTTCAAGCAAAAGTCTAATTTGCAGCAAATATTAACCTAACCAAGTCAAAGGTAACAGAAGGTTCTGTTGGTTTCAGTGATAAATTTTTTCCTAAGTTTTGAATAAAAAACAGGGATTGAAACCCAGTATAACCCTCAACTCAGTTGTTACGTAGGGACGCACGAAACAGAAGTACAAGGCCTTGAAATAAAACAGACACCACAGTGATTAAAGCCAGGCCATTACATAATGTTTGTTAGTACCTCATCTGTGTGTGCTTATCATTTCTTATCAAAGTCTTTGAGAGCACTTGCTTCTAGTTGTACTTAGCTATTTTACTACATGGAGGAAAACCCCACATCGTCTTAGCTCTAAATAAGGACAGTAGAGGCAAGATGAAATAGTTTCCGAAACACATGCAGAAATCTTGCAATGGAGCTTGAAAATAATGCAAAACACTGAAATAAACAACCTGCTCCCACATCCACTAATCCAAAAGACAAAAACCCCCCAGCTTTTTCAAAAAGCTGCCTGATGTAATTCAGACATCGGCAACCTATACTCGCACATAGAGCCCAGTCCTCTGTGCGAGCGGATCTGCGTGATGCCATCACCAGCTGAATCCTGCTGCTTTGCTCTATCTTTCCACAGCACTTTCTGAATCTGACCATAGTGTTATTAACATAATAATAGTGTGGTGTACCTACACAGTAATTCAGAATGACTTGCATACTGTGAAACTGGTGACACTGTAATTGAGGTAGTTCCTTCAAAAACATCAAAACTTCCCAGTAGCTGATTTTGCTTTCTATTTATAAAGTGCTGCTTCCAGGGTCACCAGCACAAGGAGCTGATCTTTACTTAAATTAATGACTACAGTATTTAGTTATAGGAAATATTTTTTTTACTCTTGAGGAATAAGACACCAATGGTTTAACAAACAAATAAACCAGAGGGGTTTTGCTAAGTGTCATTAGGCAATGCTAATTCTAAGCTTTTAATTTTCCCCTGTTTTAATTATCCCTTGTTTAAAATAAAATGATCCTTGTTGATAGAAAGTTTAAGTTGGAAGAAGGAAAGGGTCTTCTACTCAAACACAAATACCAGAAGTGCAGTTGTAAACTGTAAAACAGCATATTGATCAAATAACTTGAGAAGGAATAATTTCAGAAGCTGATCAACGCAAGCCATTTTAGAAGAAGGAGCAGACAGCAGTCTTGCCATCTGTAGCCTATGGGGAAGCAGCTGGTGTTTTAGGGCTCAGTTGTGGAAGATGTTTGACACTGGAATTTCAATTATACTACCTGGAAAGCTACCATAGAGTGAGGATACCAAATGTGGGCAGAAGACCTGGCAGGTGGAATTCATGGTGCTACAAACTCAGTGAGAATCTAAGTGATGCTTTGTGTATCTTTCAGAACAGAAATAATCTAATACAACCTTGTGGCTGGCAATGAGAAAGAATGTCAGTGTGTAGGGCACAGCTCAGTATCATCTATTCAAGTCTCATGAGATGCATTTAGAACAGCCTGAAATGCAAGACAATGAAAATTAGTAAGAAACAAGATACAAAGGCACAGTCAATTATATACAGGATATGAATGATTTGGTCTTATTTGCGTTATCTGCATATAAAAGCAAAATTGCAATGTGTCTGTTTAGAATCTAATATCAGTTGGAGTTACATCTATTCCTGTCTTTTGATCTTTTCATCTCTGTAATGCCAGCTATGAAATTAACAGAGGATGTAGTTGCCATTTCCAAATTAAATCATAAATTGACCTCTAGCAAGCTCTGCCTATGAGCTATAGATGACAACACCTGTTCATTCCTACTGTTGTGAAAAGGGTATGGCAGAAAAATCACTATTTTGCCTATTGCAATTCATAAATTATCTTCTTAGATAAGATTCTTTTTAGGTCTTTTCTTGAAAAAAGGGATGCATGTGTTGGCCTGCTTATAATAGAAGTACATTCAGAGGCAAATAAACTTGCCTCTGCTAAATATACATCTCAAATGCTGACAAATCTGCCAGAGTGGAGAGTTTAGTACTGAATTTTAGAAACAGCTTCTAAACAAAGAAAAACCTAATTTACATGAAAATGTGAATCCAAAGGTTAATTGCATAAAGGTTTGCATTCTGAAAGCAGAAAGTTTCATTTTGCACAAGGCCTGAATGATGATCTAAAAACCATACTTGCTGTTGCCTAATCCTAGAGGTGCTTAAATTTACTAGCTGGGTACTTCATCTGTTTTAAAAAGCAAAAGGCCTTTCAAACTACTTATCAAAGTGTCTGAAACCAGGTGCTCCAATTCTGAGCAATTCAGGACTTGACTCGTCTGATCATGGTCAAAGTAGGGATAAAATTCATGTCCTCTAAGTTTAGATGTCATTAATATTCAGACATCTACGTCTGTACAAACCACTGGAAAGAATGCTTTATAAAGATACAGGTTTTATAATCTCTTCAGAATCAATGGAAAGAAATAGGTATTTCTGCTGCAGCATTCAACTGGTCTGTTTTCAATGTCTATATCAGAAGATGAATCACAGCCTTGGTGTGCCCAAGTGGCTGTCTGCACTGTAGACATATAAAATAGATTAGATTAATCTTGCCAAAGTAGGTTTTTTTGCTAAAGTCCCCTAAGGATTTTGATCTGATAAATGACCTCTCAGTGTGTCTTACGTACATCTAAAGAATCAAGGATACCCAAACCATTTTCAGGTGTCTGCTTTTTATGTAATAGCCTAATTGGTTATTTATTCATTCAGGAAGCAGGAGACCAGCCAAAATTGCCCAAACCTCAGCTTTGTATGGTTTTAGTCAGCTCTGGGTTCTTACAAGAAGGTGTACATCTTCATGGTATAAGTAGTACTGACTGATGGAAACACTCTCAATTCCCATTTTCAAGGAAAGTCTCAATGCAAACAAGAATTTTAACTTCATTTAGACGAAATCAGCAGAAACCTGTAACATGTGGTTGGTGTAATTTCTGTGTTGTGGTATCTTTCATGTTTTTTATACTATGTGCCCAGGCCACTTCACATATATTTGTTTTTTGCTGCCAAGAATGTTTCTGTATTTCATACTAAAAGAATCATTGCATGTAAGGCAGTCTGTCTGTCCCATGTCCCACCTGTTCTTGTGCTCTCATTGCAAGGTGGCCATCTGTCAAAGGCAAGATCCATCCCACAAGCTTACAAAAGCTACATGTTGTAAGAAGAGTTGAGGCTTTTCAAAAGTCCATCTCAAGCTATTAATATAATTCCACTGTATTCCCAGTGTCCAGGAAGCACCTTGGTTTCAGTCTGCTTCCCTGCTTGGCCATGGGAAAAGCAACCCTTAGCAGTAAAAAGGAAACACGTGTGGCTTTTTCCTCTCCAGGAATGGACACATTAGTTACAGCTGGTCCTGACTCTGCCCCAGCACGGAACCTCTTGGCAGCTTTTTCCATAAAGGCAAAAGGAAAACCAAGAAATTATTTCTTGACTGTCCTTTCCTTCATGTTACCATCTAAAATTCTACTTTTCCTCTGTCACAAGAAAGTGTGTACTGCTGAAATATTAAAATAAAATCAGTCATTTGTGTGAATAATTGTGAAACTTGTAGTCTTCAATTATTCAGAGTTATTCATTCAATTTGATCTTTAAATTCACACTGTTTGGACAAGAAGGATAGCATAGGCACAGTATTTTCCATTTTGTTATTTCTCTTTCACTTCCTAAAGCAATTGAATATAGACACATATTAGAATAGCAAAGAAAGTGATTATATGATTAAAAATGTAAAGATCATGTGTTTAAGGCTGAGACTTTTTCCAGAAAGAAGAGGTTTTCATGAATATTAAAATATACACTAGTTAGAATAACAAAAGTAACAACAGAACTATCACTAATAATGGCAATCAATATTTTTTTCTGGGCCAAAGGCTTTTTGAAATTACCAATTTTTAAAAATATATTCATCCCAAAATGCTATTCTTTAGGAAATATTTAACTGTGAAATTCTAGAGAAAATCTGAGTTTGGGAGTGCAGATGCATTTTATATGGGAAAGAAGAACTAAAATTTATGTATTAATGGTATTTGGAGCTTTCATTTTGCTCCTAAACTTGCAAAAATATTTGAGGTTGCAAAGTAGAACTTTGTCCTTCCTTCCTTCCTTCCTTCCTTCCTTCCTTCCTTCCTTCCTTCCTTCCTTCTCCACTATGCCATCTTTATTCAATTTTCACCTTATAAAAAGGTGAAACTTTATAAAAGAGCAAAATCTTTTTACTAGAAAATAAATTATCATTCTGCGTAAAAAATTTTTAAATTCCAAAATATTTAAGATACTATGACCAATTTCAGTGAGTTCATGTTGTAACTTTCCTTATATAGTGACATAGACATGACCGTTCTGTTATATAGTAAGTCCTAATTCAATTCAATGACAGTAGCTTTCCACTGCAACCTCACAACTTTTAGCTAAGTTTCAAATCCTAAGAAAACATGCATTATTTAGGTGTATAATATATTTGCCCTCTACACTGCAGTGTAAAGTTCATATGACTTATTGCTGAGTGTGTTTCTTTAAGGATATGTTTGGTATTCTTACAGTAACCTCGTTTTTTATTGAACACCGGAGTGAATAACTATATTAAACCTGCATGATTTGTTGGCATTAAAGCTAAGGCTGCCTCCAGGCACTGTTAACTTATGCATCATCCTTTACTTAATTTCTCTGTTTTGTTTTAATTTGTAAACTGTCTCTGATCTGGAATGTATATTTTTCAAGTAGGTTTTCTCTGCTGGTATTTTCTTATTCTCCTGAGTATATGGCTGACTTTATAATAGGTACAGAGGAACAGAGTTTATTAAATTGTAGTAATACTCTTTGCATGTTTCATAAGTGTGCATTAAATTCCATTTAAATGAGGGGTTTAATTTTGTGTCTCTCATGCCTAAAATTACATTCATGCCGACTTACAAAATACAAAATGATCAGTCTGCTGGTCGAATTTCTTAATTGCATCCTCTTTTATTTTAATAGTCTTGTACAGAAACAGACCATAATTTAAGTCTATGAATTCTCTTTAAAATACCTGATTTCATTGGAATTTTTTTAACTCAACCAATCTGTCAGATGTCTTCTCTTCATTCAGATTTTAGGTGCTGCTGAGGATTCTTCTTTTGCCTGCCAGGTCTAGCTCCAGTTCTAATTTGCAAATGAGAAGACCTAGACAGAGGCTATCAGAGCATGGGAGTGCTGAAAGTCAGTCTGGATCTGTCCACAAGAAAATTAAGACTACATTGGGGGAGAGCTGTATCTACCTTCTTGACAAGGACAGAAAGGTTCTTGCTGAGGGAGGCAGTGGATTTGAATCAAGTCTGAGTGCAGCCAGCCCACAGAAACAATGTGGTACACTGGGAGGCCGGGGCATCAGTGGAAACTTCACCCTGAGCTCAAATAGTCATTGCAAGACACTTAAATGAGCTCTAGAACTGTTAGAACCTGCACCATTGGCAGAAGCTTGCAGAAATATGCTTTAGCAAGCATAATTTTAGCAAGCTGAACTACCTTTCCCTATCTTTTATGCCCACAAAATGGTGAACTGTTAAGCTGTCCAATCAGTTTCTCCCTAGGAGTAAATCCTTATAAATAGTCTTGTCTCCACAAAACAATGGGTTTCTCTTGAAAACAATGAAAGAAACAACAAAATAGCATCTGAGTCAGTTGTTAATTTGGGTTTGATTTGTGTTCAGAGATCAATCACATTTGGTACTTGATATGAGAGGTAACTTCTCCAGTAAGAGAGAAGCCTACCTTTCTGGGAGAAGTAAGTGATGTCTTTGATGTCTGTGTTACAGACTGAGCAGCTGAATGGCAGAGTTACAAAATATCTCCTGTCACAAATTTTCTAAAACATTGGAAACAATATGACCATATTGTTTATAACCAGAGACAAGGATAGTGAGATGCGAGTGAAAGAAGCAGGTTTAGCTTATTGGACGTCTAGTAATATTTCATTAGAAATAAGAAGGGTATTGATGTCTTTTCCTAGAATAAGTTCCTTCTAATTTAGAGATAAAAAGTAATCAGTTTTCTGGTCACCATACTTTAATCCTGTGATTTTATTTCCTTTCAAGATTTTATTGTGTGTTCTTGTTAAGAACCACTGAAACTCATGAACACCACTGGAAATTAAGCTGGCTGTCTGGTGTTTTGAGGCATTTTCTTCCAAATTGTGGCATTTTAGCAAAAATAATTTACTCAGTGAGACTATAACTTTGAACAGCAGATCAGAGCATTAAATTCAGCCCTGCACAAACACATCTATTAGGCAACATTTATTCTTCATTGATTGTTTGGTGGGCTGTCCAATCAGTTTTAGGAAAATTTCAAAATTGAGGGTTATAAGTGAAGTTGACCAAGACAGAATTAGAAAAAAAAAAAGCAGGAGTAAGAGCTAGAAATTTTTATTAAAGTGAATAAAGACACTTAAGACTTTATGGTTAAAAGGGGGACAATTTCCTCATATCTAAACAAGTAAACAAACAACTAGAAAAAAAATTATATTTTAGAAGGAGGAAAGAGTAATCAATTTAAACTAGTCTGTCTGAGGAATAAATTTTGATAGAAGCTGAAATTATAGGGAAAAGCTTGTGAGGGACGAAGAAAATTCAAAGAGATATTTTTTTAAAAAATTCAGTGCTACGTACTACATGGAGATAAAAATATTAATGATGGTTTTGTGTTCAGGAAAAAAAAAATTATATCTTAATCATAAGGATTTTGCTCTCCAGTGATAACTTCAGATGATGCTAAACAACACCTTCTAGAATCACTTTTTTTTAAACATTAGTAGATCTGTCTTGTACCCTGGAGTCAGAAGAGACAACTGACACCTCTGCATTCATAATATAAAGATTTTCAGGATAAAATTTTGTGTATCAGAAAACCTGGAAATATTTTGCTAATAATAATGAGATAAGTGTAATGATTCATGTAACTGTAGAGTACTTAATCATTAAAACTAAGATACAACAATGCTTCAGATAACAGTGTGAGTTAGTAAGAACTGCTGTCAACAGTATGGTAGTTTTCTAGAGGCACTTATCTTAGCAATATTTCATTTTCTGAGAAGGGTACAAGTTTGATTACTAAATGTAACTCCATAGTCATAACAGATTTTGTATGTACTACCTATATTCTGATTAATTAATGCTATAGAGCATCAATAAAACATGTTAGAATTGATTTAAACATGGATGGCTGACATATCTCTGAAAATATATGATATATCTCTGGAAATTGTTCTTAATGGGGAATTTTTGTTGGAAATAGAATTTCCAGTGAGGTACCAGAATTTCCAGTGAGATTGACAGTGCGTCTGGATTTTCATAATTTTTCTTCACATGGAAGTAAACATATAAATAAGTGCTGAGGGGATTTTGGGATCCTTGAAGGGATCTCCTAGGCTTTAAATCAGCTCTCCATACTCCCAGCTCCAAAAAGCCATATTTCTTATGTGGTGCTTCTTGTCTGCTATTCCATCTGAAATTTTCATCACTATTAAAGTTTTGGGGTTTTTGTCAAATATCTTTACTGTTTGAAAGCCCAATCATTATTTGTTCCACGTGTTAATTGAATCCCAGGCTTTAAATCTTCTTAAATTTTATTAAGACCACAGAGTTGTACACCAATGTTGCACAATGTGCTTCATAGACATGTATATCAATTCCTTATCTTTAATCACCCTTATCAAAGCTCGAGAAATATTGTCTATACAACCTTATATTCAATTACAAATCTGTACCTAGGTGCATTGATTTGAGATCTTAATAACTTGTAAATAATATGCTCTTAGTTTTTGAAACAGTACAATTTATATCTAATATTAGTATCGTTTAGTTTGGTGTCACTGTTTTTTATCTTCAGTTCAATCTCTAAATGCATGTTATCATGCCTTTTCCTCAATAGTTAAGCCTATATTTTTCATAATAGTTTTTAACAAAAGATAATTAATTGCTTGTTTCATCAAGTGCTTCTTTCTTCCAAATCCACATTCCACTTCCTGAACTGCAAATAAATACCAATGCCTAAAAATGCAATATTACAGTTTTTAAATAATTATTATCTTATCACTGGAAAATATGAACTTCAGGTTATGTTTCTTTTTGATGTATTGTGCATGTAATGTTCTTTAAGGGGGATTTTGCGAGCATATCTGCAGGAGAATCACTCTGGTTTTGTTATTTGAGTTCATCTCAAGCCATTCTCCAAAGTTTACTGGTGTTTCCCATTTTATCTTCTAGAAATTAACTCTTTCCAATTGTAGCTCAGACAGATCATTCCTGCTGCAGCAGGCACATGTAACAGTTAATTGGCTGCTACTTTGTTTGGGATCTCAAGAGTGAATTAATTATGCACTCCTTAAAGTGTCAAGGGAATGGCTGCTCTGTTTCCATCCTTTGGATGATTAACACAAAGTAGTGTCTCTATTGCTCTACAGCAACATCTGGAAATTTCCCCTTTACCTTTAGATGCTACTCATTTCCATGCTGTTGATGTGTCTGTGAGAACAACAGTCTAAGCATGATCCCAAGCTCTCTGCAACTTGCTAGGTTTTGCCTCATGAAAGATTTTTGCAATCTTCAATACAATGAGGACAACGTTTTTCTTTTCAGAGCAGAGATGAGAGAAGCTGAACTCTTCATCATTCATATGTGGATCTGAAGAGTACCAGTTAAAATTCCAAATTTAAACTGTTTTCTAATACATCCATACAGTGTAAAATAAAATAGCATTCAATCAGGGATGGATTCATGAGGAAGGGAGTAGGGGAACCTTCCTTTCATCACTTCCACTGTTTAGTGTGAAAATGTTCACATGAGGGAGAAACACGATTTAGTCATCCCCACCCCTGCCTTGCTCAGCACCTCAGGGTGTCAATACAGATGCAAAAATAATCTTTATTTAAGGGACAGTAAAAGTTCTGAGACTTTTGCTTAATATCTAAAAAGGCCTAATTGGTTCTGAATTTCTGATTTACTAAAATATTAAACTTACTGAAAGGATACTATGCAAGGCATATTGTCAATAGATATGTTTCCAGCTAACAGGCAGCAGGCAATATGTGTACTCCTTGCATTGCTCTTATCCTCTATGTTTTCTTATTTCAACAATTTAAAATTTGCAGATATAATCTTTAGGGAAATTTGTGGCAACATAATCAATGTTATAATTAATAGAAGAAGACTGTAGAAAGAAGTAAGAAATTCTAACTGAAGATAGGTGCTGATTTTGTTATAATTTTGGAATGACAAATGACTTGAGAGTAAGTCTATGCTGTTAACTGCTACTCTAATTATAGTTTCCTAGTGGGGTGATGTTCTGACTGCTGGACAGGCTTGGGAAACCAGGAAGGTATTGGTCTATAAGGATGGTCTGATCTCCATGCCTCTCTAAAAAGTCTTTGTTAAACTAATTTCAAGGCAAGACTGTAAAACCTGGATCATTAGGTAAAAAGAATGCTTTGCAAAAAACTACTGTAAAAGCATGACACTTTTATGTATTTGTTCAATCACAAAAGGCATTTAAAAAACTTAAGAAGACTAATACTCAGTTTCTCCAGTCAAGGACATCACTTTCCATTACTGCTTCTCTCAGTAACTAGTTGGGACCTCACACTCTTTCTGTGAAGTCAGTAAATACATTTCTGTCCTTAGAACAGTACTGGTTCACAAGGAATTGCCGATTGTGTCTTCAATATATTTTGGGGATAGAGGAAAAAACAAACCTTGGTGTTCCAGCTGCAGAAGGTAGCTAGTCTGACAGCTAGCCAGCCATCTCACCTCCAGGTCAAATTTTAGACTTCCTCAAAAACTGCAAAAAAATTTGAAAAAGGCAGTTTTACATATAATCTTCTAGAAGATTATTGCATTTTTTTTTCTTTTTAGATTACTCAAATCACCTCCAATAAAATGTACACAAAAATTGTATGTATATACACAAACACAGATTTTAACCTGAATCTGCCATGTGGATAGAAAATGAATTATGTCTATTTCTGAGTTGAGTTTTTATGTTTCTTTTATTAAAGAGAAGCCCAGTGACATTTTATTTTCATCTGGGCATGGAACAGGAAACACTGAAACTAGAAAAGCCTTGTGATAAAGGCAAGCATTTCTCGATGAGTTCTCCATATGCCACTTTCATCTCTCCAGATGCCTTTGTCTGTTTGTACTGTGCTCTTTATAAGGATACCTAGCTGAATTTTAATGGCCCTTAAATCAGCTTTGTCTTCAAGGGCAGACTAGATGAATGGTCTTTTTTCTCACAAATTGAAGCAAAATATCTTAAATTTCATCTTTTCCTTCAGTGTTAAACTCTGTCACATCTTAGAATAGCACAACAAGCATGAAGGACTATGCTTTGACCAGATATCACTTAGCCTCTGTTGAGCTGGTATACTATCTCACTCCTTTTCAGCTCCAGTCTCCCTGCCTACACACAGATCATATTTTGTCTGTCCTATGCCAGCATCCCTGGCATGGGAATCTTTTTCATCTGTTACTCTTTTTCTTCTCCCACTCACTTCCACCTTTCCAGGTTCTCTATAGTTACAGTCACCCATAAGTTTTAATTCAAGCTACTTTTTCTTTTTCTTTTTCTTTTTCTTTTTCTTTTTCTTTTTCTTTTTCTTTTTCTTTTTCTCTTTCTCTTTCTCTTTCTCTTTCTCTTTCTCTTTCTCTTTCTCTTTCTCTTTCTCTTTCTCTTTCTTTTTCTGTTTGTTTGGGTTTTTTTCCCTCTTTCTCCTTTTTTGACTTTTTAAATATGTCTTAATGTGGTTTGGTCCCTGCTGTGCTGCCCCTTGTCTTTCAGCAGCTGCTGCTTTGCCCTGGCTGTCACAGACCCTTCACATGCTACCAGCCTCGGATGCTCTGGCTCTCTCTGCGTTCTGCTGCCCCTCAGATCCCCTTAAGCTGCTCTCTGCTATTTCCACGCCACTGAAACATCCCTTACCAAGGTCAGCTGTGACCTCTTCTCTCTATAGACCTCTTTCCTACTCTCATCCATCTCAGTCTATTGGCTACATTCAGCAAAACCTATCATTTTCTCTGCCTTAATCCTGCATGGCATTTCAGTTTTGTAGCTCCTCTCTAAACGCCCTTCAACTGCCTCTTTCTTAAAACTGCTTTCTCTTCCCCTCCCTTTCACTTAACACTGAAGCCTCAAGAGGCTCCACTTACATTAATTTTATTTCTCTTTCCCTTCTATATATTATTCCTGATCCTAGATTATATTATTCAAAAAAAATCAGACTCTTTATCTTCAACTTCTTGTACTTGAGTTCATGTCAATGTAGGCATGCATATACGTGCTCATGTAACAGCTTTTCCAGTGTTCTAGCTTCACATTGAGAAGTAAGATCTCCCCATCTCTCTGCATTCATTCTTCACTCTCATTTACTTTCCCCATTATCATATAGGGCTTCAAAAATTCAGAATTATTTCTAGCCCTTGCTATACCTCTCTAGATTTTCTTTCATCTTTTCTTGTGTTCCCTAACAAATCCATCTGGGTATCTCAGTGTAGTTAATTCTTATACTGCCACAATGCCCTTTTACCCTGCACCTTCGTCTAGATTGCTGCTGCAACCTTTCTGTGCTTGTCAATTTTCATTCTGTCCATTCCCTCCACTTTCCCCCGCTTTTCATGTCATATTTTCTTGAGACCTGTTGATAACGTGCCACTGTTCATACTGATTCCAGGTCAACATCTCATAATCTATGTACAAAGTAACAAAACTGCTTGTATATTTTGTTCTCCATATGTTCTTTGCTTTGTGAAACTTGACCTCTCTCAAATGGTTAGGATGCCTGCACATCCTTATCCCTGTAATGGGTCTCTGGTATACATCTGTGCTTTCAAGAAAAACACAGGAGGATGTCAGGACTCAACCTTTACAAGTCTTATTGCGAGCAGTGGGCTCTGTAAAATAGCAGCTAAATTTGTACAAACTTAGTATTTATACACATTTGATTTCACTAGGACAGCAAGATTTTTGTCCTCTGCCTGGTAAAATGCCGAGCCTATTGACAGAACTTGATGAATAAAAATGAGACAATAATATGCAAAATGGGATACAATCGCAATCCCTAGTTTTTCTTAAAGTGTACAGTGATAAAGGAAAGGTCTATTTCAGGGCTTTTTTTCCCTATCCATAAGAATAACAACAGCTTGATTATTTCCTCAATTAACAGGAGCAATGGAAGGATGCATTTCATTTATCACAGGGTAAAAGAGGAACTGTCAGAATCACTCCATCTTGGGGGTTCATGTTGCAGTGAGCAAATGAAGCAGTATTTCAGCTGAACTGGAGAGAACAGCAGGGAAAAGAAAACACTGCAAACCAGTGACAATGAATAAAGGTGAGCATGCAAATCAGTAAAATTCCCTTTCCTAGTTACGTGCAGGGGTATGTGACCCTTTCCTATTATTTTTTTCACAAGCCTCAGATTTATTAGCAAACACAGCATGATGGTAGCCATGGGAACACTATTAAAGTTGTATCTAGTTTTCCAGGCAAGCTGGACTTTGCAATCCCACAGGATGTTATTCGAAGTATTTTATAGATCTTTTTGTCCACATTTCAGTGCTACAAACATATGTACTGTAACATAATTGACAGGGGTTATTTTGAGAGACCATCAAGATTTTCAGCCCACTTTTTGCATAATCATATAATATAGTTTTTAATGAAAAGTTGTAATACATGCAGAATACAACACACTTTACCAAATTTATTCCCCAGATAATTTATTCCATTTCATTTTTTATTTATATTTCCTTTCCCCAAATTCTCAAAAGTGTAAAATGCCTTACAATCATAAAATGCATATAAGGCCAAAGGTAAGACCAACACAGACATGTTTCTTAGCACAAATCTACAGTCCAGAGCAAAATATTAATCACTTTTCCCTCTGAGACTGGTATGTGTCATTGCATGAATTGGCAAACTCAATTTGCTCTGGTAATCCCAGCACATTCAGATTACTTCTTGCTAAGGATGCTGAGAAAGGAGAAGCTTTGTGGGGAAAAGCAGAGAGAGGATGCAGATATATGCTGATGAACCATGTTCCACCCTCGCTCAATCCCAGCTCAGAGTGGTTGTGCAGCAGATGTTATTCAAAATGCCAGTGCTGTGGGATGTGAGAAACTAGGGTCTCCTCTCATCCATTGCATTCTGGTTGAATACATATTGCCTGGATTCCCTCCCCAGTTTGGGCCTCCATGTAAGAATGAGATATCTTTCAGGGCAATTTGGTTTCATTTCTTTCACATTTGTGTTTATGACATGAATTCAGTGAGGACAACAGCTCTTCCTAAAGAAGTTAGCAAGTCCATCTTCATTCTTACTATCAGCTATTGAAATGGGAACACAAACAAAGCAGTCTCTATCTCATTTTGCAGGGATATTATTGGTGAAAAAACATAATCTCTCACCATCTGGTTTCATTTCTTATTTCCTGAATCATGAATAATGAATGATTTCCATTTTAACCTGTACTAAACTAGGACACTGTTTCCAGAACACATAATAACAATTAGAAATTGCTTTGTACTTTGTAGGATTGTTGTACCAGATGTTGTTGCCTGACAAAGTTACAAAAATTATTGGTTTAACTGTCAGCATTGCTACCACCTTGGAAATGTCTTTTGATGCTTCTTCTAGCTTTGAAAGACAAAACTATAAAAACACTGGAAAGAAAATGCCTGTGTGCCAATGCTTAGCAGCACCATGAAGAAATGTTAGTACTGAATATGGAAAACTTTGTGAGCAGTCTTCAGACAAGGACTTTTTATTTCAAGTAGAAGAAACCTTTCTGATACTGAGTCTGACAATGTTTCCTGTGACTGTCCTGGTTCTTAAAAAACACACAGAGTTTTATAGCTCAGGAAATAATGCGCCAGATCAAGCTTTCATTACTTGGCCTTATAGATACCCAGTAAAGCACACCAGTCAGAAATTCTGAGACTGAGCTTGGGGATTTTGTAGCATTGAGGGGAACAAAAAGAATCAGAAATCAAAGTGTCCAGTCTGATGTCAGTAAGTCTTAGGGAACTAAAAGAGGAAAAAAAAAAAAAAGAAATTGCTATTAATGAAAATAGTTAGAAGGAATATTATGGCTGTGTCAAGCAGTGAGGATTATTGGAACACAGATGGTTTCAGGCTGAGTAACTGTCACAGCAGAGGACTTCCTTCAGAAAGGCCTGGAAACATCCTGTTGAAGGCCACATTACATAGAAGTGAAACTGAATGCTCTGTAGTAGAAGGAGAAGAAGAGAGATGGCGACAAAAAAAACAGCACTCCTATAAACAGAACTTGTCACAGCAGTTATTAAGAGCCTGGCCAGGTGTGAAGGAACAGAATTGGAGGGACAGGAAGTCAAACCCCACAGCTCAGAGCCACTAGGAGAGGTTACTTAGGACTGCATCCATTTGGAGTATGGATATTTCCAAGAATGGAAATACCACAACCAATGTGGGCAATCTGCTTCTGTCTAACAACTACTCTCACAGTAAGAAAGATTTTTCGTTTGTTTGAATGAATTTCCTGTATTTCATGTAGCATCCACCACCCATTGTTCTTTCCCTGGTCACCAACAGAGAAGAGTCTGAAGGAGATGTTTAATACCCTCATCAGATATTTATATACATTGGTAAGGTACTCCATGAAACTTGTCCAGGCTGAACAGTTTCATCTTTCTCAGCCTTGTCCTGAAATGACAGATGTTCCAGTCGCATTCAGCAGTCCAGCCTCACTGCTGGACTGTCTCCACTACGTCCATACCTCTGCTCTGCTGGGGAGTCCAGCACTGGTCTGAGCACTGCAGATGTGTCTTACCAGTGCTGAGTAGAGGAGCAGCATCACCTCCCTCAGCTTGCTTTCAGTGTGGTACTACAGTCAACATTCTAGTTGTCCTTTAGTTAGACGGTAATTTAAATGCTAGGAAGTTCTTCTCCTGGGTAATGGCACTGACAACTTCAGAGCATTCAGTAAAAGATTTCTTTTTCTGAAATTTTTAATGGATATTCTTTAGACATTGCACAGCATATCTTCAAGAGAGGTGATCATCTCTTAGAAGTATTTAAGCCTGTGTTGCCTAATCAATAAGTGCAGGTAAAGATTATGGAAACCAGTAATCACATGCTGCCAGTAATGGGAGAACATTTTAAATCCATTGGCCAATGCCCTTTTATGTCTGTAGTATTGATCAAACATCCATTTTCTGAGCATCTGATAAACAAGAGCACTTCCCATGATCAAGATAACAGTACAGCCTGTGATCTTCGTGTCAGGGAGGTTTAAGGCTGAGCTCCCCTGCACACGACTGGGAGCCAAGAGCTGCGGTAACAGCAAGGCAAGCAAGGCAGTGCCCTCCCCAGCATGTCTCTGCTTCCCTAAAGATTGAGAGAAAAGTAGGGTTGACATAGCCCTGGGATAGACACACTGGCAGTGACACAGCAGGACTGAGGTCCAGCCATCCAGGCAAGACAAACCAAGCACAAAGCTGGATACAACATGCCTGCAAGAAGCTCAGGAAAGGATCTGACATCATAGTGGATGCTGGTTTCTCATTCTTCCTGTTCCCTTGAAGGCTACAAAATATCCAAGCTCAGACCTGGTCTTGGGCGTTCTGACTGTTGTGCTTTACTGGATAACTTTAAGATCATGTGTTAATGCATTTCCTGATTCATGGGCAGAGGGTACACGGCGGGAGGGTGAGACTCATGATTCTCCTGCCTCCTGCTCCCAGCAGAGCTGCTTTCATAGCAGTCAGCTCCTACACAGTACCTCTTTACCAGGTAAAAGCAGATCCTGAGGCAGCCCAGTGTTTTGAAAGAGGATGGGGCCAGAATCTTCAGGACTGTGCAGAAAGACATTACAGGACAACTACAAAGTGCTGATGTACTTAGGTTACTATCAGTATATCAGTACTATTTACTAAGAAAACAAATACTTATTTGATGACTTTCTGGTCCATTCTCAAATACAGAACTTTGGGTTAAATTTCACTCCATGTCTCTGGAGAAACAAAGCAGTGGTAAGAATTTAGCACTTAAGTCATACTCAGCAGAGTTACCTTCTAGGAGATGATCCCTACTCACAGAAAGCTCGTCTTAACACCAGAGGGACTTTGGGAGCCCACAGGAACTCCATGGGTGCTACATGCTGAAATGTTGCATTCATTTCTATTTAGTAAAACACATCCCCTGTATTGACTGAAGTTATCTATTACTTTGTCTCTTGTAGGAGTCTGATTTAGAGTTGATTTCTTCTCTGTGGCAAATATGTATGCTACATTACAGATTTAACTATGATATTTATACCTTTCAGGAGAGCTGGCTTTCAATTCACATGCAGCTGGATACTTCTGCAATAGCAGACACTGGAGTTGAAGAGAGTATTTAACACCACTTTTACACCATTTTGAAAGACTATCAAGTGTAAATCTTGTTTATTCTTTGTGATTCAGGAGCTTTATTAATCCTTTTAATTGCAGTTATACATGGCTGATATAAAGAAATACAAAAATGTTGGGTTTGTCCATTATTTTATATTTGGCATATAGTAGAAATATATTTTTCTCTTTTAATTTACATTTCAGCAGGAAAGAACAGAAAAATACAGATTTCAATTAGTGATGAACTGTATGTTTGAATACATATTTTGTACTTGAATTGGAAATATTCTTTCTATGCTGTCCCTGGTAGACAGTATAGCAACCACTATTCCTTATGGTGAACAGGTCATTTACCTTTATGGGACCTATACCTCAGTAAAGTATGGGACCTACACCTCAGATCTCATTACAGATCACTAGAGAAACATCTGACATATTTACATAATCCAAAAGCAAAATAATATTTTGAGAAGATACCTGCCAAATCTCAGCTTCTTGTAATACTTAAAAGCAGTGACAACTGATTTAAAATGTTATTTTGAAGAAGCACCTCCCTTTGAATAGCAAAGAGTTAACACTGTAGCAGAAATAAGCTGACATTGAGAATAAAGAAAACCTCTTCCTAGTGCAGCTCTATGCATCTTTTCTGACTCTTGCCCTTCCAGGTAATAGTAAATGTTATTGAATATTAATTTACAATAAATATTGTTTTAAAATTCATAGAAAATATTCATTATAGCAAGAAGTATATTTGTTGACAATAAGATGTCACTACCAACAGCATTTCTTTCTTTCATTCAATCCATTTTGAAGTACAATCCTAAACATAGTAAAATAATGACAGAAAATAAGAAAAATCATTATTCTTCCTGATTTTCATCTCTTTTGATACCATTTTAGAAGAAATGTGAGCTAAGATCATGTGATGCATAAATTTAGAAGTCCAGTAAGGGACAAATCTTTTTAAAGACATTTCCATAAATAGAAGTGACTGTAAGAAAACATGCTATATTCTTTTAAATTTTTGAGATATATTACAACAGGACTGAATATGAATATTTGCTTTTTTGTGCATTTCATTTACATTGTCCCAGAAGACTGAAAGACTGGAACACACTTCATTTCAAGGTGAAGATGTCTGAACAAGGGTGTCTGAATACAGGTTTATTTGTGGGAGATGGTTCCTCGATCTCCCACTGCAGTCAGTGGAGATGTAGGGTTAAGAACTTGGATACCACATAAAAAGGGCTGTCTGGTGACATCTGAGACAGTTTTACACGTCCCTGACACGCTGGGGTGGCATATCTGTGGGACACCCATGCTTCTGCTGTAGGCCAGATGGGCAAACCCTCAACCCATGCAGATGACACCAGGCAGCTGAGTGTAGGTGGATGAACTGAGCTCCCTGTCTCCCCAGATTGTAGTGGGAGTTTAGACACCTAACACGTATGGACACCTCTATCTAGATAATATAATCCAGAGCCAAATGCCATCCAAAAGACCAGAGAAAAGCCGTGTGCATAGATTTCCACAAAATAAGCATGGGTATATTTTCTGCCTTTTAAATGCCGCGTGTCATGAGAAATACAGACACCACATTTGTGCACACTCCAGAAGTTAAATAGTGCAATGTCAAATGAAACTAATTCTTTACCATATGGTGGAAGATTCTATGGTATAAAAGCATTTCCACAGTGTCAGATAAAACAGAAAACCTGTGATTGCTGAAAAGCAACCTAATTTATGTCTGATGTGCTCCTTGACACATGCCTGTGCGAATTCCATCACAATCAAAGTAATTTTTCAAATCTGTTTACATGTTTAAAATAGTTCTCATCTGCCTATGGTCACAGCTCCCAGTATTAGTGCTTTCAGTAACTACATGCAAGTCAATTCACTGAGCACATCTTACAGCTCAAGACCTAAAAGCCTATATTTTCTATCTATATTGAACATATGCAAGACACTGTATTAAACTTTACCAGGCTGTAATAGTGCTTACACCAGAAATTATTGCAAGTATTTTTGTGAAAGAAAATATGTATTCTAAGTCCATAATCCATCTTCATATCAGGGGTAAATACCAGGTGTGTAAATCATGCTCAAAATAGCCCAAACACAACAAACAGCACATTTTGCAAAGCTCTATTACATTCAGTGAAACCATCAGCATTTCTGAGAATTCAGCAGTGTGGGAATCTATATACTGGTTTCTCAACATACTTTAAAGATTTGCAAAATCCAGGAATGTTTAACCACACACATCCATCCACTTCCAGAATCTAAACAGATAACATGCAGCTAAAACCTCCACAGTTAGCAGAGTCCCTGCTTACAATCCAAAGTTTTCAGGACAGGAAAGGGAGGGGATTCATAGGGTCAGAAATCCATCACATATTGGTATCAAATGTTGATTTTCAGGACTGTTTTACACATTTAGACTGGTTTGTACTGTCACTAAGGTTTTGTTTTTCAATATGCTCATGTAATATCATAAATGCATGAAATATACATATTATGCATAATACAAAGGTACATATATATTTCTGTCATTAATAGAGGAACTTAGTAACAGCAGATTACCTAATGATTTGTTGGGGGAAATAAACTTACTGAGATCTTCATGGTCACCCAACAATTTTGTCCCTGAACTGCTATAAAAGCTTCTCTTCCGAAGCAAAGTCTTCACAATTGCTCAGTCTTGTAGAAAGATGATGGCAATTTGTATGTGCTTTTCAACTGCACTAGCAAAAGGTATAAAATATTCTGCTCTTCCTGGAGAATCTCAGTTTACTGAAAATCCTGATTAACACAAGAAAACACAGCATCCTACCCAAAAAAGAATGAAAATGACTGTGATTTTAAACTGTCAATATTGACATTTATTTAATTAAATAAATTTTCTGATGTTTCACTGCTGTACACTCTTTCAGAATACTGAGTTATCCTAGTATATGAAATAGTATTAGTTCTGACAGTCAAATTGACATTCAGTTTTCACTTTTCACACCTACTTTGCAATTTAATCTTAGTTGACCTCTCTCTCTTTGATGTATAATATAAATTAAATTTAATTTTAAATTAAATTACATAATTTAAATTTATATAATTTGGATAATGAGGGAAAAGCAAAGGCAGAGATCGAGGTGTTTGACTTAGAGCAGCAAATTTTGAGTTGAGTTTTAGGTATGTTCTAGGTTAGCTCCTTTTTCACAGCCTTGGCAAGAAAGCAAGAATAACTTGTATTTGCTAGTTGTTTAGCTAAAAAGGAAAGATTTTTGCCAGTAATTAGCAGTTCGGTTTGCATGCCAGATGAGAAAATGCATTTTTTCTGCCTCAGTGGGAAGTGATTTTCAGCAGTTCAGTGTGTCAATAGCTCGCTGTCGCCGGTTCCTGTGATACACAGCAGCAGTGTAAATCTGCCCAGGTGAGCTCTCTGCACCACTCTGCTGTCCCATGGGTGATGGTCAAACTCATCCTCATTGAGTCTGACATGAAAGAAAACTCATCGTGTGACACAAAAGGATAAATCAGTGGCCAAACCTATGGCACCCTCCCTTGAGTTACGGTCTTCTGGAGCATCATTGTCAGGTTGCTGGGCTGTGCTGGGTGAGTCAGCTTCCCTCTGCAGAGAACAGCTCCTGGCCCCCAAGCAGGCACGACTCAGTGACACCAGTGGCCAAAGCACAGCTAACAGGGCTTTTGCCCATTGACTTGAGGGTCTGTACCCTTACTAAACACAGAACTCGCTTTTCTTCCAGGAATCTTAGAGTTATTTATTCCCTATAAACAAAAGACAGATTTACTCACCCTGTTTGTAAGACTAAAGATAATTTTCTCCTTGACATGTTTTCAATAGCTTCCTCACAAATGCAAGATTAATTTCAAAATCTTGCTCTTCTGTATTTCAACTCCCTTCTTTCTATGTTAAGGAATTAAAACCTAGTTTTACTCAGATGCAACTGAGCTGGCATTCCAAGGCTGTTCATCTCCTATGGAGGATGCCCTTTTTAAAGAAAAAGGAATTCAGAACTTGAAAAATGGGAATAGAGATACTGCTAGCATATAAATTTGCTCTGTGGTTCAAAAGCTGGGGGAAAACTGTCTTTGCAACTGCAGTGTGAAATACCTGACACTAATGGGTGTTATGTTCACCTGAGAACAAAGACACACAAAAATAAGTAAATAAATAGTCCTAGTTCCTAGATCTTCATTCTCTCTTCTTCCCCTGAATGTTAAGGCAGGCATAATATTTATACACATAAAATAACGTTCCTTGTTACCAGCTCTTCATTTCCTTTTCTTAACCTGAATTTTGAGGCTGTATTTGGGGAAGAGAAGGAGTTTGCATTTTTCTTGGAGTGCCTGAGGCAATCATGGGCTGAGGGCATGCAGTGCATATTATTTCCTTCGCTTCTCAAGATGAGATTCCATCTTCACAGCTACATTAAATGTGGGTCTGAATCATATTGATTCAATTAAGAAGTCACCTTAAAAGCATAAGTATTGCAGCTACCACCTCTGTGAGTCTGAAACATTCCAGACTCCCAGCAGAAGTCCCAGTTTCATTATTGAACACTGTGGTTTGAGTACAGCAGTGCAATTTCTGCACTCAAGTTTTCCCATTTGCGCTATTATAGTCTCAGAATATTAATCCAGCTAACTAGACAAAAGTTTAAAGTAGTGAGATTTGCTGAGACAGTTGATATTCCCTTATCTAATTATTTATTCTTAATAACTTCCAGGGATCTATTCTGATATGAAGCACGTCATTTTCAAAAGCATTTTAGAAGTGGAGGAAGCAATCTCATGTAACAGAAGAGTTTAGTTCAGGTCTTTATAAAGACTTTCCAGACTTCTAGTCAGTTAATAGAGAAGAAAACCACTTCTGTCTTCCTATAGTGCACAAACTATATTCTTTCATTTTATTTTATATGTGCTGGAATAAATAAATGCATTAAATGATGTGGCCATATTCCTCCTCTATCCCATCACGTTATTCCTAGCAAGATTTAGTAACAGCAAAAATAACCCTATTATTTTAGGAATTGTTGAGGTTTTTAACAAAACAACAAATTTATCCCAAAAAGTTCACTTTGAATCAGATCAAATTTATTTATAAACTCATGTTATTATATCAAACACCTATACCTGAAAAAAACCCAGAGTAAATATGCCAGAAACTAGTACAATTTAGAAAAATGTTAGAGAGTTCCACAGTTAAAACTAAACCATTCATTTATTTTAATTCAGCATGTAGATAGTGTTATTTTTTTCCTTTTACAAAAAAATCTAAAGGTTTGCACTTTGCTCCATTCTGGAACAAGTTTTCCTCTCTCTTTACAAGGTTTCTGTGCTAATATGAATGGAATTAGGTGCCTGCTGTTCTGTTTGGATGAATGTAAAAGAACTCAGGCTCATATTGTCAATGTGAAAGAAAAGCATATTCTTCAGAAAATAAAAATTAAACTTCTTTTAGGAATAAGAAATGAAGGGTTGGAATAATTTAAAATTCTTGCAAAAGTCAGAAGCTAGAGAAAAAGAAATCAATCTAATTCTCCTTGATATCCTACTTACTGGACCCTCAATCTTTCTGTGTTCATCTTACATTCCCAGACAGGATATATTTTTACTTTTACCTCATAAATTATTCCTTCTTGGAGAAAGAGCGTATCACTTACATTTTTAGAATTTCAGTCTATGAAGATGTTCTGCAAGGCAACACTTCTACTGTGAGGTTGGCTGCTCACTGTAGCAGGCTGCCATGAGAAGTTCTGGCATCACCAGATGTGGAAATGTTTGAAGCTCAAACTGTCCTGGGCAGTCTGACCCTCTCAGAAGAAGGGTCAGAAGGTCTGACCCATCTCTAGAGTGTCTACCAGCCTCAGCCACTCTCCGATTCTAAGACACACAAAGTTCCTCTTAAGTGGACAAATGTTCCACGAAGAACACCTGAACATTTGGCAGATACTGCATAAAACCTCTCCCCCTGAAAAGCAGCCCTAAAACAAAAATATGAGGTGCTCTCAACAAGAGGTAAAGACATAAGTAGTACAACTCAATGCTGCCTGCCACAGCATGAGAAATCTAAACTGCTGTATTATTTCTAGAATATAAAATTGTAAATCTCAAAACAGAAACGTCCTGCTGTTTTTTATTTATGTAGTGCTGGATCTATTCTTAGTTAAGAATCTCAATTTCTTTTTTGTTCTAGCTTCAAAGATTTATTTAATACTCTCTGAATAATAGTAACTATGACAAGCTAATTATTGTATGCAAAGATCTGACGGTTGTTTCCAATTCTTGAGTTTATGTCTATATCAGAAATTAAAATTGTCCCATTCTTTGAACCTAAACAAAGTGCCATGGGTTACATCATTATCATTCTGCTCATACTGTCTTTCACCCTTCCTGTAACAGTGTAGCCTGGGAAGTTTCTAGATCACCATCTATCCTTCTTGTATAATCAGCCAACAAAAGGTGTCAGGAGCCACTGTCTTTTCCCTGTGGCCTGATGAAGAGCTTGGTGGAGCAAAATACAGAGGCCACCATGCACTCACACTTTGCCACTCTCTTACTCTGATGGGCCAGGAAATCAGGACAAAGCAGTAAGAGGATTCTACACATTTTTCACTCCAACAGTTCTATCTGTTCAGCAGTTTCTTTATTTAATTAAAATATGTTGATAATTTATTAGAACATCCTCCATTTCTCCTGAGAAGAAAATCTCCCTAGACTGCTCCAATGGGACTCTTCACTCAAGGCAGAGTCGTTCAGGCCTCATATCAGGGCTACTGAGTAAGTAGTAAAAGACATTGCCTAAAAAACTCAGAGGAGATTCAGGTCAGACAAAATACAGATGAATGTAAGTTATTTGGAAGTCAAACTAGCTTTTGTCTTCTTGTTTTTCTTTTTCACGTATATTTGAAGAACAGTATCTTTTAGCTAAATACGACACCATGGTTCAGTAAAAATAAAATAAAATTAAAATGACATCAAACTTGAGCATACTACTGTATGGGTACTGTATATAACTATGTAGAAGATAATTTTCTGTTGGTTTATGTGTTATCCTAGCTGCAAAAGAATCTGTTTCAACCTATATAAACATATTAGAAGGTAATTCTAGCACAATTAATTTCTGGGGCAGAGTAGGGGGTAAGAATCTCCTTTCTTGACTTGCTGGCCACGTTGCTTTTGATACATAAGATTGTGCATAAATGGGTTTTCATTATTTTCTTTAAGTGATGCAGATGTCCATTCACAAAATAGTAATGAAAGATAATTTTCATACTATTCTCAAGTGCTGATGGAAATCTCAAGTTCACGGATATATTCAATATCTTGTCAAGTATAAGAAAGAAAACAGAAGTATATTTCTCAATTTTAAAAGTTTCTTTCATGTCATCTGCTCTAGCACATCTTGTTAATGTACAGAATGAGGCATTTCCTTGTAACAGAAGGAAGAAAGAGATACTCCAAAGAGACTTTTTGAAGTCACTGTCAAACAGTGAAGCTGCACATTCACACAAAAAAGCTGCTGTTAACCTGTAAAAGGAAGTCCCACTGGGGCTACTTAATTGTGTAAGGAAGTCAGAAGAATTTTACTACAGTACCTCAAAGTGCAACTGAGAATAAAGGAATGCAACTCACTCACAAATCTCTTAATAAAAAAAAACACAATAAAAAAATGCAGCAAGAAATACCGAGTCAGATGATTTTTTAAGAAGGCATAATTCCATGATAATCAGACCCACTCCCTTTAACAACAAAAATATTATTTTAATCTAATTTCTAAACAAAGGGAGGAAGGAAGTAAAATTATAAATCCATAGTCAAAATATTACACAGTTTGAAAGCATTAAATTTTAGTCCTGAGAGGGCTGAGAGAGAACTTAAAAGCAACTTCTTTAACACATTTCTGTGTTTCTGAATCTGGTTTAAAATCAGCATATACAATATGAGATCTTTAAGAGGCAGAGTTTAATGGTGCCAGTGTACAAATTCATCTATGGAAGGATCCTGCTTTTACAGTAGCATTCTAGATTGCTCTCTTACTGTCATTTTCCACCATAGACATAAACACTGTGTATCTCAGAATAAATGATGGGTTTATAAGCATATTGTCAAAGTTTGCTTCTTATTTTACATTACAAGAAAATTACAGGAAAGCATAAGTTTTGACTCACAATAAAATGTTGCTTTCTCAGAAGAAATGAGCATCCTTTCTTCTGTTCTGTTTGTAAATTAGTGCCTGAGTTGAAAGTCCACAAAAGTCAGCACAGCGACTCCCTTAGACACAGGTGAACTTTAAATCAAGCCTTAGGTTTATCATAATAAGACATGCATTTAAATTTATTTTATAGGTAATTGCTAAACAATTACCTCTTTCCAGTTCTTTTTTTCCCACGCATTTTATTCTGTTCTCAGACTGCCATTCACATCAGTGTGAGTAGTGTACCTAAAGCTAGCAGGGCATGAGCTCTCCCCCTACTTTTTGATGTTGCTCTTCATCAAACAAGCTTTCACCTTTTTTTTTTTTTCTATCTCAAATCACAAGTGCCATCCTAGAGCTTAGTTCAGTACCTGTTTAGCTTTATACTTTGAAGTAATCCATTCCCTTCTCTCCTCCCACTCATGTCCTGGTGTCTGGACAATGCTCATGCATAGTAAGACTGCTCCTTTGGCAGCCCAGGTGCATAAGAGAGCAGCACAGCATAATCCAAAGAGATTGGAAATACACTCTCATTGGTTTGTCTAACCACCACTTTCCTTTTGGCATTCTCACTCTAAGCTTAGTCGGTTACAAAACCTTGTGTGATTAGCATCTCTTTTAGGTTAAGTATCCTGCTTAACACAAGACTGTCACAGCAGGTCACTCAACGATTTTTGTTTTGTGGCTATTAGCCACATTTTTATTTGCGGTATTTATGCATGTAGAACACTTTCTTGAATCCCTGTTTGGGACCACATCAGACTAAAGAGTGCAAAATAAATTTTAAAAAATGCATTATTGTCCTACCAGCTGACAAGAAGCATTATATAGCATGTGTCATGCTCTCCCTTATGAAGAATAAAGAATTGAGGTGTAAAGACACAGGAAAAGGATATAAAGTGGTCTCTCCAGTGTTGGATATCCAGGTAGAATAGGTATCACTAAATATGTGACACATACAGTATTATTCTAATAACAAATTGTCCTATTCTTTGATATCACAAAAGTAAATACCCCTAGAAATGCTGAAATCTCAGTGAGGATTTGGTCTGCATGCAAGTCCTCATCCACTCATGCTTAGACATATTCCTGATTTCAGTGGCATCTTTGTCTAATAAAGATCTCCAATAATCTAGGTCTGCAGGTTCTGAGAGACAGCATTCCTTCTTCTCCAGCTTGCTGAGGCTGAAGTCCACACAGCTTTGGGTGTGCACAGAGAGGTAACTGGGGCACAAGAGGCCATTCCAAGAATGTTTCAGTGCGAGTTGATAAAGCAAATAGAAAACGCCCCTGTCACAGAAGATCTGGTTGTGAGGAGAAAATGTTTTTGTAAGCTAGCAAGAGCATAATCAGTCAGCCAATCCCAGAGTAAATAAGATTCATATTTCATATTGTAATGGTACTCATCTACAGCTTCTTCCTTATCTTCCATTTCTAACCTACTCTCACCTCCCTACAGTTTGAGACTTTGGGGCCACTGAATAATTGAAAGCATAGGCTTCTACTTAGGTGAGTCTGAAAGTGAACTGAGGGTTGTCTTCCATTCTCCCTGTGTTTGAATTAANATGAAAAAATTCTGGGTCCCCTGCCCACCACTCCCCCCCCCCCAAAAAAAAAATGGTATGGGATATTTCTGCTTTTTTAATATATCAAGTGCCCCCAGTTTAATTTATGGTCCCACAAATAGAGAACAAACTCAGGGCAGGTGCATCACAGCAGATCAAAAGCCTTTGACTTTCTGAAAGTTCCAGACAGCTTTCACATAGCACACAATCCTTGAGTAGGCTTCTGAGTTAAATATTTTTTTTCTTACTAGGAGGCAATTACTGAAAAGGTGGAAAGAAAATTCAGAAATGCAGTGTAGAAAAAGGATGTAATGATCAGTAGTTAAGAGGTTACGTAGTAACCTCTATGAATGGTACCAGCTCTCTATCTAGACAGAAATTACCAAAACAATATTTGGACTGGAACAACGTTTGATGCTCTTTTTAGTTCCTGAGTGGCCAAACCCACAAAAAAAATTCTTCTTGGAAATTGGTCCCTGAATTTTCTCTTGGAGAAATAGCACATTTTTTCTCCCATGGGCAGCGAGATCTGTCGCAGTCCTGTATATCCTTAAAAAACTGATCCCAGAGGCATCATAAGGCCACACAGTTTTCTGTGGCACAGGCAGCTCTCTATTTGTTTCCTTGCATAATAAACCATGGTGCCAGGATTTCTGCAGATGTTCCAAGCAAAAAGGGCAAGGTTTCACCCCTTATCCTTGGTATGAGGGTCTTAATTACTCTGCGTCAATCAATTTTGCACACAAAAGCTCACTAATCAAGTGANAAATACCCCTAGAAATGCTGAAATCTCAGTGAGGATTTGGTCTGCATGCAAGTCCTCATCCACTCATGCTTAGACATATTCCTGATTTCAGTGGCATCTTTGTCTAATAAAGATCTCCAATAATCTAGGTCTGCAGGTTCTGAGAGACAGCATTCCTTCTTCTCCAGCTTGCTGAGGCTGAAGTCCACACAGCTTTGGGTGTGCACAGAGAGGTAACTGGGGCACAAGAGGCCATTCCAAGAAGTGTGTTTCAGTGTGAGTTGATAAAGCAAAAAGAAAATGCCCCTGTCACAGAAGATCTGGTTGTGAGGAGAAAATGTTTTTGTAAGCTAGCAAGAGCATAATCAGTCAGCCAATCCCAGAGTAAATAAGATTCATATTTCATATTGTAATGGTACTCATCTACAGCTTCTTCCTTATCTTCCATTTCTAACCTACTCTCACCTCCCTACAGTTTGAGACTTTGGGGCCACTGAATAATTGAAAGCATAGGCTTCTACTTAGGTGAGTCTGAAAGTGAACTGAGGGTTGTCTTCCATTCTCCCTGTGTTTGAATTAAAAAATACTGTGTCCTCTGCCCCCCACTCCCCC
>VYXF01009764.1:681974-778249 GCA_013397295.1 Polioptila caerulea
CCCCCCCAAAAAAAAAATGGTATGGGATATTTCTGCTTTTTTAATATATCAAGTGCCCCCAGTTTAATTTATGGTCCCACAAATAGAGAACAAACTCAGGGCAGGTGCATCACAGCAGATCAAAAGCCTTTGACTTTCTGAAAGTTCCAGACAGCTTTCACATAGCACACAATCCTTGAGTAGGCTTCTGAGTTAAATATTTTTTTTCTTACTAGGAGGCAATTACTGAAAAGGTGGAAAGAAAATTCAGAAATGCAGTGTAGAAAAAGGATGTAATGATCAGTAGTTAAGAGGTTACGTAGTAACCTCTATGAATGGTACCAGCTCTCTATCTAGACAGAAATTACCAAAACAATATTTGGACTGGAACAACGTTTGATGCTCTTTTTAGTTCCTGAGTGGCCAAACCCACAAAAAAAATTCTTCTTGGAAATTGGTCCCTGAATTTTCTCTTGGAGAAATAGCACATTTTTTCTCCCATGGGCAGCGAGATCTGTCGCAGTCCTGTATATCCTTAAAAAACTGATCCCAGAGGCATCATAAGGCCACACAGTTTTCTGTGGCACAGGCAGCTCTCTATTTGTTTCCTTGCATAATAAACCATGGTGCCAGGATTTCTGCAGATGTTCCAAGCAAAAAGGGCAAGGTTTCACCCCTTATCCTTGGTATGAGGGTCTTAATTACTCTGCGTCAATCAATTTTGCACACAAAAGCTCACTAATCAAGTGAGTAGAGGTATTTTGCTCTTCCAAGCATCATCTGTTTGTGCTTGACCAGATCCCAGAATCAGAAGCAGTTATGGTCATGCCATCTCATCAAAAAAAGTTGTCACAGTAAATTTGAAAGTCAAGTAGTAGAACGAGGCTGACAAGGTTCCTGGCAACAAATTGATTTTATGACCCTTGGGGAGAAACAGATTGAGACGTCAGCAGGATACAAGGGACCTCATGGGAAAAGCCATTGGAGTCTGTAGGAGGTGTCTGCCACTCTGACTTATCTTGCAGCTCATCATCGTGTGTGAATGCTATAGATAATGCTAATGAAAGTGGATTCGTTTATGGAATGGTTATCTTGATCACAGCTTGGACAGAATGTAAAACTTCATGTGAGTGACAATATTGTGAAATAAAGGGAAAAGTCACTCACATTTACTTTAGAGAAGGATCAGAATGTCCCAGCAGGCAAGCTGGAGAAAGAAAAAAAAACCTGGTGGATTTAACCTTAAGCTCTGATTTTGCTGGAATAAAAGAAAAAAACTTCTTTATTTTGATATGTAATTAAAAGTACACGACTTTCTAACATGTCTAAATTCCATTGCAAGTTCCAGCATAAACAGCATCATGAGGATAGCCCAGGACAAAGCAGGCAGTTTATTGGGAGACACAGTGGAAATAAAATGTCTGTCTCTTGCCCGTGACATTTAGCAGTGTTCCAAAAGGCTTCCTCACAGTTTCTTCCTTGGCCTTACCTTGAGTTGCGTTGCTCTCAGCAGATCCCATAATATTTTTTGCTCTGCCTTGCCAGGCACTGAATGCTATGCTTATGTCTCTTACAAGATAAAATTTTTTCTCCTCCTTTTTCCCAGCTTACAACCAAAATGTAATGAAAATATCTAGATTCATTTATGCTTGCTTTGGTCACCTGCTGTTTGTGCCTGCTCTCTCCCCACCATGTAACACATTGCTCAGATGTAATTGCAGCCACAGGCTCTGTGAGTAAAATGATAAAGGTGAGCCCAGGGGATTCACAAGGCTGTTCTCTGAATGTGTTGCAAACCTAAAGCAAGTATTTCTGTTAGAAACCACATCAACTTTCTCTCTGTATTAGCTAATTGCTTCTTATACCCTTTTAGATTGTAGCAAAAGTTTGAAATAGATCCTCAGAGACTTTTTTCCCAGCTCTATCATACATGCATTTTTTTCTTCATGATAACTCACATTTTATTTTCTCCTGGTAGTTAATATAAAAATAAAGCACTGTAAATGAACTGCCATTCCAAGAGAATATTACATTGGAGGCAAAGACATTGAAAGAAGGGGTTCAGCACAGCAACTGGGATTTTCAGATCTGCCTAAGGGCTAATCCCTGAAAGTGACAGAGTGTCCTAGAAAGAGATGTAGGTGGAGTTGGAGTTCAGAATTAAAACTCACATCCAAAATATCTCCAGCACAATCCCACCTCAAAGGAAGGTCCATACAACCCTTTCTCTAGGCTTCTGCAGCTCTGTTTCTGAGCCAATTCACTTGGCCTGTGCAGCAAGGTGGGTAGGCTCCTCCTCGAGTGCCACTGTGAGCCCAAAACCATTGGAGAGGAGTCTGATCTGACAGAGGCTCACAGAGCAAGCTCAACACAAAGTAATAGGATGAGTCCCCCACAAAACATTCCTTCAGTGGTTTTCTTTTTAAAATAACAGCTGGAGCAGCAATTAAGCAGTGAAAGCACTGATGTCATTAAGAATGGTTAAAAGCTTATTCAGAAATTGGGAGATGTCTGTGTTCTGTGGCAGCCCAACCTGTATCTACCATGTTATAGCAGCCTTGTCTGAGGAGGGCAACATGCTTTCCAATGCTAGAAAGAGCTGTGCCTACTTATAGACAAGGAAATAAAAATTCTGGAGTAAAATAAATAAGTAAAAAGAAAAAGAGGCAACAGGTGATAGCTTCTCTGGCTGAGCACATGGTTAGAATGCATGGAGCTCGTCTCTGGTTCATCCTCTCAGGATTTCTTCTGCATATTTAATGTAATGTTTTTTGTCTCACATGCTTATTATTACAATGCTAACAAATCTAAACAGACCAATATCTTCTTTTAAAGTTGTGTATTCCAAAGCCAATTAAACCAATTTCTGTTTCTTGCACCAGCTATAGTTAGCTAGTGAGGAATTTCCAGAATAGATAAAAGATGCATGAACCTCGTTTTGGAGGGAGCCTCTCTTTTAAAGATCCTGACTGTCTCCTACAAACTGTTTATCAAGAGGATGACTTTATTTTTCCAACCAAATTAAGGAAGTTTCTGTAGGAATTTCTGTTTTCTGATTAGGAGCAAATTCTTGACTTACTAGGTTTATTTTTTAGTAGTATAATTCTGTTAGCATCTGGCAGAAAATAATAAAAATAAAAGTAACAACAACAACAACAATAATAATAATGGTGAAAAAACAGATTAATGCAGGAAAAAGAGCACTAAAATCACTCAGGAAAACCTCTATGCCCTTGAAACCTCACTTAAAACCGCATTTCAGTGGCAGCCTCAGAAAGAGGCACATGGATAATTATATGGTAGAATTTCTGATAACATCACCAAATGATATAAATTCTCACCATTCAGATATGAAGAGCTTTTATAAAAACTCATTCAGTTTATGAACATTCAGACAACGCATTACTACTCATGCATACTTCCACATTCCAGTTATTAATCTTCAGAATGAAGGAAAAGAAATGACTCAAAGAAATAGAGAATAATTTTTCCCCTCCCTTGGAACAGAAAACACAAGTAAGAATACGGCTTCAGATCAGAGCATGGTATCTTTACTCTGTAATTGAGTTGTGTGGGAATAAATTAATTTGAGTAAAAGAGGATCTAGACCACTGTATCTGAAGTTTGTAACCTGACCTGGGAACCACACAGAGGCAGCAGACAACTCAACATCACTAATGAAAACAGGTGTCTCTAAATATAAGAGATCAACAGCTGCAGTGTTATGTTTCAATCTGTAGAGAAAATAAAGGACGGTCACTATTCCTGGGAAAAAGGGATTTTTGATTCTTCAGCAGTGCTATTTGTTATGGGAATGTCAGGTCCTCCTGTTAGGTTGTGCAGAGTGTCCATGTCCAAGTGTTGGCAGCAGCAGAGGGGGTCTCTGTGAGAAGAGACCAGGGCCTGCCCTGTGTTGGACAGCACCAGTCCCAGCTGAAGCACGGCTGCTGCTCAGAGCTGAGCTCGTCTGCAGTGCTGGTGCTGTGTCTGTGAGAGCACATTCAGGAAAGGGTAAAAACTCTCCATGGCAGCTGGGAGAGACTTGTTCCCCTGCAGCCCATGGAGTACCACAATGGAAAAAATAATCACACTGCAGCCCATGGAGCAGCCCTCAAGGGAGCAGGGTCTGTCAGATCCTATTATAATTGTTGCCTCCTCTACTCGTTGCTCCTGGTCAGCCATGACAATGTCTGACAGGTTCTGCTCCCGAAGATCTTCGGTTTTGTGTTTCCATGAAAAAATTTAAATAATAAGTATTTTAACCTTCCTCTGTAGTGTTTTTCTTCTTCCTGTTCTGAATCACTGAGGTTAAATGAGTGATCTACTAATATTTTGACTACTTCACAATGAACTGCAGAATGATAATTTGATTCTTAATTTAAATAGGCATCTGGGTAAGTATATTTTCTCTGAACTGTGAAAGACAATTCACCATAATCTTTCTTAATAATATTTTACATCAAGAAATAGAAGTATGCCATTATTATCTCTCTATATCCATTCCATTTCACTTGATGCAGTTTTTCCTGCATACTTCTTCAGACTGCTTTATCTCACCCTATAGCTAGAAAGATGTTATTTGCATGCCACTACTAACTTCTTCACGCTGAGCTATTCCTTTAAAACTTCACAGTAATTTATTTTTAAAGTTGATCATTGCTAAAATTGATGGTTGTTTAAGAATAAAAATCTATTAGGATAATGTATAATAAAGCAAATCCCAAGATACCCATCTCTCCACATGTTTTTTTCTTACACAGGATTTGGGTACTGAGAGGAGAGTAGAAGTTTGTAGCTTCTCTATGTGGTTTGTATTTCCTGTATGGTGTAGAGCAAAAACCTTGAATTTTGTGCTCAAATCATGTGGTTGGAGAATAATGTTAAACTTAATGGAAACCTGAATAAGGACAATAAATCATACTTATAGAGCTATTTCCTAGTGTTGTAAGAAAATAGCTTATTTGTTGTTGTTTTGTTTGTTGATTGTTTCCCGGTGATCACAATCCTTTAAAATCAGATTTTTAGAGAAGACTTCTTAGCTAAAAGTTGGTTTTTTTTGTGTCAGGATGGGTGCAGTCGACACTAAATGAATGGAGACAATTGTAAAACCATGTGTGCTGTTTAGCACAGGTCCTTCTGACTGATTCCACTATAAGGTTCTCTTAGCAAATGTGAACTATCCTGTGCTCTGAATAACAGCAGCAAGGATTTTTCATTTTCATTTTCACATTCTAAAATCCACCCCCAAATCTCTAAAATGTTTTTAAAGATTCTGAAACATTTTTTTAGGCATTTATCCATTGTTCAGAAAAAATTAATTCCAATCACCATCTGATTCAATGTCATTGCCCCCAAATCAGTGTCCTCAAATATCTCAGGAGAATAAGTCAATCTTTAAAATGTAATGTCATTTTCACTGTAGCCTAGTAAGTGTGTATTTACAGAAAATGGAATTTTTTCAACAAAAGACACAAACCCCACATCTTTTATATCTGGTGATGTGGAAAGCTACACCTCAAGCCTCTGGAATGATCTGGGCACAGTGGGGCTCTTGAATTATAGCTGCATATATCCTTAGCATATGTCAAAACCACTTGGCTGTGGAGTAGCTGCATGGATGGTTTCATAATCTTGGCTTTCCATCCTGGTCTTGATACAGGACCACCCTGTCTGAACATTCAAATAGCTGTAGCAATCTCCTACCTGCAGTCATAAATGTCAATAAACCATATTCAGCCCATCAAGCACAGCTGAATGACTTCTTGTTCGCATTGCATTCATAGCTAGAGAGCTAAGAAGCTCAGACAGGCAGATGCCACATTTTAGGTAAATATCTTTTGTACATAACTTTAAAGAATCTCAGCCATAATTCTCAAGACCTCCCAAGAGCAGCAATATTAAAAGCTTAACACCTGTCTCTTAAACATTACCAGAGTCAGCAGAAAAGGATCTGAAAAATTTTGAGAACAGCTGTTGAGGCTAAGTCCACTGAAAATTACTGAGAACAGAATCAGGAAAGAACACGTGAAAATACGAATAAATGAGGAATACAAGCATAACCTTAGAAAAACAAGCTATAGAAAACAATTACCATGAAACCCCCATATAACAAAAAGAGATGAAGCATGGTATGTAATTACTAAAGAGTAAAATATGTGTCCTACAGTCAGTTAAAACTGTTAAAATAAAACTTTTTCTAGAACCGCGTAAATCTGAGTACCACACCATACAAGATTACTTCTCATTACAGCCTGTTAAATGTGGGAAAGAACGAGAATGTGGGAATTGCAAACTTTGGATAGAAATACATCTAAAAAGCCGGGAGATTATCAGTAAGACCTCAGCCACCTGTTACTAATTATTTTAGCTTCAGGTTCTTAAGTAAACACAGATGCAGCAAAACTAATCACTCGAGAAAAAGTAATGCTCAAGCAGAATGTGGAAAAAAACCCTTATCCATTACACTTCCCTTATCCATCCTGAGAGATAATCGGTTTTGAATGGAACAATTAATGAGGTCTTTTCATACCAAGGGAAATTACACCATAATGAGGTTTAATGTGTTAGAAATGAGGTGGAATTTATTAAAAATAAATAAAAGCCTTATCCAAGGTGAAAGGTAGTATGCTGGATTGTTAGGGATGTTGTGTTTTGAAGGGCATTCTCATCACAAATTGTTAGCACACAGGCAACACAAATGCTGGAAAGTACATAGCAAAAGAAAGCTCACAAAAATATCCTCACCCCAAACTGTAGGTTTTAAACACGAAAACAATTGCCTTATTCACCCTAACATACTCTAAAACTTTAGTGATGCCTCAGACTTACAGACCAGCCTACTGGGAAAAACAAAAGCTTTGCCCTTGTGTATCTCTCATTTGAGCTGGGCCACATTTCAGGAACATTTTCACTCTCTGACTAAAATTTTAAGCAAGCCAAGGGTGGACACTTTGCCATAAGGGAAGACAGGAATATTAACAATGTGTAGAATGTTAATTATGGACTGTCTCCTTTTCCATGTCGTCTCCATGTGCAACATGAAGTATCACCACCCTCCAGCAGAGAGGAAAGTTTTGCTAGATCCTCTATTTTGCTGCTCCAGAGCAATTCCCAACAGTTGCTTTGCACTACATATATCTCATTATGTGATATATAGGTGTTTGTGAAGCATAAAGAAAAGTAATCATGAAAGATCAAAGTACAGAGATGATCAATGAAAATGCAAGGTTAAGTAAAACCAAACCCATACAAATGATATTTCAGTACAGACCAGAATAGTAGAATCTCATAATAATGCTCTCAGGGAAATAAAAGAAGACACACAGTCAATGAAAAAAATTGAAATGCTAAAGGTCTGAACACACAGTAGCTGAAATCCACTTTTGTGCATAGCAGCCAGGAAAGGCTGATGGTCCAGCAAGCAGAGCACAAGTAAGGTTTAGCTGCTGCTGCAGAGGGGTGAATTTCATTCAGAATGGTTTGGGCTTGGGAGCTCAGCCAAGACCACCAGTGCATATCTTGATAGAAGAATTTTATTACTTCTCTACTAGTGTTCAGCCTCAGCTACCTAGGAAATGAAGAATGTATAGTCTACTCATTATGGCTTAAAAAAAATGTATTTTAACAGTTTGAAAAAGTCCTATAGTTATTCTAATGTCAGAATATCCAAAAACAGACATAAGAGGGAACATCAAAGTTTAATTCCTATTGGTAAACACATAAAAATCAAGGAATGTCTATTTTATTTATCTTAAAAGAATAGCTTCAGGAATTAGCACAAAATAGTATTTAAATCTCGATAAAGGTAATCCTTTGCACTTCTATGATTCTTAGCCACCCTCACAAATCAGTTGGGAAATGTAAAAAAGCCTTCAAGCAGAAGAGAGACATTGAAATGCAGCTGTTGTTAGGATGGTCTCCAATCATAGCCCAGCACTGATGCTCCAGAAGCTTTGCACCGAGGCTGAGGGGAGAAGTGAAATCATCTGAACAAAAATCACAGGGGAAATTATCACAGTTAAACAATAGCCAAAATCCCTAATTAAAATGTATCCATGGACACTAGAGCTTATACTTACACGTCCTTAAAGAGGGACCTGGGATATTCAGTAACCAAAAGTCTTCAGTTTCTTAAATGTGTGTTTTGTATGAATACACAAATCTACAAAGGGGAATTTATAGGAAGATAAATACATTGTGGTGGATCTACTCAGTACTTTATTTCTTGTGAGTTTTATGTAAAAACTGATGAAAAATTTATACAGTCTTAAACTGGGGAGACCTGCAATTAATTGGTGTCGATTCCCTGACTTTAATTGTTTACCAACTCATAGGAGTTTAAGCTCTTTTTTATTATCAGAGGAAACTGAAATAAAATTTGAAATGTTTGGGATGCTTAAAAGCCTAAGTAGAAATCTGACAAATATTTATTGAACACAGAATTATCTGTCAGAACTGACTTATTTCATTAGGATTGCAGAGTGAAATAAAAGCATGTCCAAATTTTGTTTAGACAGATTTTTATTATGAGGTGTCTTGTGTCTTGCTATTGCAACATTCAAGCATTGACACAAAGGAAGAAGAAAGCCTGATGGTACAAAAAGTAATCCTCTATACTAAAGAATTAAAAATTGTAAAACAAAGCATTTGGTTTCATAGTAAACCAAAGAAGAGTCAAAAATTTTCATCAGCTTTATGTCAGCTCACATGAAAATGCAGACATTTCCATAGGTCCAATAAATAATTTTTCATACTACATGGCAGAAGCAAAAGGGAGTTATAATTTCTCTTTTCAAATTGATAAACTTTCTACTGAACTTTCCACTTGGCTCAGGTAAAGCTCATCTTACATAGGGATTAAACAGAAAATGTTGGAACTCCTTTGAAACATGAAGCATCAAAAATCAACAAAGCACATCCAAGGAGCAAACATTTTCAAAGTTAAAAATATGGAATAGTAGTATTACATCTCTCAGTTATTTCAATTGGTTAATGGTGTTTTCTTCCCTGCTGATTTTCCAAATCTGACTTTCTTCTAAATATCAGCTGCTGAGTTGGTTGATTACTTCTGAGAATCATGTAGAAATCCAGAGTGTCTAAGGAAGAAGGTCCAGCATTAGACAGGACTAGGTATTAGGCTATGTTCTGATTTGTTTTGGTCCCTCAGTTGCAACTTTCTTTTACATTGTACTTAGAAGTCTCTTCTTCCAGACGTAATACTAAAGCCTAAATGAAATGCTGTTGAATAAATAAACTTGTAACATAAAAAGACCAAGAGATAGGAATTTAGAAGTTGTCTAGGCTTCATTTAAAAATCAGAAGACTAAAATTAAGTGGTTTCACACAAAAAAAAAAACAAAACCAAAAAACCCAACCAACCAAAAAACCTGTATCAAAATTAGATTCTGGATTCACATTTTCCAAGGTATTTTTACCACATGTGAGCACCCTTCATCATTATTGTTACAGGATTAATGTTTTCTGCAGTTTACAAGTAAAACTTGTAACTGTAGATTAGTTATTATTACAGACTGTATTTTCACCAAGTGCAGGGAAAAAAAAAACCCCAGCCATCAATACTGCAAGCTTTTCTAATGAAAAGGAATAAAACAGAAAGACAGGTGAGTCTGTCCCCTTTATTAAATTTTTGTTTCTTCCTGGAACATAGATACATTTATTCACTGGGACACTGCTTTAAAAGTAATTTAAATGAAGAAAAAATATTTAGACTTCAGAGCAGCACAGTGTGAGAGCTATATATCAGCAACATCAAACAAAAAAAATTTATGCAACTGTAACAGGTATGGATCTAGGGTAGAAAAGTACATCAGCCTGCAGAACCTGAGATCAAATACTCCCGATTTCCCTTTCACCCTTTTGGGGTTGCTTTTCTGATAAATAATTCACAGACTGCAGTGCAAAGTAGTTTGCATACTGACAAGATTAAAAAGAATGCTTTGTCTAGGTTAAATTTACGATCTGAAACCTTCCTTTAAAATGTCAGGCAGGTAATTAATTTAGGATGGTTTGCCAAGCAGAATCTCTGACCCTGTCAGAATAATTTCATTTCTTGAGGGTGAAGGGGATAGTACATTTATCTTTGCAGAGTCTCTGGTTTGTTTTCTTCTTCCCTTCTCCCTTCTTGCCATTCATTACTTCTTTCATAACATCACACTGAAAGAAAAATTAGTGCTGCAATCTTTCCCTCGTTAATTTGTAGTGATAAAGAAAACGTTGGCTTAAAATTGCCAAAGAATCGGGAATAGAGCACAAGTCAGATCTCTTGACTTGAACTGAAGATGTGCATTTTCCACAGAGAAAGAGAGAGAGCTCCCTGGTGTGAGTATTCAGAATAACATTTTGAGTAGCAGTGGGAAATGCAGCAATCCAATAGCATGAATATTGGCTTTTGGCATAGCAAAAAATCATATCCCATATATGCACAGAGTAGACTTCCTTATGAATGAATGCTTAAATGTGTGACAATCAGCAGGACCTATACATCTGCTCTTCAAGCCAAGTTTAATGGTATAAAATTTTATTACAATTTTTGCCACCTCAGCTAATCCCTGCAGGCAGCATTGAAAGAGACCAACCAATGCACTAACAAAATTTGGACAGTTAATTCTAAGTTTGCATAGTCAGGTGGGAAAAGGGAGGATTGGACAACAGAAAGATGACAAAAAAGGAAATATACTTTACTTTCCTGAATAGATATTGAATTTTCTCTTAGAAACAGAATGTGACATTGTACTCTAATTGGTTAAAACAACTGCCATTCCTAGTGGCTAATCCAGACACATCAAGATGATTTTGATCTGTTCAAGAGGAAGAGGTCACACCAAGATTAGTTGCTTCTGAAATCAAAGGAAATTGAAAATAATATATTAATAAATAGAAAAAAAAATCCCAAGGTATAAGGGTAAGTTTTTATGCAAATTCAAATTAGATACACTGAATGAATTGAAATCATCTGGATTGGCCGAACTTATTTATTTTTCATGTGGCTACCTGAGAAACACCTACTTTTTTCTCTTCTAGACATTTTTTGCATCACAAATCCTCCTCTTCTTTCAGTAATAAGTGCAGAAAAATCAAAGTAAAACAAGAAGTTTCTCCATTGTGTACAGGAAACTTGAACTGAACAGTATGAACAAAAGTATGAAAGTGTCCATGTTGGAAGGTGACAATTTTCAGTGGCATCTAAGAAGGGTCACTGTGACCCCTCAAATACTGTTGTCTCAGCATTTCAACTATTTCCCTGAATACCCTCTAACAAACATATTTGCTCAGTGGGCTTTCTGAAACTCTTCACTGATGAATAGACTATATCAGGTGAATAAAAACCTGGTTTATTTTTCAAATATTTTATCTCTATTTTTCAAACAACATTAATCCTCAATTCCCAAATTGCACGGAAACAGAAGACAGCTTTCTGAGAATCCATGGTGATGGAATTTTAGGTTGTTATGGCTTTTACTGACCATCCCCCTGAAAAGCTCTCTTTAGTCATTAACTTGCAGGAAGTAACTCAACCAAGTTTCCATTAGCCCAGATTTCATTCCTGTAGTTGAAAATGCAGTCATTTCCTTCCTGGCCAGACATTATCCATATGGGGAAAGAAAGAACAGAGCTGGATGCAGGGCCAGAACATGATATGCTGATGAGAGTTTTTATTTGATTTCAGACAAGTGAAGACAAAAGTATCCAGAGCAGCCTTTTTCAGCCTGTTTCATTTGATTCTCCCTTATGACCATAAACTGTACATGTAAAGTGTGGTCCAAAGATGGGCAAAGGATAAATGTCATATTGCTAATTCCCAGCAATCAAAATACTTATTGTTCCCTTAAAATGAGTGGAGCTTTGCCTACCGTTTCAATCTTCCTGTTTCACTATTCAGTAGAAAGTGATTTTCCTCCTGTCCCTGCTGTTATCAGGTTAGCATAAAATAGCTCTCTGAGCCTTCTCTTCTTCAACTTATGAGATTTTTTAATTAATCAAAGCCATGTATTTTTCATTGCACTTTTCAAAGTAGATATCTATCTTACCACAGAAAAAGGTGTGATTTGTCTTGATACTCTTTACTAAACACAGCACTTGGACACTCCCAAATCAGACAGGTATCTGAATCACCTGTGACTTTTTGATGTCATATATGCTGGATTCAGGCCTTGGTTAAGTGAGATAAAACTCCAGCAATTTAGGTTTAGTCCATGAATAGTAGCCCATTTTTGGGGGAAACTCTGATGAGAAAGGCACTTGTTTTCAGAACAACTTTAAATTACCTTTATTTAAAGAAAGTGCCTCTCCCCAAAGATGTTCCAAATTAATCTGATGGTCCACTATAAAAACTGATCCTTTTCCTTTTAATTAGTGAGAATTCCAATAACAGATTAACAGAAATTCACCTTATTCTGAGGCAGTCATGAAAGTGTTCATTCACTTCTGAGACTGTGAAATTCTGTGCCTGTTCCACAAATATCTGTACTCCACACATGCGTGCCTTTGAAGATAACCAGAACTGTTTAAATCTCTATTCCAATGACCCAAATGTCATGCATTGAGAAGCTAAATTTGGAAATTTCAGTTTGTAAAATTAGATCTACGATAGTCACAGCCTGAACCATACTGTGTGGGTGTTTCCAGAAATAATAAGGAAGTGATGAAGAAAAAAAGCCTTTTCTGTTGTGTGAATGGCCATATTGACAATTAAACTCACTCACAGGCAACTGATGCTAACTAGTCTAGAGAAAAAATGCAGTGAATCAAAGACCATACTGCAAATATTAGTCTATTAGTATGTTCTGTGAATAGTGAGAACCTACATAGTCCAGTCTGTAATTACTGTTTACAGCATATTCAATATTTTTTATGTACAAGCAAGCAAATTATTTTTTATGCCAAAACATCTAAGATAAAATGGAACAGTTTTTCCCATGAGTGAAAAGGTAGGCACTTTATGAATTTTAATAAGTTGTCAAATATCCGGACAAAAAATTATGAACAGAGTTTGTTACAATGGTGTTATAAAAGAACAGTTCCTGAGGGACTGGAAACTTAGAAATTCTATTCACGTTGGAAAGACAGTGAATGTATTAATACTATTACAAATACATTCTCAAATATTCCTTTTTTTATAAAGAATTACTTTTCTAATTTTCAGATTTTTAGACTTTTCTAAAAGTAGTCTTGGAAATTCCTGAAACCACTTCCTAGCAACTTTGATGTGATGAACAGTTTTCTTATCACACAGTTTCATTTGCAATGCATCCTTTCAATAAGGATCTCAAATACTATCCCTTTCCTGCAATGGCAATGGGTTTTGCATCTAGATCTTCAATAAGAACACAACTAAGGAATAAAGGACAGCCATTCTGTGTTAACATGTTTAATGTTATTCATGAACCTTCAATGAGGTTTTTCTAGAAAAGGAAAGGGAAAGGGGCTTTTTACAGGGAACTCTGTCTTTGGACAAGAAGGAATTCCTGCAAAAGTGCTCCAGTATACAGCTTTTCTCTTTCCTTTTTCTACCAAAACACACAGAAGTCTGTAAAACAAGAGTTTTTTAAGGTAGATAACAAGACAGTGTAACATTTTATTGAATTTGAACCTGAAATTATTTGCTGAGTTTGGCCAGGCTGACAAGCCAGTCCCTTTAGTCAGGAATGCCTTGTGTCTGTCCTGTTTTCTGGAGGGCTTTTTTTTGGTTTTTCTTGTCTACTGCAACCAGGCCATGTAGCATGCTATTCACATGTTTATGTGGAAGAGGAGTTAGCTCTTTTAGATTTCCTGTCATTTTACTAGTTATCCAAGAATGAATCAATAGGCCAGATCCTTCTCTCTGATAATGTTGTATTCAGCTTATTATCCCCACAGTTCTCACTGGCTTCAGTGTGCTATCCTTTCTACACTGAGACTACATTTGCTTCTAAAAGCACTGCAAGCCTTATCTAAAAGACTCTGGATCCTGTTTCAAAGAATCTCTTCTCTATACACTACTCAACATCTTCCTCAAATTTGAGGAAGGCTTCTGCTGATATTAGTGAGTGACAGCCCTAACACAAAGAACAATTACACAGCTGTAAGACAGATGAATTCTCCAATTTATTAAGGTAGTGCACGTGGCTTTTTTTGGAGTTGAGATGACAGCCCATAAGTTTAACTGCTGTTTTCCTGGTCTTTTGCTGAGACAAGGTGAGGGTTTACTGGTTTTCATTACAGTGTTTTAAGCACTGCAGCTGCTCTCCCACTATGAACTAGGCTGAAATAATTAAATTCTGTCACTGAGACCAATGAATGAGAGTAAATTAGTAACAGTGACCTTCTACTGAAGCTAAATGGATCACAGAATTTGGAGCAAAAATATGCTGTGAAAATACAAGTGATAAACTTGTATGTAGCCTTCTTAGCTCCCAGCCACATAGTAAATAAACAATGCAATTCTCTTGGCCATTGAAATTTAGAGGAAACCTATAATCCTTGAAAAGCCTATTCTGCATCTTAATAGCAATATTTTCAGAGTTAAAATGAAAGAGATAGAGACACTAACTGCAAAAAAGCTTTTGGATATGTGAGGAACAAAGCTATTTTATTTGTTGCATTGATTTGCTAAGAATGTTGTCTGAGAACAGACCTTCAGAAGGCATTTCTCTGGAAAGTCACTAAATTCTGCCAGCTCCTGCAAAGACAGAAGCCTCTAGTATTGTGAGTATGATTAGGTGCAGAAAAATCTAAGGAAATCGTCAGCAACCACTCAGCTTTTTTCATGCCCTTGCAATACTGCTGCTACAAAGGAGTTAAATTCTAACATCTGATTTCATACAGTTTTACAGAAAACAGGATATATCTTTCCTATTAGAGATATCAAATCCTTGATCTTTGCTTCTTTTACTTCCTTTGCTTTTGATTTAAAAGATTAGAAACACTTTAAAAAATACAATCTCCTCAAATGCATTGGAAAATTCATATAGAGGAAGTAAAGGTATTCTGCTTAGCACGTAGACAATCCATCCTAAGGCAGATTATCTGAATGCTTCAGCCCCTTACAATTTGATCTCTTTACAGGAAGAGAGATTCTTATATATGACAAAGTTTCAGTTTCCACATGAATATGTTTTTTTCCTCTCATTTATTATGTTTGTATTATTATTGCCACCATTGTTGTTACTATTTTCCTTTCTGTCCCAGATATGCTCTTCAAATATTCCATCCTTAAGAACTTTAATATTTAGACAGCAGGTGGTGATAACTGGCAGTACCTAAGGCTGCAGGTTAAAGATAACAGCCTTTTAGTTATGTCAACAGTATTTGCACTTGTCCTCAAAACCATGGAACACTGGTATATCTATCACTCTCCTGCGTTGTTTGCTTTGGCAAGTGAAGTACAATGCACAGTTTATGTGAAGCTTAAGCTGCATATTATTCAGGGTTTATTGTGAGTTTGATGCTTGCATCTTTTCATGGAATTGTGCCACAACTAGAAATCTGTCACTTAAAAAGCTTGATGTTTTGCTTTGGGGTGCAACAGCTTAAAATTCAACCATCTAGAACACTGCCCTTGCGTGATGCAGCCAGTAATTTCAGCGTATTTTCCCCTGTCTGTCAATAATATTTATAGAGACAGAGGCATATTGTAGGCAGCAGTAGTTCACAGAACTTGCAAAATGAGGCTTGGAGAACTTCTCCCAGAATTCATGTTACAATTTAAAGTGCTTAGTCTAAAGAGAAGAAAAGCACTTCAGGTACGTGTACATGTGTATGTATACATACCAGTACAGCTTGTTTACCCCAAAAGTCCAGAAATGGCAGAGTGCAGCCCTGAGAGAGGAACCTGGAAGATCAGGACCCTTTGTGATATATAACAGAATATTATGGAATGGAAACACATAAAGTTATAGCTGTAACTTTAGAATTGCTTTAAGCCACCGTGCACCTTCTATCATCATCTCTCCTGCTGAGTCTGCTCAACAGGTTGGTCTGAAACAGCTAAGGAATAACTTAACAAAAACTGCTAGGAAGAAAGACCTTCTCTGCTAGAAACGATGGAAGAAAGAAAGAACTAGAACAGAAGCTTGGCGCTGGCACTGGACTTTACATTTAGCTTTTCAGAAAGAAACATTAAAAATAGAGCTTAGGGACAATACTGACAGGAGAGGATGCTGTGGACTGGAGGAAAAGCAAATGTTCTTCAAAAGCAGCAGGGAGGAGTGTCGCCCTGAATTTTCAAGCTTTTCTGATGCACTTTCTAACTCAATGTATTCATAGTTAGTTCTCTCTCACACATGGGTGTTATAATTAGAAGCGTGTTTATATTAAGACGAGGTTGTTTACTTTCTCTTGGTGTGAAAAAACAACTGATGGGCAGTTGTCTTGACCAACGGGATGGGAGAGGTGTCCAACTTCTCCTCCAACTCCTGGTCTGTGTGGAAATACTATAAGTTTGGAGTCAGATGTTTTAATAAATAGTTTTTAGCCTTCTCACGAGGAAGTGTGTCAGTGTGTGTCCTTCTGTGTCCCACAGTGACAGAGGAGGATCCAGGGAACTACAGGCTGGCCTGGTGTTTTTCAGGCCCTATAGAGGTGATGGAGGAAATAACCCTGGGACCAGTTTCCAAACGTGTGGAGGTACATGAAGGTATTTGAAAGTAGTCTGCATGAATTTATGAAGAGAAAGTAATCTCTGACTTGGCAATCTCCTACAATTATTTGCTTGGTAGAGGAGGACTGGGTGGTGTTTGTCTCAACTTTAGCAAAATTTTATAAAACGTCTTAGGACATTCTCATGTGTAGGAGTACAATAACATGTATTGAATACAGTATATTCAAAACTGGCTGAACTGCTAGGTTCAGATGGTTGTGATCTGCAGTACAATGTCTGGTTGGAGGCTGGTTTTTGATTTTTTTTTGCCTAGGATAGTGTGTTGATACTAGGACCAATATTACTTAACACCTACATTAATCACTTGAATGAGACTCCGTGTTTCAATGTAAGCATTTCAGAGGAAGGATATTGCACATGCTGGGCTTGAATTTGCTATTTTAGCACAAACAAACAAACTTCAGTCCTCTGGGATATGCAGAGGTCAGGAAGGCAGGTGTCTGTACCATTATTTAGACCCATCCCAGGGAGATGTATGGCTCCTCAGGACCTCTAGATCTAGGTGTCATGAGTGATACATGACTTTTCAGCAGTCTCCTGCCTTTGTAATCCAAAAACAGTTCAGGGTACACAGTTTTTAATGAGACAACATGTCAGCGGTTAGAGAGGGACCTATAACTAGAGAAAGGGAGGGATATAAAACTATCATACATAAACTATCATAAAACTATCATGTGGTTTGCAAAACCACAAAGGCAGCTGCTGTTGAAGCAGTAGAAACAATGACATCAAAACCAGCATGAAAGTTATAGTTTCATTTGTTACCCAGCCTTTTCTTTTGCTTTTATAGGTCTTAATCACATGGACTATGTTTTAAAAATAAATGCTTTTCATTTTCAAGCAGTAACACAACATTAAATAAATACTGGCAAGACATGGCACAGCTATTCCCCAGCATGATTTTGTGCAGCTCAGCAAGTAATTTCACCTGCTGAGGGAACTCAGGCAAACAACCAGGCAATCTCATAAGGCCACTAAATCAGTGTAAACAAAGTCTATTTTGACTGGACCAGAGCACAATCTCAAGTTCATAAACAGAGGAATTTGCAGCTTATACTTCTTAATAGCAAGTTTAATACTAGCTAAGTTTGGCAGAAATCACAAAAGTCTTGTCAAGCCATTCTGGTGTTTGTTTGTTTTAGACGAGATACTAAGAGCTTGCAGGAATATTCATTTCCTGAGAAATGCTGAACAAAGAATGTAAGACATATTTCACAGGAATAATTTATGATTGATCATTCTTTCTCAGAGGTGTTATCTTGCTTTTCAAATACATAGCTTGAAAATGGATAAGAACCCTTTACATTTCAAAAAGTAAATAAAATAAAATCAACAATCAAATAATCCATGAGGCTTCCAAACAGTTTAGACTTCAGCAGTGTGTTCTTGATGTGACTAAGCTGCCCATTTCAATCCCTCTTAGCAGCAGGTCCAGGTACTCACCCAGGTGCTCCTGGGGCTGGGACATCCTGCTGCAGAGCCCATCCAGGAGACAAGCAAAGCAGTTATCACAGAGTTGCCCTCTAACCACTGTTAAGTTGGTGACTTGCTATTTTATTTCATTTTTATGCACTGAAATAGGTATTTCTTGGAACCAGGTTAAACATTGATAAGTCTGTTAAAAAAAAAAAAAAAAAAAAAAAGGGGATTTTTTTTTTTTTTTTGTTTTTTTCTTTAACAATAAGGGACAGAATTTTTTTATTTAATGGGTGGAAAAATTTAAAAACATGCATTGGAGAATGCACATTATCTAAATTATTTTTCATTCTGTCACCNAGGGATTTTATTCTGTATGTGTGATTATTCTGTATAGGTATGATGTCAGATTTGTGGTACCTGCAATATAAACAGTGAGCTCTGAAGGACCAACCAAGTCCTGCAATAAAATCCCAACAGGCTTGAGCAGTCATGTTTTGAAAAAACAGTTCCAGCTGAAAGCTTTTGCTGAACATGCTTTTCAAATATTCTCCTGGCTGCACAGGGACAAAGGATTTAATACATTTCAAGAACACAGTAAATACTTCTTCAACAATCACTAGGTACATTTTTTCTAATAGTGGCTTTCTGGAATTTGTTTGTTTGAGGTGGATCAGGAGAATTAGAACACTAAGTCCAGAGTGAGTAAAAAGAAGGAATAGCCAAAGATACAGCCAAGTAAATCAATAATGAAAATGGCTTGGTAGCTTACCACATAAAAATGTTTGTCCTGTTTATATGATGGATGCATATCTGTCATTTTCATTTATTTTTTTCCTTTGTAAATGTGGAATGATATCTGTATTTATCATGACTTGGTCTTGCCTTGATTTTCCACTGAGATTTGTTTTCTGTGATAAAGAGAGTTGGCAAAGAGCCATTTGCAATTCCCTGCTCCATGACCCATGACTGATCAATCTCAGTACATGTTAAAGCAGAGATGGTTCATATCTACTGTATATTACTGAACTAAGGCCTCTATCACACTCTTGTGACTCTTAAACAGATATTCTGACCCAGCACATGTTCCTTCTCTTTCTTTGTCCTGGGGGTAAAAAGATGAGATTGAACAAATTACAATTTTGGCACATATTTACAATTACATATTAGAATTCACTCCAAAGCTTCTCTGCAATGAAATATCCTTCAACAAGGATTTTCAGATGATGTAATGCCACTTTACTCAGTGCTAAGTGGGATTACCAGAGCAGAAAGTGTGTATGTGCTTACTTTTTGAGTAGTTAGGTATTTACAGATAGACAGAAATTGTCTTTCAACATTAAAGTCTACAGGGCCCACATGGAGTCAAAAATTTTGATGTTTAGCACGAGTAAAATGACATAAAACAGAAAAAAAAAATACACTCCTTGCTGTTGTTCTTTGGCTGGTGCTTTATTTTTATGTCTTAGATCATCAGGGCACCAAAACATAAATTTGATGAGAGAGTGCTGAAAAAACCCAGCCCTGTCAGTATGAATCTGCCCCAGCAAAGCAATATTTCTCAAACCTCTGAATACAGGACTGTGAGTCAAAGTGACAATTGACAAGCACTCAATAAGAGGTCAAAAACAACCATGCACACAGATTTGTTGAGGGTTTATGTTACCTATTTCTGATAAGTGAAACAATTGGCCTAAGTCACATCACCTGAGGCTCTCCATATCTGAGGGAAGAGCAGTCATAGAGTTGAAAAACATAATGATTTTTTTTCCCTTATGCCCTTCCAGGAGAACTTTGCTGCATAGTTTCAAAGACAAATACAATATCAAAAGACAGTTGGCTTGAAAGAAAGGTAAAATCTCTGTTTGGTTTACTTAGGTTTAAATACGTTAATCCAAGAGCTAATATGATTGTGTAATAAATGCAGTTAGGTCACCCAATTAATTAGTGTATCTTATCAAGGGCAAGAGGAGACAGCTTCTTAAACACAGCTTAACGTGACAGTGCAAAAAGGAGTGAAGCACAAAGTTGTAGACTACTTATGCTAGGCAAGTGGCAGGGGAAATGGGTTAAATGCTTTTAAAATCTCTTCCCTCTTAAGAATATTTGAGAAATGGATGCTTGTGAAGAAGTCCTTAATTTTCAGCCCATTCATGTATAAGAGATATGAGGAAGACATGCTTTTCTTTTATCTTAGAAAAGAGTTTTCCTTATTGCAGTTGAATGCAGCCAAAGTCCTCAGGGGATTTCTAATTTCTGATCTGATTTTTGTGGAAATTAAGTAGTTGAGTATTCTTCTAGTCTAGAACTGGAGTTCAGAGCGAGGAGGAGTTTTGGGTACTATGTGAGTCAATAACTCTGAATTGTGAGAAATTGCCCTAGGAGGTCTGATTGCTGCATTGGGAAGGATGGAGGCAGGGAAAAAGTGAGGGAGAGAGCAAGAGAGGGAAAGAGAAGGAGAGACAATGGAAAGGAGGGAGGGAGGAAGGAAGACAAGGAAACACCATCTGAACCTCCTAGAAACCTGTCTTCATCCATCTCCAGAAGCCAGTTAAGGAGGGAAATATAAATGCAATTTCCTACACACTGTAGTTTAACCCCAGCCAGCAGCCAAGCCTCATGGAGCCACTTGCTCACTCCCCCACCAACTGGATCAGGGAGAGAATAAGGAAGGTAAAAGCCAGAAAGCTGTGGGTTGAAATAAATACAGTTTGATAGGGAAAACAAAAGCTGAGCACACACAAGCAAAGCAAATGAATTCCCTGGTTTGCAGTGGCAGGTGCTCAGCCAGCTCCAGGAGAGCAGGGCCTCATCACGTGTAATGGCTACTGAGGAAGACAAACTCCATCACTCCAAAGTCGTTGTTGGCAGGTCACAGACTGTGAGCATCATGTCACACGGTCTGGAATCTCCCTATGGTCAGTTTGGGTCACCTCTCCTGGCTGTGCCTGCTCCCAGTCCCCCAGGCATCCCCAGTCTCCTCCCCAGTGTGGCAGCGTGAGAAGCAGGAAAGTCCTTGGCTCTGTGTAAGCCCTGCTCAGCAATAACAAAAACATCAACCCTGTGGTCAGTGAAAATCCAAAATACAGCCTTACACCAACCACTGCAAAGAATATTAATTTACCTCGGCCAAAACCAGCACACCACAACAAGCACAGAAGAGAGAATGTTAACTGTGAGTATTGCCTAAGCACCCTAAGTTCACAGTGAGAGTTCACCACTGCTTTTGCTCTCTGGGCTGAATGAACACATCACCCAAGGCAGGAGCAGGGAGAACCTCCTCCTCTCTTTGACTTGCATCAAATGACAAAGAGCAAATGAGAAATATATGAACTAAATATTGCTCACCTTATCTTTCCTTTTAAACTAAGGATCTTTCTCTCAGTTGCCCTAGAAATAAAGGAAAAATAATGAATTTTTCTTTGTCTCATAAAAATAGCACAAATTTTTCTCGTTAAAATGTAGAAGAGTATGCCCTATATATTCACCATATATGTGGGACAAGTCACTCTTTGTCTTTAACTTTCTAGTTACTCTAAGAATAAGTATTTTTAAGTGTACTTAGTGTATGGTAAAATCTTCATCTCAAAGATCTTAACAATTTTTTTTCCTATAATAATTTGTTCCAAAAATCAATTCAGGCATTGTTTTTTGGGGGGGTTTGTATGTTCTCCAACTAAATTAATGCAGTATTTATTATGTCAAAAAGATGCTGGAAATGCAATGGTAAGAATACAGACATGATGGATTTAAGGAGAAAAATGCTTTTAAATCACTTTACCGCCTTTACCTCAGAGGGTGATAATGTATCTTAACTTTGAGTACTTCAGGCTTGGTAGGGAATACAAAGCAGAGTGATGAGAGGACTGCAGCTATGCAAACTGAGCAGGATCTAATTGAATTACTAACAGATGGGAAATAATTAAATCATTTATTATCCTTTCACAATTAGTTAACTCACAAGTATATCTCAGACAATAAAAAGGTTTTATCCAACCTTCTGCTAGGGATTTAAACTTTTTATCATCTTGTCTTCTCTGGATCTGTTACTTCACGTCTCAGCTTAATCAACAACTATCTTGTCAACATGAAATGATCTTTCTGTTTACTTAAAAAACAAAAATACAAGTACAAAGAAACTGCTTGAGTGCTATATACAGGCATCTACTTTCATCTGACATTTAAAAATGTCTAAGTGATATGACTTAAATGGTTTGGGTTCTTATGCAAACTATTCTAACACAAAGAACACAATTTTCAGATGAGGAAATGGTTTGCCTTTGGGAGACCATTTCAGCATCTGCTATGACTTTTTACTCTCCTTACTATTTTGCCCAAAGGCTCAATTCTCAGAAGATTTTGGTCATAGTCTGCTAAGGCAGTAATTTGTCCCCATTAGACAGCAAAATTAAATGGTGGATGTGACTCAGGTTCTGGATACAGTTAGGAACAGGTTGTCATATCATAGCGGGAAGCAAAAGCCAGCACAATAATTCTTCAGAGTCATGGCAACGCCAAGGAAAGGCATGCAGTTGAAATGAAGTGTGCTTCAGTAACTCAAGCCTGGCTCCCTGATCCAGGGAGGCAGCCTGCACTAGAGAACAGGGGTAGAACACACAGAGGATCATCAGTCTCACCATCTTGCCCAATTGGCCTGTACCATGTGCTGTCCAAGACCTTAAAGCCAAGTGTGAGTCAGACTATTTTCCTCTGATAACAGCCAGACGCTGCCTTAGTTAGCATGGACTGACAATCTGTTATGCTCCTGACGATAAAATTAAAAGTCCAAAATACAAAGAAGATGGTTCCAGTTTTAAAGTCAACTGAAGTGTATTGGGAAATAATAACTAGAGAATGAACGTAGAGCCATATGAGAATATATCTTGTTGAGCCCAGAAGTCTTACCTGTCTGAATAGATACTGCTAAACATGAAAATATGGAACTTGTCATGTCAAACCACTGTTTTCTTATTAGGAAACATCAAGCCAACGAGCTTGGTTCCCATCAACTCCTTCAGCCAAAAAAAAAAAAAAAAAATCAACTCAGAGGCAATATTTTCACAATAAGCAGATTCCTACTAAACACCCACCCAGAGGCTTCAGGGTAATCATGAATTTGTATCTTTTCAAAGTATAAGGGAGAGACTCTTTGGCAACACCACAATGTTTTTTCTTTTCCATTTGCAAAAACTTTGCAAAATTGAAGACAATTAGCGTCATTGGGGAAAAGCAGCCCAGGAAAAGTTTTGCAAGAAGTTTTCTTGGTGAGGCTCAATATTAATGTGTATGTCGGTGAATTAAATTTTTTCTTTTTTGCAGTTTTAAACAACACAAGTACTTCATTCATCTAAGCACAAAAAAAATTAATTCATAAATTTTTAATATGATTTTAATTAATTTTTTCAAATCTTTAGACAACAAAGCCCCTTTCATAAATTAATAAAAGGTAAATCTGCATAGAAAGTTTTCACTTTTATTTTAAGAAGTGTTTAAACACTTTTTTTTTGACTGTAGGAGCTACAAAGCTGAAGATCATTTTTAGAGTTCTTTTAACTATAATGCTCAAAACAATTTTTTTTAGACTGGATCTCAGAACTGAAGCTGTTATAAAATTAGACTCATCTTCTGAATCTGAACTGTGAAGACTTTTTATAACTGATAAAATTTCAAATTCTAAAGGGTATCACTGGGAAATGAGAGTGTGTATGAAATTTCTTTGCATTATAAACCACATTCCTACACCATCAAGCTCCTCAATTTTCTAGATTTCATCATTTCTGAGCCTGATCAGTATTCAGATGATCAAACTCCAAGTAAGACTCAGAATTTCAAACAAGGAAAACAAAGCAAAACACACATCCTTCTATCCTCCACAAGAATAAAAGTAAAGGAAAAAAAATCTATTATCTCTATGGAGGGTCTCAATGTTCTCTCATGTTTTCAGATGGATCAGATCCTAGAAACCCTATTTTTTTCTCTTATAAGTGGTCTGTTTCAGATCCTAGACAAAGTCACCCCGCTAAACATAGAAACTCATTGATAAATCATAGAGTCACAGGAAGGTTTGAGTTGGAAGCGACCTTAAAGATCATCTCATTCCAACTCCACTGCCATGGGCAGGGACCCCTTCCACTAGACCAGGTTGCTCAAGACCCCATCCAGCCTGGCCTTGAATTCTTGCAGGAATGGGACATCCACAGCTTCTCTGGGCAACCTGTTTCTGAGTCTTCCCATTCTCACAGTAAAGAATTTCTTACTAACATCTAATCTAAACCCATTCCCTTTCAGTTTGAAGGCATTCCCTTGGTCCTGTCACTGCATGCTCTTATAAAAAGTCCCACTCTAGCTCTCTCATAGGCTCCCTTCAGGCACTGGAAAGACGCAATGTGATCACTGTCCAACCTTCTCTCTCCAGACTCAATGATCCCATCTCTCTCAGTCTTTTCTCATAGGAGAGGAGTTCCATCCCTCTAATTATCCACATGGCCCTGCTCTGGCCTCATTCCAACAGGTCCATGTCCTTCCTGTGCTGTGGACCCCAGAGCTGGATGCAGAACTCCAGGTAAATCACCCAATGCTTTTGCAAATATTTTGATAAACTCACAGTTCCAGTCATATTCATTGTCAGAGTGCTATTGTCCATAAATATCCAACAAAAAATGTGAATTTTTACCCCACAATTATCTTGTAGAGCACACATGTGATTTCACTTTCATTCCGTTAATAAATGGGCTTTTCTTTGGATGATTTAACCTTATTAATCCTATCTTTTCTCAAATAGTAGCATAAAAACACATTTTTTAGTTGGCTTGTACGGATCACAAAGCCCTCATCAACACATTATCCTCTTCCATGAAGAGAATGAGAAACCAAAATTTCATAATTATGTTCATGTTAAAAGGCTTTTCTCAGGGATAGAATACAGATTCTGCACAGAGAAAGTGTTCTGGTCTTGGAAAAGGGTTTTTTGCTAAGAGAAACTGACAGTTCACACAGTTTACCTGTCCTAGTAGGACAGACCTTTGTTTTTTCAAGGTAGCCAAAAATAATTGCCTGTGAACAAATGAAGAACTTTAAGATACATATGCACACATGATGAAAGGCTGAGCATGAGATGTTGGAGCAGAATAACATCAGACTCACCACACTGAAAGGCTGGCATGGCTGCAAATTGTACAGAGGTAATATGACTTTCTGAGGGACTCAGAAAAGATTTCATAATGCTAGGGGGAAAGTTGAAGAGTGAAATACAGATATATGCCCTAGTAACCCAGTGGAATGAAATGTTGAATATAGGGAGAATAACAATTTCGTTGGTAAAAATTTATTTTATATTCTACATGTCACAGTTGGAAAAGATAGACATTCTTCTTTGGACTCCCCATATGAGGTCTGTCATTGGAAGTTTTTTCTTTCTTATTCAGATATAGCAGTTTATTTAATGCCATTTAACCTCTGCCTTCAAACTGTACTTTTATATGTGAGGCCACTATGCATGCAAAAGCTATGAATGATTAAGACTGATTAAGAATGATTAATTACAACATAATAAATTGATAAATGTAGTGTTTAGGTGTCTGGAAAAGGGCATGGATGTCTAAGATTAAGATCACTCTTAGTAGGCATGTCTTTGGATCCAGATATTTGTGGCTTCAGATCTCCTTCTTGCTTCCTAAAACAGCAAGTCCAGGAAAGGTGAAAAGGGAGACCAATTTGTTGCTGAGCTTATAATTCAGCCTGTTTCATTTCAGCTATTAATCTTGCATTTAAAAGTGAAGCTGTAGACTCGTGTGATGTGATCCATTGGCTAAACAGGAGCCATGACATTTTACAAAAGCCAGAAGAGGTAATTATGATGCTAAGAGCTTCTAGATTGGAAGCTGGAAGGCAATAATGAAACTGGAAAAAGGATGACCCATTACAGCATCTATTGTTTACCATTTAAGTGACAAAATATTTTGTTTTTTATTGGAAAAAGTCTAGTTTTAGGATTTTCTTAAAAGCGGGATTAATTCTAAATTAAATGTGATCCATAGAACTATAGATACATTTCTTAGATTTCTTTTAATTGTATATTTATAAATGTAAAAATTCTGTGGAGGAAAATCCAGTCTTATTCATTTTCTGTATCAGAACAATCAGGATATAAAATTATCTGTAGAGACACACACCAATGCTACTTCTCAGATATTTTCACTTCATTTTAGCAAAAAGAAGAAGGAGAAAGCTTTATTACTACATTTAGGAGTATTCTTGGATAGAATATTCATCATATTGTGAAAAAAAATGCCAATGTCATAATTTGATTATTCATCTTGCTAGAAGGCTACAATCATTATTGTGGCAAAGGAAAAGGGAAAAGAAAATATTATCTTTGGTTAATAAATATTTATATTACTCTGACTAGAAGGCAGATCTTTCATCCTCCCATTCAATACATCATGGTACTCCTGAGGTTTTACTTAATCAGAGGATTTTATTTATGTAAGCAAGATTAACCCATCAGCCTTTTGAAGGAATGATAAGAATTCTTGATTCATCCTTGTTTCTCTTACAGGTGTTCAGTTCCAAACTGTAGAGTCCAGTACATCAAAATTATCACGTTGTTGTTTTTCTTACAAAGTAGAAGAACCATGCCTAGAAATGGCTGGACCTTGTTTTTATTTCCCCAGAGAGAAGGAAGTTTTAATTTCCATCTGTTTGTATGTGATGTAAATTTATTGAACTCCTCCAGTAGATAAATTTAAGTAGTACAAAGAATTCTTTTTGCAAACATCTTATTCATTATATTGCATCCAATTCTACCGAAATGGTGGCGGTAAAAAAAAATAAAAATAAACTTGTGTAATTTTTTATTAAACTTGTTGGAAGTCCAAACTTTTTCTGTTGTGGTTATAACTAGATAATGTATGTTCACTAAAGTAGGGGCAGACTGAAATGTTCTACAAACACATCCCTATTTTGTCTTCTCCGAGGCTAAAAAAGAAGAGAACTGAGAAATACGAGGTAAGGGGAAATAAAATCTTAAACAGAGTAGAGGAAATATTCCCATGCTCAACTTGGGTTAATATTTTCTGAATTTCTTTTCTGTCTAAAACTGTCTAAGCAAAGCACAAGAGGCTTCCTTGAACTATTACAGTATGAGACCAATTTCTGTGGTGGGGAAGACAACAGCCCAAAATAATCTGAAACCATTACTAGGACTTAAATTGAGAGCTGCACTCTCAGCAGCAAAGAGTGCACTTCAGAGAGAAATCAGCCACCTCTTAGCTAGCAGTACTCTGAAATTTATTCACAAATTATTATTTTTGTCTTTTCTCTGCCTCAAATTTCCCATGTACCATTCTGTATTGCATGTGCTTTCCAGTTCTTGTGACTCAGGTGGTTGCTGGCATTCCTCAGTAACAATATATTACCAAAAAAACACAAACATGTCCACTACCTTTACAGGTCACAAACTACAAATCTGAATTATGTTTCCTTGAGGGAGACAAAATACATGAGATTCCCTTCCTCTTCCCAGTAAATTTATTAAGAATCAAAATCAATATATAACTTGATTTTTAAAATATATTTGTTGGATACTACCAAGAAATGGTACTGTCTCTGGTTTCCTGTACCTTGTGTGGGCTGGAGACAGGAAATAAAGGGTACCTGTGTTGTACAGAAAGCCAAAGTCCTTAATCAATATGACAGTAAATTTCCATACCCTCTCGGTATGACAAAAATCAGGTAATCAATTACTTTTTCATAAGCTTGACCTGTTGTAAGCATGATTAAAATATTCCTGAAAAATTGCTGTGTACTGATCAGTAATTGTATAAGGCTTTTTCAAGCTGAAAAACAGAAACAATTTTTGAAATAATAAAGCTGTATCACACAGATAGACACAAAAAAGCAACTTAGAGCTAAGGGGAATATGTTAATCAAAGGAGAACAAAATGAAAGGTGATTTTACTTTGCCTTTAACACTTCCTTCTGTACGTGTACTGAATCGTTGCTAGTTATAATCTTTCAGCTGGAAGCGGGATTGCCTTTTAATTATGTTTCTAATCCAAAATAAACATGTGATTAAAAATATGGTCTTGGAAATGCAATTTTGTAAAATGCAATATTCTGCAAAAATTGCTCCATTAACCCCTTTGTTTACAGGCTGCTTCAGCTGCTTCATTCAAAAATCAACAAAACTTACAAATGTAGCAAAGAAGGGGCCTCATAAAGATATTTGTGGGGCTCACCCACTCTCTTCCTACCCTGCTTTTTGCCCTAGAAATCTAATGAACTACCCTCTTTGATCTCATGACAGCGAGATGTGACAACAATGGTTCTGACAGCAGAGAAGGGATTACAAGATCACAATCCAGAGATGTTCTTTTTCATGTTCACACACATTATCATACTTCTGCAGAGTCTGAGAGATGCAGAGCACTGACTGCAGGTTAGAGTACTCTCAGAGATCTCACACAAGAAGTTAAAAGGTGATCTTCCTAACTCTTACCTAGGGCTTACAGCATCATGTTCTCTTGGAGGTCCTGAGGGATGCTTCTTTTCACTTAACAGCTAATGTATGGCCATCTGCTCTTTTTAGTTTGCTCCATTTGTGTCATGCATATTCTCAGCATCACAGGGGATGGTCGAGCTGCATTCTTGATGAAAATTTCAATTTTCATGTAACCAATTTGAAGAAAATACTCCATTGCGTATACCCTAAATAAAATTAAAGTTAGTACCTACAAACTGCACTTAAAATATTTACCAGAACTTAATAGACCATGAGGATATATTCAAATCTCTGTCAAGTAATATCACCTGAAGAAATTATACCTGGATACAGATAGAAGAAAGTGATGAAATTTCAGAACCAGCAGGAATATGCTGCTCTCATCTGAGGTGTTGTAGTCTGTGCCCAAACTGGTGCACAAGCACAACTCCCAAGTAAAGCTGAGGTATCTGTGTTCTGGGCTTGCCCAGAACTGGAGATGAAGCTGCCATATGTGTTCTTCATTTAAACTCTAAATCATGTCAAGTAGAATAGAGTACACAAATCCAGTGTGGACAAATGGTCTCTGAACATATGTCTATTTGTGAATAAATTGCTCACACTGAAAGATCCCATATATTTTACTTTGATTTTGGTTTGCTTTGTCTAAATAATTAATTTTTCTTCTCATCATTACAGTTTTCTCGCATGAACCATTTCATTTCTTTTCAAAATGTTTTTGGAAGGAAAATATATTTTCAGTGCCTTTCCAATTTAATTCTCCAGGCACCACATTCTTTCTAAGTAATTTCTTATGTTCATTCTTTCACAGTCTAAAAGACTTTGCCTGAGCATGTTTTTCATCGCTGTTATTTCTTGTTTTCTTGGCTCAAAGTATTAGATTCTAGGCAGAGCCAACTAGAAATTGTTTGGACAAAAGTTTGAGAGGGAATGGTGGGTCACAGCAAAAAAAAAAAAGCAGACAAGTTGTAAGGAAAATAGTTTTTATATATGTCTATGCTGTCTTAAAGGCATAAACTTGTTACTAGCTAAAAATCATCCCCCTATGAATAAATTAATATCCAAAATAAATTTAATAGGTTTAAAGTTTGTTGTATCAACTAACTAAATTAACATCTGTGGGAGGTTATTTTACCTGAAATTTCAAAGTGGTGAATGGAAATTTGGGAAAATTTCACTGAGCTGTCCTTCTAAAAATTTTTGTCCTTTTTCTACTTAGGAGAGTTAAAAGCACCATCTGTAGCAGAAAATGGCTTGTCTATGAGAAAAATTCCCTTCAAAGCTCTGGAGGCCACCCAGAAAAATAACATCTGAAAAACAAAAGTAGTTCTCCCATTTAGCTGTAAGCTCATCAGTTTCTTCTTAATCTATACATGACCTTGTGGGTGAAATACACAAAGTATGTTGCTTGCCTCCTAGTTTTCTTAATCACCAACTCCCTCATTAGGCTCTAATGATAAAGACAAAAGAAAAAGCAACTCCTATAACCTAACGGATTCTTTGAAGACCATGAGAAGAGTCAGCAAGCACCTCAGGCACTGCCTGGGGGATGCACAGTCTTCCTTCTTTCTTTGCATGAAGTTCCTCAAACCATTCAGCTGCTGCCTAATATCCTTGGCATCTGCCCTTGGTTTCCAAAGCTGCTGACATATCTTTGCAATCTTGCCAAGCAGAAGAAGGACGAGGGTGGATATCTAATCTGAGATATATGCTAGTGCAATGCTTCGACAGAGATTGAATTTAAGTTGAACTTCTGATGTGGAGGATGAACATAAACTCAGATTTTGTTTTCTGCATCCTCACTGAGAGCTCTGGGTTTCTGCTCAATTATTGTTATCACTGATACCATCATGACTCTTTCAGGGAAGAAGGAAATAGCAAAATGATAGATATTGTAAGGATGAGGGGTAGGGACTGATCTGAAAAGCTGTCACAGTTTTCATGAAAATCAGAAAGATTTAAACTCTCATAAAAAGCTTGTCTCAGACAAGCCAGCCTACCCTGGGCAAAAGTCTGGGACCCTCCTCTTTATCCACAAATATCACATATCAGAGAGAGCTGGCAGCTGTTCAGCAGTGGCAGAAGTGCAGAATCAAGCTGGGCAGAAACTACACCCAAAATCCTTTCAGAGAGAGCAGATTGGCCTCCCTCATGGCCATATACACTCATGACCTTCCTCATTTTTGGCCGTGTAAAATTAAACTTTCCTTGGTCAGAAGCCTTGAGCAAGACCTTCTAGTAACTTCCAGCTTATTCTTTATTGTGATGTAACATTATTTTTTCTTTATTCCATTGACAAATATTATATTTCTTGTGCTCTTTTTTTCTTCACCAAGAGAAATAAGCATCTGATCAGGAATTTAACTTTTGTCCTCTGGAGGGCTGAGCAGGGAATCCTGTGATGGAGTCATTGGTCCTCTGATTAGATTTCTCCTGTGCCCCATAGAGCAGTCATGCTTTGGTAGATGTTGCACTAATATTCATGCTTCACTTGCACTCTACTCACCTTATGATGATCTTAGTGTGAGACTGGATTTTTGTCCTGTGTAGCTGGTAGACCTCTCTTGAACTGAGAATATTTACAAACATCCAGCTTCCAAAAATACAGTCTGAAATATTTACCCAAGTAACTCACTCCGTGGCTGCTTTCCCTACCTTCACTGTGAATAGATATCATTTCCTTCTCCAAGTCAAAAGGAGGTTTTCACAGCAGCAAGATTAGGAGGTAAGCCAGATTTACTTAATTGCAGTAAATGGTGATCTGGAGGGTCTTTCTCTGCTTTATTTTTGTCTACTTTTTGATGACCTGTGTGATGATGCTCTTATGAGAGTCTGGTGGTGTCACCCTGGCTGGAGGCCAGGTACCTACGAAAGCCACTCTATCAATCCCCTCCACAACTGAACAGGGGAGAAAAAAATAAAATGAAAGGCTCATAAGAGCAGGGAGAGTTCACTCACCAATTACCATCATGGGCAAAACTGTCACGACTTAGGGAACTTATTACCAATCAAAATCTCAGCTGTAAAATGAGAAGCAAAACAAATCTTTAAAAATCTTTCCCCCACCCCTCCTCCCTTCACAGTTTTGCCTCATCTCTGACAACAGCACAGGAAGAAGGGAATGGAGACTACAGTCAGTTCATCATGTGTTCTTTCTGTCTCTTCTTTCTCAGGGAGAGGAGTCCTTCCCCTGCTCCTGCATGGGGTCCCTCCCTCAGGAAACTGTCCTCCACAAACTTCTCCAATGTGGGTCCCCTTCCATGGGGTAAAGTCCTTCAGGAACAGGCTGCTCCAGTTTGGATCCTCTACAGGGTCACAAGTCCTATCAACAAACCTGCTGCAGTGTGGCCTTCCAGGGGCCTGATCCAGTGCAGGCTTCCCATGGTGTCACAGACTTTTGTTCATCCACCTGCTCCAGTGTGGGTCTTCTCTATGATCTGCAGGTAGATCTTTGCGCCTCCGTGGACCTCCGTGGGCTGCAGGTCACAGCTGCCTCACCATGGTCTGCACCACAGACACAGCTTGCAGGGGAATTTCAGCTCTGGTACCTGGAGCATCTCCTCCCCCTCCTTCTTCACTGATTTTGGTGTCCGCAGAGTTGTTCCTTTCACAGGTTCTCACTCCACTCTTTTCTGGCCACAATTACATCCACCCAATAATTTGGAATTGTTTTCTTTTCCCCTTTTTAAACACGTTGTCCAAGAGATGTTACCAACCGTCACTGACTGGCTTGGACTTGGCCAGTAGTGGGTTCTAGGAGCCTCCTGGCATTGTCTGTCAGACATGGGGGAATATTCTGGCAGCTTCTCACAGAAGCCACACTTGTAGCCCCTCCTCACCCTCCCCAAACCTTGCTGCACAAACTCAGTACATAAACAGATACTAAGAAACTAAATCTTACATTTTTGTGTTTCAGTCAAGGCAGAGACAAATAGGAGGAAACTGGACTACGTTTGTTGTGTTTCTTACAATAGACTTTAATCCTTTGATATGCCTTCCTTTTTTTCCTCTTTCTTCTCCTCTTTTATTTTGCTAAGTGACAGCCAGTGCTAAGGTGGGAATGTATTTGAAAAGAGTGTCACATAAAATACCAGAGAAAAAAATAATGAGAAAAACTTTTCAAACACTTCTAAGGAACTGTGTCCTCTTGAACAACACTCGCTGTCAAATACACTGCGTCATTTGTGCTTAGTCACTGTGTCCATTTCTGTGCCAAGATAAGGCAATTTCTCTGGCATTGCAAAGGAGATTGTTGTTTGGATGCTGACATAACAACTGCCCACACACTCAGACAATATAAAAATCAAATGTGCTCTGTGATTAAAGGAGATGATCCTTGAGAAGTTCAATTATATGCTACTATTAGACTGAACAGCTGGTAATCTGAAAGCTTAATATTAAAAAAAAAATATTATTACCCTAATCTTTTCTGGAAAATTGACCATAGTATGGAGTCAAACAGATATGCTGAAACTTATTAAGATGAACTTGATTGCAGTTCTTAGTGCCTGGAGTCTCAAAATCGAGGAACCCAGAAAATTAATCATAATTTAAGGTCATAATGAAATTTCACTCTGTTCATAACATCTACCTTATAGCCTTGGTATTGGGGAAATCATTGTTATTTCCAAAAGCCACATGACTCCTTCACAAAACATTTACTAACGAGCAGTATTCCTCAAAGCCTATGATTTTTAAGTGGTCATTCTGTTCAAGTCGTGGGAAGTTACCTGGACAAGGACTGAATTAAAATGCTCAGTTGCCAACATGTTGTGCCAAATAGCGCTGAGTAAAGGTAATATTTTGAGAGAAATCTACCTAATAACAAGAGGTCCTTTTTAAGTTTATGTATGTCTCCCTGGCCATGTCTGTGTCCAGCAGCATAATGCATCTTGATCACATCCCTGTTGAAATGGAAGGTAAGGCTCCCATTAACCTTGATGTTACAGAACCATGTCCCTAAAGAATTCCAGCTAGCAAAACAGTAAAGTCAGAGATCCACTTTAGTCATGATTGCCACAGGTGTTTATCTGAGTCCCACAAGGACTGTAAAATAAAAGGCCAGATGTTACATATGTCAGACCAAAATATGTAATTCTTCAAAAATAGGCTATCTCACGCAATTTATGAAATGGCAAAGTATTCTTACTATTGCTCTCTGTTTGAGCAAAGTGACATGGTCCTATCACATTCTGTGCACTCAGCATTAAATACAGAACTATCTGGATGTGTTAACAACAAAAAATGCCTTTAATAGTTTGCTACTTCTTGTCTGAAATCAATGTGTCATGCTCTGAAATTGTCAAAGAGCTTTTCTGAATCTGCTGAAGGCCTAAGTTGCTGTTTGGTGGACAAGTTTGAGAATTGGGTCCACTTGAACCTCATGAACTTGAAGTTCAACATGGCCAAGAGCAGTATGCTGCACCTAAGGCAGGACAATCCTCAATATCAATGCAGCCTTCAGGATGAGAGCAGCCCTGCTGACTTGGGGTGGAGGATAGGCTGGAGATGACCCAGCCATGTGCACTCCCTGCCCAGAGAGACAATATATCCTGAGCTGCATCCACAGCAGCGTGGCCAGCAGGGCCAGGGAGGGGAATTCTGCCCCTCTGCTCTGCTCTGGTGAGACCCCCCTGGAGAGCTGCACCCAGCTCTGCAGCCCCAAAGGACATGGACCTGCTGCAGCCCGCCCAGAGGAGGGACACAGAGGTGATCGGAGGTTGGACAGCTCTCCTCTGAAGACAGACTGAGAGCTGGGGTGGTTCATCCTGGCAACAGGACAAGGGATAATGGCTTTCTGTACAAGAGCATTGATTTAGATTAAATATGAGGAAGATTGTTTTTTACAATGAGGGTGGTGAGGGACTTGAACAAGTAGAACAAAGAAATGGAAGATGCCCCATCCCTGTAAACTTTCAAGGTCAGGCTGGATGGGGCCCTGAGCAACTTGATCTAGTTGAAGGTGCCCCTGCTTATGGCAAGAAATTTGGACTAGAAAATCTTTAAAGGACTCTCCCAACCTATACTATTCTATGATTTTATGATTCTATAAATAAGTAAATTAAGTAAAATAAAATCATAAATAATATGAAAAAATAATTAGCTTAAGAAATAGCTGCTAGATGAAGGCCTCCTGAGAGAAACACATGCACACAGCACAGAGTTATAAAAGCCTGAGTGCAAAAAACAAGACAGATCTGGGAGATGTCAATTCAGCAAGGTGAAAGATCAGACCAAATGCTGTGGAGACTGACACTTCCCCACCTGATTAAGGAGTACCTGATGCCTGGCCATCAGAGATTCGTCAGGAATCTGTCTTACAAGTGCTGAGAATATCAAGGATAAGCCTATGTCAACAGTCCAGCTGTTTTGTGGGTATGTTAACCAATAAATAAAATCATTTTATGTACTCATGAATTGTGTATGAACCTCTTTGCAAATGTCTACCAACAGTAAAATGCCCAGTAGATCCTGGAAAGTCTCATCAGGTTGTAATATTTGTTAATTCCATGAGAATGTTTTAAACACCTGGGAAGGCTCAAAAGATACCCATGAATAGGAAATTAAATCAAGATGTGAATTTCGGTTCCTAACATGAGGGTTAACAGTATTTTGTAGCACTGTGAATATGAAAGAAAACAAAGCTTTGTATGAGATGAAATCAGTATGAGATGTCTCTAAATATCCTTAACCAGGGACTGGCATCCTTTCCAGACAGAATGTATTTTCTTTCTTCACTTAAGATTATTTTGATTAGTTTTTAATGAAATAATTAGCAAGTTGTGCAGGGTTTAGGATGTATGTGCCTGGATGGGAGCAGTCAGATGCTATCTCATTTTGTCAGTATTTAAACTGATCAGAGATGTGCCAGATTTGACCCAGGAGCCATTTGGCCATAAAGCAATGTCTCAATCCATAAATTTTCTAGACTGGGAGAAGGAACCCACTGCTTCTTATGTCACTCATTGTAGACATATCCTGAATCCAATATGAATATGTCTTCTATATCAGAAAATATGGAAATCTAAGACAGTGGCATTTTCTTCTTTTTGCCATCTGAGACCTTGAAAAATACCTCTAAACCAAAGCAGAAGCCAATCAAGAAAGAGCACTTGCAAATTTGCTTCCTATGCACATCAACAGATACCACCATTGGGTCTGTTGTGAATTTCATACATACCTGTACATAATGGCTGAAACTCTGTAATAACTATTTATTTAGAGGCATAGGAATCCACTACAGAGAAATCTTGGAGTGTCACAGTCAAATAAACAGCCCCATACAAGCCACTAGCTATATGTTCATCAGATTGGACTTCTACATTCAAGCACATCTATAAATAGATGTAAAGTAGTAGCGTAAAAGGAAAATTTCATGGTGCTCTGTGACACTGAAAGAATGAATAATTAATTGCATCAAAGTTTTTTTCTGAACATTATTTCAGCTTTTCTTACCTTATTTCATATGGATATGAAGCAGAACTGAGAGTAAAAAAAAGAAAAAGAATGAACAAAAATTAAGAATTGGTGATATTAATGTTTTATTTTCTTTGGTATTCAATAATATAATATTTCTGAAATATTTATTTTTTAAAAGTTCTATTCAAAACAATGACTTTTTCTGACAGCAATATCACTTGAAAATCTGTAGTACAAAACAATAATAAAAAAGTATCACTCAACCCTTGTCAGCAGAGCAAACCCCAAAGGCCAGATAATGAACAAGTTATGAAAACATTTCACACTCACACTCATGCCTTTATTTAATATGAGTGAAAGAATGGAATCTGAAGTGATTTGCTGGGTTTTGTTTTCTTATAACTACTTCCTGTCACTGGTAAGGGACAGAAATATCAGTTGTTTGTGACAGTATAATTTCACCTACAGACATCATATTTTGAATTACTGGAAGAAAAGACTTCTGTAGCATTTTTATCTCTTACATTATTGTTGTAATTCACTTCTTATGAAATGAATTGTGTTATTGCAAAGTGTGTAAATCTAAGTATGAATATGAAGAAGGCTCTTCTTTTGGTGTGACTGGATGCAGTCTGCTCTTATTAAACCTTTTAATAATTAAATACAAGGGACTATATTAAAATAATATTTAGGTCCTTGACTTAAGGAAAAAAAAAAACAAAACTAAACAAAGCAATGTGCACAGACCTTTTCTCAGACCTAATATTATTGCTTATTAATCAACTCTCAGAAAAATGGATGACTGATTAAAATTATATCTCCACTATTTGGATTAGCAGGGTGTATTATTGTAGAAGATAAGTCTCCATGGACATTGAATCTCTTTCTCTTTTTGTTGTTTCTATTTCCTTGGTTTGCTTTTTTTTTCATTTTGTTTATCTGAAATGAAGAATCAGGTGTGGGAAAAGACATAAATACCTGCTTACACCTGACTGTGTGTGGATGGTGTTTACAGACAATCACAAACACACTCAGGCTTTGCTGGTAGCAGTGCTACTTGTAAAAGCACTCTGATCTTTTGCATGAACCACCTGATCCCCAAAGTGAATTCAGAAGCCTACTGCTGTGAAGCCAACAAGGACTTGCTGTAGGACAGCATTGAGTCCGACTGTTGAAAGAGTTCTCAGGGAAAATTTTGAAGATGATGATGCAAAGCAAATCTCCCAAATGACAGATATTTGTCTGATTACACCAACTCCATTGGCCACAGAAGACTCAGAAGCTATAAACACAAACCTCTGACTCCTGCTCCTCTCTTTAGGTCAGTATCTTCAGAAATGGGCATCTGCAAAGAACAGAACCTTTGAATGGTGTTAATTATAGAAATATTTTGTGTTGGCTCAGAGTGCTGAGTGTAGAAGTGGCAAAATCTTGTCTTGTTGAAAAGGAGATCTGTCCTTTGGGCTACAACACAGGTACTTGTTATAACTTGGTATTTCTACTGATAAAGAAAAAGTTACTGTTTGGATCTTGACATCTTATGAGGGCTTCCAGGAGTTCTATCCCCTCAAGAGAGATGACATGTTAAGACACACTGACAGAAATGTCCAACAAAAACCAGTTTTTACAGACTTTGGACTCTGACCACATAACTTGTACTATTTTTTTTTCCTTCTTCTTGAGTTGTTTCTGCAGAGCTGACAAATATACAAGTCTGTCTGAACAGCTCATCTAGAGAATAATCCAGACACAAACAACAGTATATAGGATGGATGTCTAATCCAAGTTGCTGACTCGAGTTGCAATAAAATACTCACAACCCTCTTCAATTCTGTACAGCTTAAAAATAGCTTGGGTTAGCTTTCAGATACTTGCTAAGTATTCCTCAGACCTGTAGGCCTGCAGATCTCTCCAAAAAACTTAAAGCCTTCTTAATGTTAACTTATTTTTTAAAGTCAGCACTCCTGTCCTTGGTACAAAAACTCTTTTCTTCAGTTTTAGAGTAGTTTGGGTTACTGAAACTTTTCTTAGCACTGCCAGCACCTTTTCAGTTGCATACAATTTCTTTATTAGTAAGGTGGGGGTTATTGAAATGATATCTCATTATCATTTATAGCAAATATCAGGATACTCTTTGCTGAACATGATTTTCTTTTCCTGAAATAACTGAGATCAGGTTTGGAGTTGTGTCAAATTATTTGAAACCTCAGACGAAGTGAAAGCACTTGTCAAAGCTTAATGCTCTCACCAATCAGAAATACCAGCAATGTTGTCACTTTCCTTGATAAATTCAAGATAGTAAGAAAATATAAAGTTGTTGTATAGTTATCCTGTGCAACTCAGCACCATGTAGCACAGCTAGTAAATGAGTTTAAGATATTTCTGTGCATAATAGAAGAAATCTGAAGTGGAGCCAACAGAAATCTAAGTTTTCAAAGTAGTATTAAATACCTGAAATGCTATCTTAAGCAAGATTTTGAAAAATTATAGTCTCATCAGAACTTTTCAATGGAGATGAGTAGAGAACAAAGTTATAAAAATGATTTTGATCCTGTTTTCTCAGCTTATTAAAATAACCTTTGGTAAAACTAGGGGGTTCAGCAGATAGGAAAACTATAGAGGTCACAATTTCAATTCAGTTTGTGTATGCACACAAGACTTGAGATGTAAGCACTGAATTTCATCCAAATATTTTTGAAAATAAGCCTGAAAAATCAGTTTGGAAAATCAAATAATTCAAGTTTTCTCTAGATATTCCAGGGCAGTTTTCTTTGTGTTAAACTAAGATTTTCTCCCCAAATACTATCAGGAAGAAGACCAGGAAGTATGAGGATATATGAAATTGAAAGTAAATGGGAATCAAAAGTTTTAATAGAATCATCCCTCTCTTTGTCTGGCTGGTGAGCCATCATGTCTATTAATGGGAAGTGCATCTGATGTGTTCCTGGTGTGATCTTCAGAAGGATCTCCTAGAAATAATATCATTTACCACCTGGCTATAGCAATAGTTGTGCTTAGGCAGCTTGAAACCTATCTTGTTTTCGCCACAACATACTGCCAGGACAAATAAAAACTGTTTTTCTACCTCAGGCCTTTCAGGTTAATAAACCTTTCAATGAATTTTCTTACTACTTAGAAATTCTGATACAGAATATTTTTTCCTACAGGAATTCTATTGCATATTTTTTTAATTAGGTGACACCCTATTTCTAATCTCTTCACATCCTCATCAAAAATTGGAGGGATTGAGAAAAAAGGCTCAAAAATATCAAAGAAACAGAGGCAGTAGCCTTTTGGAATGGAATTGAAAAAATATTTATTTTCTGCTAATATAAATTCTGACTAGAAGCTTCTGTAATTTCTGGTGGGTTTTTTAAAGGTATTACTCTATACAGTCTCCACATAAGGCCATACTTTTGAGAAACAAGACACCTGAGGTGAATATCAGGAAGAATTTCCTGGACACAGACACTGAGTTAGAACTGTGGTCTAGCAAAATCTCTATTTGATTTTCTGTACAATCTACATAGTATGTACATCCATCTATACATATATCTAATGTCTCTAAGTTATTAATGTTCTTGGTGTATAGGTCTGCTACAGCACATGATTTTCAAGCTCTCTCCTGGTTTTGCCTTCCATTACGGAGGGAAGATTCTCTACAATCCCAAAGGCAGTCTTGGGATATTGGATTAATGGTGAAGTGCTAGTGACCTGGAGTTGAAGCTAAATACTGTCAGTGCTGCTGTTTGATGCAAGGATTGTGCTCCAAGTCAGGAAGGCAAATAAGATCTTCCTTATGTCACACACCAGAGAAAACAGATGCTGTATTTAGGGGCATAAGTAGGGACAGGTGGGCAAGCAGAGGAAGAGAATAAATAGGGCCAAATGTGTGTATCTGTCTCCCAGCTGAGGTGCCAATTAGAGCTGCCTAAAGAAGAAAGACCTGCAGGGTTCACTTCTGTTCCTACAAAGAAAGACCAAAGAGGCAGTTTCATGGGGTTTCAGCAGAGCACTGTCCTGCCCTTCCCCAGCAGAGGTTTAAGGGTCAGCATAACTCTCCCTTCATCAGTGAGTTATTTCTTTGTGCGATTTGACAAGGGGGTGAAAACACTGTTTTCAGTGAAAAAAATAAGGGTTTTTTGGGAAAAAGTTGACTGGAGCAACATTAAGACAAATTAGGAAGGGGAGTAGAAGTCTCTTTAAATTTACATTGTGGTAAGGATGAAAAAGAGGTGAGAAAATGAGCAAGTCCAAGTCCTCGTTTCTTGACATACAAGACAATTTGACCTCCCTCTCTACATGGAGAGAGTATGAAACTATCCACAGGTACTAACAAAACAACACAGTCAGGTTTAACTTAGGATTTACCATGTGCTAAGCAAAAAAAGTATGACTTTTAAAATAAGATCATTAAAAATGAAAAAATAAAAAAAATCTCATGTTTAGAGCTTTTTGAAATAAGATGGAGTACTTATTTAATAAACCTGAAAACACACAATGGGCAATATAAAATGCATACAAAATTAAATCAAGCAGGTACATTCATCACTGACAATAGAATAAATGGACCCAAGCGCAAAACATTTATTTTAATGACCTAAGGCAGCATAAGGATAATGACATAAGATAAAGAACACTGTGAAAAGTTTTTGTATTTTTTTCTGTAGCTTGTAGCACAAGGGCAAATGGAAGCTGGAATATAGTAGCACTTAACTTGACATCTCTTTGACTGTGATGGAGGACTAAGGTAGGAGAATGGTTATCCTCTTAACAGGTTAATCGCAAATCCATCTATTTTAGGTGGCTGGTCTGGTTTTATTGTGTCAGTTTTGGCAGTGTGAAATGTTGTTTTGACTTTAGCTTTTTAGTACCCTCCATTATATGACACAGTTAGTATAAAAAAAAATCCAAAATATTGAATTGAAAAGTCATTCTAAATTGTGAAGCATTTAGCACAAAAACTGTTAAGACAGGTCACTGTGGTGTGTTTTTTAAAATCTTCTTCTAAACCTAAACCTTAGCAAAATCAGCATACAGCGTATTTTGATGCAGTTTTTTCCAATGTCAAGTTTTCTACTGAAATTTTTCCATGTGTCTCTAGATAAGGATCAGCCTATGTGAGAGACCGATCCTTCAGAACTACATTTTCTTTAAAAACACTGCCTCTTAAAATACTATCTTTAAATGCCCCAGTAAATTAAATAGGAAAGATCTGGTCCAGATAAGGGATTCTTTCTGCTCTTTTGCTCTCTATTCACAGGCCACTGAAACACTTATGTGGACTCTGTGCAAAAACAAACTCAAGGAAAGGAGAGCATTAGAAAAGCCTCCAGATAAGTAGCTGAACAGCAACAGAAGAGCCTGAAAGCAAGTACTTTCATAGTAACCCACAACATCCTTATCTTCTAATCGGAGAGTGATGGATTTGACTGGTGAGCTGTTGGGTGGATTGGGAATTGGTTGGATGGTCACATCCAAAGGGCATCAGTGACAAGCGGTGTCCTTCACGAGTCTGCACTGGGACCAGTGTTATTTAATCCCTTCATTAGTGACAGGGATGAAGGGATCGAGTGCTCCCCCAGGGAGTTTGCAGATGACACTGAGCTGAGAGCTGCAGCTGACACACCTGAAGCACAGGATGCCATCCAGAGGGGCCTGGACAGGCTTGAGCAGTGAGCCCATGGGAATCTCACAATGTTTGACAAGGCCAAGTGCAAGGTGCTGCACCCGGATTGGGGCAAACCCTGGCACCAGCACAGGCTGGGGATGAGCTGATCAGAGCAGCCCTGCTGAGAAGGACTCAGGGGTGCTGCTGGAGGAGAGGCTGGACATGACCCAGCCATGGGCACTCCCAGCCCAGAGAGCCAAACGTGTCCTGGGCTGCATCCACAGCAGCGTGGGCAGCAGGGCAGGGAGGGGATTCTGCCCCTCTGCTCTGCTCTGCTCTGGTGAGGCCCCACCTGGAGAGCTGCACCCAACTCTGGGGTCCCCAGCACAGGAAGGACATGGATCTGCTGGATTGAGTCCTGAGGAGGGCCACCAAGTTGATTAGAGGGGTGCAGCACCTTTCTGTGAGGAAAAGCTGACAGAATTGGGATTGCTCAGCCTGGGAAAAAAAGAAGATTATAGGGTGACCTAATTGCAACTTTCCAGTAAGAAAGGAACTTAAAGGAAAGATGGGGCAAAACTATTTACAAGAGCATGTAGTGACAGGACATGGGGGAATGGAGTTAAGTTGAAAGACAGTGGGTTTAGACTAGATGTCAGGGAGAAATTCCTTTCTGTGAAGTACTGGAACAGGATGCCCAGAGAAGTCATGGATGTTGGATCCCTGGTGGTCAAGGCCAAGCTGGATGGGGCTCTGAGCAATCTGATCTAGATGATGGTGTTCCTGCCCACAGCCAGAGACCATTATATCTTCTTCAAGGTCTCCTTTCTATGCAAACCATTCTATGATTTTTTTCTTCTCTGATACTAACATCCAGAAACTGAGAGAACTACAAAAACTGAATACATGATTAAGCATTTGTTTAAAGTAAAAAAGGCATATTAAAATTATTTTAGCTCTTCTTTTTGCTACAAAACAGATTTTAGAACTCATGTATAGCAAATAAATCTGGCTCACAAAGTGTTATTTATGTTCCAAAAAGCCTTAAGAAGCTTAAGAGCCTAAATGTTAATCTCATGGACTGCTTGTCAGATAACTGGCATTTTTTCTAGTGTTCAATTTCCCTGTAAAATGTTAATTTCTTTATTTTTTGCCTCATTGATTGGTGTATTGCTTCATAACTTTATAAATTCATAGAATTTCCTAAATCCTATGTAACAGCCACAATCAATTAAGGGCGATCTTAAAAAAAAACAACCCAAAATCTGGTGTTTAAATATATTTTCCTCAGTACATTTTTAATGGACAAGCATTCAAGAATAAAAATTCTAAATCATCATCAGACTTTAGTTAGGACTTAAATCAGAATTTTCTCCAATGTCTTAGGTTCACAGAGGAGTTTGAGTTACAAAGGACCTTTAAACGTCTTCTAGGTCACTCCACCTGACACAAGCAGGGACATCTTCCACCCGATCAGGTTGCTGAAAGCCACATCCAACTTGCAGTACTTTTAAAATCTTCTTTGCTCTCAGTCAGTTTGCCCCATGATGATCCCCCAGTCTATGTTGATGTTGGGGCTACCCCAATCCAGGTGTAGGACCTGGGACTTGCCCTTGCCAAACTTCATGAAATTTTCAGAAGCCCAATCCCGGAGCCTGTCAACTTCATACTATTGATTTAAACTCTGATTTGGGGAGTTTAATGTATTGTCTGAGTGACTTTCATGGAGCTAAAGGCATTAATAATTATGGTCCTGAGCGATTCTGGCAATAGTTCATCTGTCTATACTGTAGCTACTTAGCTGCCTAACTCATATAAATTTAGAGCAGCTAGTCCTGCATTGCCTCTCTGGAAAGAAAACTGGTGCAGGTTTTACAAAACTGAACTTAGTCTCATAGAGGAGATCAATTTTGGCCTTGAAATAATGGCCAAATATAACTGCTCAAACCCAAAGGTTAAGCAGAAAACATGCAGAGATAAAAATGTAGTCAGAACAGCATAAATAACTTCTTTGGCCAACTTTCCTAGCCTATCAGAACTGTGCAAGCCATGTGATAGAAACTGGAAACTCCCTAAGGAGAGCTTAGGAAGCTGGAGCTGTTTTGGTCTTCCTAAGTCCTATTTCCCAGTTTCTTCTTTGCACTACAGACTTTATTTTTTCCATACGTGTTAATAAAACTGACAAAGTCTATTCAGCCTTGATCACGCCATTGGCCTTTGTATGTCAATACCATGCTAGTTCGGTCAGTTATGTATATGATATGTATTTGCAAATATATGTATTAAAAGTGCAAAATCATCTACTGTACGTAGCCTTATTCTCTTTCCTGGGTCTGAGTGGTCAGCAGGTACCCACTCCTTACTGGTTGGACTGCATGTGACCTTCAGCAGAAATGCAGAATGCTCAAAGGCATGTCTTCAGCTCAACAACAAGAAGTCCCAAGCTCTCTGTCACTGCAATAGTCCTTCCATTCTCTGTTTATGTAAAATTTCAACACTCTGGCATGGAGCTCAGCATCTGTCTCAGCACCCAAAGTCTGGAATGCAGTAAGCCAACAGATGCCATATATTCAGTATAGACAAAGAGGTATTTCTAGGTGTCATTTAAGGCCACTGAGTAGCAGTCTTTATCAGCATGCCTGCCTGTGCATGGGGAATCACAGCCAATTATGATCCAGAAAAACATTTTCACAATTTTTTGCAAATTAAATGGGGTTAATCTAAGCTGTTGTGAGAGAGGTGACCCATAAAATAATAGCTATCAGCAGCTGACATCTGGACAACCTGTTATGAAGCTTTCAGGCTGAATTTAACAATAATGTGAGCAGGGCTACATGGCAAGGGCAAAGCAAAGTAACTTCCTCTGTAGGAAAATTAGTCTAACAAAACTAAGTGGGAGCCCCTGTGGGAAGGGAAAGTGATTTTATTAAACAGCATCTTTAAGTATGTAGATTTTACAGATACACTAACATGCTCACAAGCATCAAGACACATGTTCAACAGCTTGGGCAGGGCCACTAGTGTGTGCAACACAAGAGAAAAAGAGACAGCTGCTGTCAAGAACTTAGATTTTGGGTACCTTTTGATAGACAACAGTGAACTAATCTTAATATTACTGATTTTAAAAGACTTGTCCAAAGGCATGTAGTCCATTCTACTGCTAGGAACAGTGTAATGGAAGTAGTTTCTTGGGAAGAATATGCTTTGTTACACATGCAGACCTTTTTTGAATCCTTTGTTCTACAATTTCTTCCAGTGTTTACACATTTAATTCATAGCAATAGTCTCTTGTCTACTGCAAATTTCTACAAATCACAGTGTAAAAATATTGATTTGTATTGCTGCTCCCAAATGAGTATCAAGAAATGTACATTTTCTGACAGATGCAGTATCTGGTGGCTTCTCTGAATTGATCCTGTGTGTATTGTCAGTGAGAAGCCATGGATGTAATTGGTGTTCATGGCATCCCAAAATGTATTTATCTGAAGAGTAAGTCTCCTTTCAGCTACAGCTATTCCCATTGCCCTTGTGAATGACGAGCAGATAGGATGCCCAGAGGACCTGGTTTGCATAAGCATCAGTGTTGTGACTTATGGAGTGAGCATAAATGGGCTCTGTGGGCAACTGAGCTCGGCCTGAGCACAGCCTGCTTGTAAAAGATCTACATATAGCTCCTGCTGTACCTTGCCAGGGACCTGGGGAATTCACAGCTCCTTTGGAAGCTGGGTGATATTTTTCTTAAAGCTGTACTCTAGAAGTGGTCTCTGTTTCATATCCTCACCTGTAAAAAGTGATTCTTACTCCACCTCGGACAGACTGCGCATAAAGATACCACAAGTGGAGACAGGGTACCTCTACTGTAAGTGAGAGGTTTAAATGGCCAGATCAGTCATTCCCTGGCAGGGCCAATTTCTTTCCACTGAATATAAAGGGATTCTAGCATGACTAGCTCCAGCTTAGACATCTATCTTTCTGACATTTAACTTAGGCAAGAGGCTCCTGGGCCAAGGGTGCTAAAAAATCGCAGTAATGAGTCACAGCAAATAACTGTGGAAATTTCATCTGCGTTCCACCAAAGGGTGCATTTTGACCCAGATAATTTCCTTCAGATTTGAGCTGCAGCTTCTGTTTTGTTTGGTCAGAATACAGCATCATCAGAGTACAGAAGTGGGCATTAAACAAACTGAAGAATTAAGAACACATTCAATTCCAAGCTCATTAAAGTCTCTGAATTGTGAAAAGAAATATTAATCTTTGCTTGTTTTTAATTTTTTTTTCCTAATTTCTATTTCTCTCCTCTATATTGTTTCTTATAATAAAGAAATGTTTGTACTTACTTACAAGAAATTCTATACCTTTTTGAAAAGTAAACCCAAGAAACGAATTATAATAGCATTATTCAGAACAAAACTGTGGTTTGAAAAGTTGGCAAGAAAAAAATACAAGTAAAGGTTATTTAGACACATAGTACAGATAATTTTGCAAACCTTCATGCTTTTCGATATGTTATCTATTTCAATAGCACAGATTTTGAAAAATAATTGCTTACTGATTTTGTAAGGCATTACTTCTATTGAAAATATTGTTGGTTGTGACTTATTAGATGGTTGAAGTGAAAACTGAAGGCTGGTTGGGCTCAACGTGTTCCTGATTCCGAATTTTCTTACTCTTTAATGCTTATGGCTCTGTATTATGAGAATGAGGAAGAACCTGTGGAAACAGAATGGGTCACAGAAGTTTTTGGACTGGGAGCAAGGGAACCTCACATGCAATGAGAAATATCAGGCTATGGGTGGGGAGGAAGCAACATTTTCTTGGATTTTTTTTTCTTAGGCAAAAACAGGCAGTTTTAATTTGCATATTAAACATGTGCAAAGAATAAAGAATTTCTTAATTCTTAAAAAAGGAATCTGGGGAACAAAGACAGAATCAAAAAAAATTTCCTATGATGATTGGGCACTCTAAGATTTAATTGAAGGTAATGTTCTGTTAAATCCAATCTTTCAAAAGGATCAGTTTAAGGCTCACACTCATGATTAAATATATAAGTAATTTTTAAGTAAAGCACTGCCTATTTTTTTCACCTGTATAAAATTATCTGAGATGTCTACTGAGGTTGGGAAAAAAAAAGCTATTTAAACTAGACAACAATGTTATCACAAGAAATTGATGTAAACTAGATAGAAACCAATTTCAGCTAAAAATGAGATAGCTTCTATCAATCAAAGTAGTTAAATTCTAAAGTAGTCTTCTGGGAGAGCAGAAAAAAAAAATCCTAGCCACTTAAAGACAATACTTTTTAAAAAGGATTATATGATGTCATTGCTTATGGTAGGGATTAGATTAAGTAACCCAAGAGACCCTTAACCTGTCCTGTTGTCAGAGGTTCTTAAACACAATAGTGAATAGTAAACGCATGCTCAATTCATGGAGCTGCTCTTTTTCAGTGAGTGGTACAATGAAATGTCTATAGTTACTTTTTTTTTCCCATTTCTGAGGAAAAGCTGACTGACTAACTTTGGGGAGCCAAATGAAACAACAACAAGGAAAAAGTCTGGTGTGCTGATATGATGACATATGTGTGTGGTTTCACACAGAAATGTGTAGTTCTAGGTGGTGGAAGGCTCCAGGTTGTCATGTTACGTGTGATGGTATTGATTAAAGATAAGTGGAAAAATGTACTTCAGGCTTCATATGTTCAGGATGCTGGCTTCCTGTGGCTATAAAACAACTGAAAGATTTGGCTGGTTGTTGTAGACCTGACATATTAGACAGGAGAGAGGTTTTCCACTGCTAATTGATGGATTCTACCTCTGGACTCCAATCCCTCTCTTTAAGCCATCTATCACTGTAAGTCACGGGCATGACTTCTTACAGCACTTTAAATGCCAGCCTTGTAATCATTTCCCTCATTCCCCTGAGAAATCTGATCTGCCAGTCATAGGTTTCTGTTTGGTCTCCCCCAAGGCTGTGAACCAGGCTGAGGGGCATGTGGCTGGGGGCTGCCTTGAGGCATTGGCAGGCAAGGGCTCCTCTTGGTACACCTGGTGTCAAACCTGACTGAGGGCATCCCAAGAGAAGGAACCGATTCTTTGGAAAAAATCAGCTGGGCTGGGATAAGAAAGTTGATCAAAATAATTCAGTTTTTGAAAAAAAATGTCTCCTCCCATCTTTGTCATCCTCTCAATAAACGATGCAAATGAGCAGCATCCTCTGAACTGTGAAATCCCTCATCAGCAGTCCCAGGTGGCATTATTTGTGTGCACAGTGCTGCACACCACGCTGCTACAGCTTGTGGTCTCAGAGTTAAATCCTGCACAGAAGGCACATGGCTGGACTGGAGAACATGGAGTGCCCTGACAAAGAGTGTAACAGCTTCTCTCTGAGCCCTGGACAATGTAGTCAATTAATAGGACTCAAAAGTTAATAAAAATCAATCCTCTAAGAAACAATATAACTCCGTTTTTTTCTTGAATAATGATTAATAACAGAGCAGTACATCCACTTCAACCTTTACTTACAGTTCAAACCCACTGGCTTGTAGGATACAAGCTACACCTGAAACATATTTTTATCTTTTTTCTTTATTATCTTGCTACTTTTGATAATTGAAAATTATATTTTTAGTACTATCAGCCAATAGGGTAAAATAATAATAATAATATAATAAAATAATAGTTCCTAATTTCTATTTATGTATATTGAAAGCTTAAGTGTCCTTTTTTTCCTCTACACAGATGAGGGACATGAGAAATAATTTTAAATATCTTTAAGAATCACAGTTGATTGTTACTCTAAAATTGCACAGATAAACTTCAACTAGTTTGGGATCAAAATTACCAACACATTTCAATCACAAGCTTCTTGCACATATTTCTTCTACAAGGTGGACACCACAATATAATGAAATAACCCTTCATATAGGCTAATACTGACCTCAGCAGAGCAGAATAATTTTAATAAATTACATGTGCAAAATTGCCTAAGTATTTCAACATAGCTTAAAATCTGTGCAAAAAATATTCTGAATAAAAGTACAAAACCTCAGCACATTTTTGGAATATTATAAGGCTTTATTTAGAAGAATTTTATTAAGAAAAATATTTGATGCAAATATGGTTTTCCATATTCATTTTATTTCATACTTCTTTGTAAGATACAGGACTACCCCATTCTTCCTGTGTTGGTTAGGGACTCATTTGGCAGTCCAAGTACTTCCCTGTTTAAATTAAAGCATGGATTTGGCTATTTTGTTTTCAACTTGATCAGAGAATAGCAGCTTTGAAAATATAAATGCTACAAATATACAAATGGATACATGCATCCATTATATTATTATACATCCATTTTTATAGATACAAATATTCTACCATAGTGTAAATTTAGAATTTTAAAAAATCCTACACTACACACAGTTCCCACACTGGAAAGATGATGCTAAAAAATACGTGACAAGATTTTAGACATTTTCATTGTCTACATGTAACTTTTCAAAACACTGAAGAACTTAGTCACATTAATACTAATAAGTTATGTAGAAGTTGGTATAGAAATGATTCATTTTCAAGTAAGTAATTATAAATTTACTCTCTTGCAAATTTAACTGGGAAACTAAACCTAACATCACTTATGTAACTGTAAATCTCAATGTATGTGCCACATTTGAATATTTCTTTTTAATTTTTTTATTAGAATCTAAAAAAAGGATATAAACCTCACATTTTGAGGTGATGATTAATCAAGAGATGGAAGAAAAAGCTTTGCCAGACAAAATTAATCTGTGTATCAGTTATGTTTCTTATGGATTTACACTCAGATTTGACCAGCCTAAATTTTTTCTAAGCAAAAAGATGCTACTGTGCTAGGAGGCAGATCCTGGCAAATATGTACATTTTGGAAAAAAAAAAAAAACAAAAACGAACAAACCACCCTGTCTTAAACTTCTGTTGTTCCAATACTTCTTAACAGGCAAAAGGCAATTACTTTAATGTACATTTACTAGACTTAATAAAAGCCCAATAAGAAAGTACAGTGTGATAAATATTTTAGTTCATTGTATATTCTGCATAATATTAAATGTTACATTATTTATTGGGGAAAAAAAAGAAGAGCCAATTGTTTAAATGAAGCCTAAGAAAATAGCAAAGACATTTGATGTGTTGAAATGTTTTATTTTTACATTGTTGCATGAAAATAATCTTGAGTTTCTTTCTGTAAACACATATCAAAAACATCTGCTTCTGTGAAGTTACAAACTCACAAACTCACAAACGACTGGCAGTGGGACATCTTATATTTGGGGGGTGAGGCAAGTGCTTTTGTCCTGGAAACATCAACATAGCTCAACATAGCTGAGTCAGAATATCAGTAGCAGAGACTGTGTTTTCAAATGAACCATTAAAATATTTTCAGTTTAAGGAATTCCTACAGCATCTTGGACTCAAAGTACCTATCATGTTTAAACATTCTGAAGGTGTACCTACACAAGCTGGCTAATCCCACATGGTAATTTGTCCAGCCAAACTTTTTTCATCATCCCTTCACCTGTGCTTTACCTGTTGGCTTGTTGCCAACCTCTTCTTTCTGTTGCCCCAACTCCAGTGGATCACTGGGCCTTTCTTTATTCAGCTAAATTCAGGTCATTAATCCTAAGGAAAACAGATCCTTTTTATTTATTTATTTAGGTATTATTTGGGCAGTTTTCTTCTTGGTTACTGAATTGAATTCTATTATTGAGAACTAACTCCAGACTTGGTGCTCGGAACTTATGGAGTGACACAACACTGGTATCATAAATTAAAGCTAACACTCATTATCATACCTTCAGGTATCTGGCCTAACCACATCCTACCCTGAAATCTGAGATACTGGGTAAAAGGCTAAACCAGGATGAAACAAATACCTGTTCTTCCCTCCTCCTCCTCTTCTGACTTCTTCTTCCATGCTGAGTAAGTTTAAAGAAATTTAGGTACCAAGTTCTGACCAGCTACAGTTCACAAGTGAGCAGGTAAGCTTTGAGCTAAATTCATAAGGCTGAAAGGTGCAATGACTCGGGTGCAGCTCCTTTTTCTGTGCAGTTCTGCTCTTGCAGCAGGTGATTGAGAAATACCCACTTGGGCCAATGCAGGTCAGTTCACAAGAACATCAGCACACACTGTTTTCTCTAAATATGATCTAAGATTCCTTTTTAAGTAGTAAGATAACAATCCCTTCTTCTGCCCATCAATAAAGTGATGGAAAAGGGAAAATAATTCTTTGGGAAAACAACACCTGATTTGTCACAAATATCAGACATTTCATAAAAGAGGTTTTGGAAATTAAATATCAAAAAAACAGCACTAAGTTTTGCTAAGAGCTTTCATTTCATTATTAAATTAATTTTACAGCACTCAAAGTACTGAGTCTATCTATAGTACAAAGGGATCATGGTCATTGTCTAAAGGTGCTCTGCAAGATTGCAAAAAAACCATCAAGAAAAATCTAATGAAATTTTACTTTAGTCCTGTATGTTTATTGGCATAGAATGGATTTTGGGGAAAAGGTACTTTTCAGACTCTCATTACTACCATCCTATTATATGATGCATATTTTGGGGGATTGTATCATGAAGAAATTGCCATTGCCTTGAGCAGCTCCTTCCCCATCCCTATCATACCTATTACAAGTGGTGTTTATGGAATCATAGCCACTTCCTGACACAGCCTGGAAAGCAACATCAGTTGATGATAAAGAAATAAACACTATGATGCTTTCAGGAGGAAGAAGCACATTCCAAATTGTAAAAGATGAGATGTTATTTTGTCCAGAATATAAAAATCAATATCACAATGACCATAAAGAGATCCTTGCAAAGATCAAAACTGCAGCAGGTAACAACCCTAAAAAACATCAAAATACCTGGAGTAGGTAAAAATCCACATTCTCATAAAACACAGAGGAGGAAAGGTAGGATTCATGTTATTTAGCTTTGTAAGAATTAGGTGCCTTCCCTGATATAATTCCTTGAATTCTCTTTGTGATCAGGAGGGACAGTTGGAATCTGTACACACATAAATGTTGCTCTGATATTCTACAGTTTCCTGATGCACTTTCTAACTCAATGTTTTCATAGTTCGTAGTTTTCTCACACACAGGTGTTATAATTAAAAGCATGTTTATGTTAAGACAAGGTTGTTTAAATACTTTCTCTTAGAGTAAAAAAACAACTGATGGGCAGTTGTCTTAACCAATGGGATGGGAGAAGTGTCAATCTTCTCCTCCAATCCCTGGTCTGTGTAGAAATTCTATAAATATAGAGTCAAATGTTTTAATAAATAGTTTTATGCTTTCTTCACCAGCAGTCTGTATGTGTCTTTGTATGTCCAACAGCAACACACATGTTCATTCATTTTAGAATGGACCTCCAGCACAGGTGAAATATTTCACCCTAAAGAGGTACCTGCTCTATTCACTGCTTTTAAAAAAAGTCTAGTTGGCTAGTTTGGACTAGACAATTTCCAGGCAGCTAAGAAAAGTGGGCTGTACACAAGGTCAGAGAGACCAAGGTCCTGCAGGAACAGAACCACATGCTGTGCCATGTCCAAGATGTTAAAAAATGTTCACAGTAGAAATTTTGAAAGTTTATAAAAAAGTAAAATAAAACATTGCCAAGTACTCTAAATTAACATGTCATAAATAACAAAGATAGGGTTTGCCATACAAAGCCACATAAAGGATCTAAAATCTCTAAGCTCTAGTAGTTCTGAAGCTATCATCATTGAGGTTTTCATGCTCACTGCTACTACATGCTTGAGGAATCTCACCAAAAAATTAGGTCAAACTCTTCAATTGCAAAATATTGATCAGATTTGATGGAGACTAAATGTCCAAGAAGGGACTTTAAAAACACCAGCAATTACCTTAGGGTAATTTTTGATCTATCTTCCTTTCTCAAGATATTTTCTGTGTGGAAAGGAACAACACTGCAATTCTGGTTCACAACATGGACATTGGATGAAGAACTTAGTTGGACCCAAGTCTGCCTGCAATCAAATAGAACATGAACCTGTCCATGATGACCAAGCAATGAAATCAGTGCGGACAGAACCTTCTGACTGTTATTTCCTCAACTAACACTATGTGATTGACTGGCCTTTGATTCTCCAACATCTTGGAAAATCTGAAAATTCCACTGTGTGGTCAAATTGTTAAAATCTACAGTTCAGTCAAAAGCATATGAAAAAGAAATCCATTTTCTGAAGTGAATCATGTATTTTAATGGTTTTGAGACTGAAAAAAAATAATTTCAGATTTGGATATTTTTTATGAAAGATGGTAGGACAAAGGGAAGGCCACAGAAAATGCTGAATCTCCAATCTTCTTTGGTGAAAATATTTCCCAAGATGTGTTCATGGCTTTCTGCAAACTCCCCTGATCCATGGAGTGCTGCACTGAAGACTGCACATCCTATATCTTAACAATATGTGCTCCACAATTGGTAACAGAATGCATGACTGGCAAATATTCTGCAGTGACTTAATCCTTACAGAACAACAGAATACAAAGCCAATATCCTCCCTTGCAAGAATCAAGTTTGTCTGTGCAAGCAGCTAAAGAAATACTATAGATCTTCAGTCAAAACTGAAAATAAAACAATAGATCTATAAGAAGGCATCTGTGAAGATGCTCAGTGTTTTAAACTGAATAAACAGAGGACAGTCTGAGGAAAAGAATGATGAAGTACCCACTCAAACAATGAAGGCCCAGAATTCCAGAAGTGGCAAAGGTTCAAAAGAGCTGCAAAGACTGATAATACAAAATGGATAATGCAAGACAAAAACCTTAGAGATTAAGTACCAAAAGAAAGAGAGTAGGAATTGTAATAAAATATTTTATCCTCTCTTGTAATTTACTCTTGGGTTCTAGGGAACATAATTTATCAGTGTTAGTAAATAAGAAGGATTATGCCCCAAAGAAGTAGCTAACAATTTTTCCTCCAAGAGGAAATAGCCCATAGAACCCTAAATTCTGTCTAATCACATGAGTTAGGTAAACAAACAGAAGAACCTCAGAATAAAAATGAATGGGTTCTTTTAGTTCTTATGTAGATATAACGCAGTAATAATAGAGATCTGTACATGTGACTATCTTTGCTAAAAGGAAGATGTTGGTGAATAGGATTTAGAAAACTGCCTGCTTTTATTTCTCCTTTTTTAAAAAGGAGGTAACTGGAGTATGAGAAGAAAAAACCCACTTGCTATGAAGATAATGGTTTAAGCAGGAGCACTGTGGAATTGACAGACAAATCACTGGAAAACACATTTGAAAAAACACCAAAAACTGAAAGAACAAAACTGCTATCACCAAAAGCTAAATTGCACTTCTCAGTCATACAAAATATGGCATACTGTTTCTATATTTTTTTGCTGCCATAAGACAAAAAGAAATTGAGACCATGGCAATACTATTTTTGATAGCCCTAAAAGTAAAAGAAGCATAACCAAATGAACCTTCGTTACTCAGGGAATATGTGCATCTGCACTATCAAACTGTAGAACAACAACCCTTTCATCAAAATTAATCTCTGTATGATCAGCTGAGTCTGGATCATTTTTCCCTTTATGTTTGTATTTTAACTCCTTGCAGTATGGGTATGAAATGAGAGGATGCACAATAATTAATGACCGTAATTGGTACTGTGCCTCTCCCTAATTAAAGACAGGAAAGTAGCTCTCTGTATTACAGCATTAATCCAGTATTTCTCAAAAAAGTTTTCCAGGACATTGGAGGCATTTGACAAAGCTTCAATCCGGAATCCTCTTTTTTGGCTATGAGCATACATGCCGCTGGTGCTCTCCAGCACATATTGCTTTCGAGCTTATTTGCAGGAAAGCTTTATAGTCAATAAAGCAATGTTCTTCTCATTACTGTGAGGTTTGTAGGACGCCTGTCCTTGGTAGGATCTCTAACAGGGTAAAGCTGGGGAAAAAAGGGCCATCTGCCTTCAACAGTCCTTCTGATGGTAGTTCTAGTAAAGTATGCTGTTACCATTAGCAGCCAGCTGGCCTCTTACATCATTATACATTGCAAATGTTTTACAGCATGACAATATAACACCAAATTACATTTTAAAAAAACATTGCATGCTTTGAATTGTAAAAGCATCCTTACAGAGAGGGATTGGATATGATTCTCAGGGCAGCCTGTCCAGGTTCATACTGGTTTGTGCAAGCCTTTTAATGCTAGCTTTGAGTTTATTTCCTCATTCCAAAAATGTAATAGTTTATTTCATGCGTGGAAAAAAGATACTGATGGAAGAAAAATGTCTAACAGAAGTTCTATTTTGGATTAGAATGTAGGAATTACTGCTGTCAGAATTTGCCTCTTTGGGCCTTTTTTTGCTTGATGTGACTCTCTGTATGTTCTCTGAAGGTAAACCTGTATACAACAAAGGAGAAGCAATACTTTGTTGAAGGGACAGAGAAAATAATTGAACTTGTCCCATTGAATTTGCAATTTATTGCATTTATTTTGTAGTTGTTGACAGAACAAAAGATGTGTGGTAGTTCCACAAAAAAAAATCCTGACTTGGAAATATACCACAGTTTTCTTAAAATTCAGGAATAGAAATCCTACCTGATGCTAAAGAAATGTTATATTGCACTGAAATGAGACATGGATTCAGTATTTTAGCAAACCTCAGTTTATGTTCTGAATAGGTGGCTCATCAGAAGTTCGTGAACTATACTAGTTTTTAACAGAATATTCATTCTTAACAGAATAAATCATTCATGGATACTCAGATAGCTGATCCAGCCTTGAGTGTCCCATAGGTACATGAGTCATTATGCTGCTGTTTACTTTGGATATCAGAGGCTATTCTCCATTTTAAATAACACTGAATACCTTGAGGAACAGCGTATCTATGTGAGACATTTGTAAGCAAATATATGCAGCCACTTTGCTCCCTTGTGGTGGATTGGTCATTGTTTTTCTTTCTTTACAGAAGAGATCATAATACAATAGGAGCCACCAAATACTAAAGAAACCACATTTGTGACCTGTTTGGCTTTACATTCTAAAATTTTCTACACTTTAATATCTGAGAATAAAGGCAGAAGAAGACACCTTTTCTTAGAAAAATATTTTGGCTGGGCAGAGTTTCATTTTGTTATTTTTGCTTTGTTGTTTAAACTACAAAGCTTTTACTCCTAAACAGAAAAATAAAGGTTGAAATAGAGGGATACATCTGACAAGAAGAAAATCACCAAGAAATACTAATCTCAGCACTTCCTTGAAAAGTCTAAAAAACCCTCATTTACAGGGACACAGCATTAAGAGTCAGCTGACAAATGAGTGTGAAAGTGTTTTGGAAATTCTGTGAAACAGTGGTAGGGTATTTTCCTTTTTTTGTGTGTGTTAATTTTGTGATTTTTCCTTTTTTTTTTTTTTTTTTTTGGTACTAAGGCTGTGTTGTACTAATGAAAATTTCGTTCTAGGGTTTGGTATTTCAGAGCAGTTGTAACCAAACCCATGATCTCATAAATATATATTTAGAAGAAAATTATAATAGAAACCTAAAGACTCCTAATATTTGTCCAATTTGATTCTATAATGTGTTTATCAAGTTTATGAGAATGCTAATGAGAAACATTGAATGCCTTTGGTTCCTGGGGATGTATATATTCATATAGCATTTGGAAGGGGTATATGTTTGCTTATGCTGGAATGAAAGTTTACTTGCAATCTTCTGTTCTGCAAACTAGCTGTAAGCCTAAATAGTTCATGTGCTTTTCAAATGGAAAAGGTACATAGTTTGTATGAATTCTAATGAAACTGTTGTAAATAAATTCACCATACCACCAGCAACACCTAAACAGATCAGAATACACATCTGCAGTGTGAAATGACTGCAACACACACTGCTGAAGAAACGGGGAAGAAAAGCCTTGGAGAGCTGCTTCTTTTGATGGTAGGAGTGAGTACAGCACTGCTTTTTGCTAAACTTTGGCTTAGATAAAATGACAGTGTTGAGTTTTTAAATGTGTAGGTTCCCTTTATACTTGTACCCCTTCCTGGCATATAAAAGGGACTGACAGAACAGGACACAATTACTTTCAGCCACTTGTGGATATTAGTGAAGTCAATAAAACAAAAACCAACCCCAAACAAAATACAATGCAGTATACTGAAAAGAAAATGAAGTAATAAAGAAAAGTAACAGATTTGCATCATTATCTACTCACTCCAAATATACCCCAATAATTCACAAGCTGAAGATATTAAGATGTGATTTTGCAATACGTCCATCAAAATCCTGTCTTGAAGCATTTATAGTTAATATGGACATACTGGTACAATATTAAATGTAACTAGATACATAAGTAGAATCTGAAAAGCTACACTGCCTCAATTTAAAAAGCTCTTCTTCCCAGGAGACATAAGTCATCCATGAAAAGTACAGCACAGTAAAACTGGCCGAGTGTCTCAAAAGAGAATGGTCTCTTCCATCACTGGGAAACAGCAGCATTTTCATACCCCAACGTTTTTTAGAAAATATTTAAATTAGTTGATTTAATTGAGAGTCAAAACTTATTAGAAGCCATAGAAGAACAGGTATATAGAGAATGACAAATGACATAGAGAAACTTCTGTGGAGAAAAGACAAGAGGAATTGTGTCCTGTGATGAACAACAGCAAATACTACTGGAGCCCTAAGGCCAAGAGAGGGATGGAAATCAAGAGGGAAGTTTTGGGTTATTTTTCAGGACATGCAATTCCAGAGGCAGAAAACACTTGGGACATGCTGGATGATTTTATGTGTGCTCTACAAAACTCTGAGTTATAATCCTCTGCTATTTCCTCTCACTTTCCACACATTTATGCACAAATTCTTTACACTTCACCTTGCATCTCAAAGTAATTTACAGCCAATGACACTCAGTGCATGGCCCCAAATTTCTTGTTCCAAGCAGGTATGGCAACTTTGCAAAGAAATTCATGCACCACTCTCTTCTGCAAGGAATAATGATACTTTTAATCCTTGGTATTTCTTTTATGCAACAGTTTCAGGTACACAAGCACAAACCCAGACCTCTAAACAGTGTGTGGGGAACTTGATCTCCTGCTGTGCTAGTAGACCAAACAAGCTGAGGAGAGCTATCTTGGCCTAATCACAACCCTTTGGCAGGGCTGTTGCCATATAGCCTCAGTATCTTACCTTCTGTCTGAAAAGCTCTAGACATCCGAGTGGCCCCCACTGTTTTTCTCAAAAATCGCCTACTCTAAAACTATGCCAAGGTTTCTGCTAACCAGGTTGCTGTAGGGATAGTTTGGAGCCATTACTCAGCACTAGACCTAGCCTTATTTAGATTAGAGCAGATATGACTTTGAGGCCACTTGGGAAAACGTTGAGACAAATTTTAAGAACAAGGTGTCACAGCATTAAAGTGAAAATAAACAGGTGAAAGATGAGGCTTCTTGTGAGGAAGAAAATATTTGTACACATCACTTAGTCTGGCTGTTAGCACCACCACTTTAGATCAATAAAATCTATTCTCTCATTGCATCTGTGGCTAGCCTTACATCTTCCCTTTCCAGAGGGGAAAAAAAAATGCCATCCTTTAAAGTACATGTCAGTGCTCCATCTGCCCCTAGTCTGGCTTCCTTGGCTTGTAGATGTCTGAAGAGGGATGGCTGCAGTCTTTGGTCACTCTAAGAGTCCAGTCAGCACTTTCCTGTGATGTTGTCAGGGTCTGTGTTCTTCCACAGCCATTTCTTCCTGTCTGCTTCTAGAGGAAGCTCAGGATGTCTATTCATTTTTCTTCAGGCATTTTTTGAACTAAATCAATTTATTAACTTGTTATTTTTCTTTGTTATTTTAGTTTTCCAGTTGGATGAAGGCCAGATCAGGCACTACAATAATGGAAGGGGTGCCGATCAGTGAAGAACACGGGAGGGAAGAAAGATTAGGAAGGATGGGAGCTGGGAAATGCTAACAGGATATCCTTATTTTGGTAGTGAGAAATTGTTAATTCAGTATTGTGTCTATGCTGTGTTTTGAAATCACATTTTCAGTTCAGATGAGGACTGCTATTCCTTGCCTATTAGGTTATTCTGCATTTCTGAGGATACCTTTGAAGATTCCAACACCTTTTTTACATAATACCAAAAGACTTTCAGTGTCTTATGTTAATATTATATGCATAAATCACTCAGTTTTTTGGAACAGTTAAACCAGTGTAAATCTAATTGTAACCTTTTACCTGTCATTATGATAGCATGGATGTCATATCTGATAATACAAATCTTGTGAGATGACATGTCATTTTCTGTGATAATGTTTCTTCATGGTGAGAAAGCAAAAATGGTATGCAATTTTTTCACCAGTGTATGCAAGCAAATGTACCCTGTCCTGGACAGGAGAATAAGAGTCTTATTAAACTTACTTGCCCACATAATAATGGACTAGGAATTTTTTTGCCATTTCATTCACATTCTTTGACAGCACCATGCTTTTAGCTTGTAATTCTTTGCAGGGAATATTTAATTTTCCGGGGAATTTTTCTTTTCCTTGCTATGTCCTAATTTCTTTTGGTTTAAATTCTATTTTTCTTTTTGTTTTCATGGACTCCTCACATTAATATATAGCACCTGTTTTAGGGACTCCTTACCTCATTATATCTCCAATTTAGACATTTTCACCTGAAGTAGTCCTCTAGAATCAATTTATAGTTATTGGAGACAAGTATGAATATCTTTAGTATAATGGCTACTCTTAAATATAAGACCAGCCATTCTTATAACTGTATCTACATTTGCAGTAGCCATATAACAAGTAATCAAACTTTCAGTTATTTTCCAGTTTGTATCCCAGCTAAAAATATATGTCAGATATTCTTCCAAGTAGTTTCATTTCTTTTGCAAGTTTGTTTTTTTGGTTTTTTGTTTGTTTTTTCAGCTCTGTTCAAATTTTGAAGATGCTTAGTTTGTGTTTCCTTTCACATCTTCTGGCTTCATACATGTTGCCTCACTTTGTAGTCTCTTTTCTTTTGTTCACCATTCCTATGATTTTCCTCTTTGGCAACACAGCTGTATCACACAATCTGTTCTGATTCTGCTCCCTAGGCTGGCAAACTCTCACAGGTTTTTATAGCTATATTTTATTGAGTTCGTAACTGATTTTTTTCAGTTGCTGATCCTCATTATACCTGATGTCAGATTCCACAAGACTCTACAGGTTGCATATTTGACTTTACAGACTGGAGTATGTTTAAATGTATGCACAGTTGCTTCATCGATTCTTTTTTTTTCACACAAAGAAAAATCTCTCAGAAGTTCACTGTGTAAGAGCATTTTGGATACTGTGCTATTTAGCACCACCCTAGATAGCTACTTAGCATGTTTTAATATTAAAGAAGTCTAGAATCTCTACTTCAGCAAAATTGAAATAAAAATCCCCTGGCAGCATTCATTTTCATGAAGAGACAGAACTCTATTTTGAATATCTTCCAGTTTTGTAGAAAAAAGAGTTTTGTTCTTGATACTCAGTGTTCTTGTAACTGGTTAAAGAAAGCTCTTGGCTGACATTAAAACTCTGAGGTATTTTTCTTGAAATGGAAGATAGCAAAAGAGTGATGAAGGAGACAGAAGCAGGGAGAGGGACCTCTGTCCTGTTTAACAACTACCAACCCAAACTGCAGCTGCTTCAAACCAATGTGTTTCATCTCCCTGAGTGATACCAGCTAGGATATCTTTATCATAGTGCCACTTCCTACATCAGTTTGGCTACTGTGTGCAATGAGAAATAAACAGACACAAGCTCTATCATATCTCCTGTCCAATTTTCAAATTGCAGTAGTTTTAAAATATTTGCCTGAGCCAGAATTCAAGCAGTCACTTTCCTGGAGACACTGCCTTCTTCTCTGAACACTGCGACTTCATCATTGTCCTAATTTCCAGTATTGTGAACACAGTGTATGCATATCACTGTTTTGGTAGGGAATAAAAACTTTAGAGGCCTGGCCAGCATCCACCTGAGGGAGTCACTACCCCCTTTTCTTTGCAAAAACAATAATTGCAACTTGGATGTTCTGGCTGACTTAGCTAAAAGTTAGATTTTTGAGCAGAGCTACAAGTAGTAATGTTTTTTTCACCTAACAGCACATATTGTCTCTCCTACCTGCTCCTGATCACTTGGATCTTTCAGCCATTTTCAGTTTTGGTATGCCATCAGAGAAGTGACCCCTCCAAGGGCCCAGTTGCACAAAGAGTATTGTAAAGTGCAGCAAATTAAGTATGCTCTCTCAATTTGTGTCCTTTCTGTGCTACAGTGTCCCTGCCTGCTGTGCTGTCCTTGGAATGCAATGGGAAATTAGCTCTTGATAGTGCAGTGTGGCAGAAATCAATAACAGAATTATGTCAGCACATAGGACGGGCTGCTAAACCCTGGCATTCCCAGCAACATCGTAATGCATGCCATGATGAACACTGAAATCTGCAAAAAGAGAGGTGTCTCTCATTAACTGCTGTGGTTCTGCCTGGTATGTTCCAGAATGGCTGAGATATTGGAAAAGTACTTAAATGCATCACCTGCTGATTTCTAGCTTTTATAAGCACAATTTTTTCCTGATTATGCAAGCAAATTTTAACTCACTGAGAATACAAGTCTCTGCTTTCTTGCTACAATGAAATTTATCAGATACAGGCTTCTAGAAATAAATAGTTAGGAGTATGTTTTTGTGTTCCTTCTGTCACAGGAGATGAAACTTAAATTAGATTTGATGGGTTTTACATCACTTTAGTAAATAATCTGATTAAAGCCTCAGAGTCTTCTCACTACGACGCTTAATGACTTGCCCTGGGAAGAATGTAATACTGTCTAAAAAAATGTGATTAGGACTTCTGTTTCTTCCTGGCTTCAAAATCCTCGAGGTGTATGAATAAAGATGAATTTTATTGCTATAGTTAATAGAAAATAATGAAATTATTTGTTACTTCTGTTTTACTGTAACTATAGAAATATACAAAACTTAGCAGACCAGGGTATTTTCAGGGGAACTTTATAAGGAAGATCTAAATGTGTTAAACATAATGCAGTGGGCCAAATTATCTCCTGGCAAGAATCCTTTGAGCCAGATCTCAGACCCTTCTCCAGCAATTATGTGCCATAAAAAAAGTCCACAAATCATTTAAAAAGACCTAGGAGTACTTCAAACTACCGCCAAAATTGCAAAAGTAGATTGCAGTTTTTTATGAAAAGTTTATTAATTGGAAAACAGGAAGGAACTGAAGCCTAAACTGTGTGAAAAACAAATTGTTTTGGAAAAATTACTTCAATATATTGTGTTATCTGATGAGTATAGATGTTGCACAAGGAAATTAAGGCAGGCACTTACTTTTCTCTGTTGCTGGTTTCAGTGAGGATTCCAGTTTGTTATTCAATACATTTATTTGTTTATTTATTTATCTGAGAACCACTTTGAGAGTGTAGTAAGAGTAAAACATGAGAGTGCCTGCAGGAGCCTTGTTTCTTAACTTGTCAAACAGCCATGGTAGGGAGGCAAAAGGAGAGGCTTTCTTTTCCCATTCCCCCATCCCTTCTCTGCTTTCTGTTTCTACACCCAGTTCCATATCCTCGATGGCATGCTGACTCAGTATTCATTATAATTCAGCTTCTAGGTGTAAAACACAAGAAAACAAGCAGAAACAGCAAGGAATGTCCCCAAGCCAGGAGGCCACCTTGTCATCCTGGCTTCTACAGCTGCCAGGTGCTGAGGGCTTCCTCAAGTGACACATCCTGTAAAAGCAGAAGATATGAGCTACTTTATTGTGGTCAGTCAACAGTGAGAATTACTTAGGAAAAGTGTAAGACTACCCTCACTTCATATTACAATTTCAATTTTCTATTGCCTTCTCCAAATTCTATCATGCTGAACTGAACCCTCCAGAGCTTTATAGGTTTCTCTCCTGTTTTCCTTCTTCTTCCTGACCTGATTGCCATGAGGCACCCTGAAAAAACTTCTGATGAATCTGTCTTCCCTTCTGACTCTCTCCTGTCAAGTCAGTCAGCGGGGAAGAAGTAGGAGATGAAAGGAGTCAACATTCCCATGCCTACGGCCCCACGGCACTGGGGCCAGTCACGGCAGGAGCTCTGCTGGCCTCTGAGAGCTGCACTTGCACACACACCTCCCCACAGAGCTGCCAAAATGCTGCAGTGCAGAGCCAGCATCCCAGAGAGAAGGCAGGGACACATCCCAATTATTTCCCTCAGAAAATATTCAAGATGTTTGACTGCAGCAAATCATTACCTGATTACCACCAGGTGGATTTCAGATGTAGACTTGCTCAGCTTTCTGTCAGTGTATCCACCCAAGGCAACCCTGCCAGAAACTTCCATCTTCTGGGAAGCCTTCCAGGCACACAGCCAAAGTCCCTTTGACTCTGGCTTCCAGACTCTCCTGCTCTCCAATTCCCCAGACATTAAGGCTCCTTCACCTCCCACCAGGAAAGCTTCTAGTGGCACAAGGGATTCACAGCCCTGTTGGTGGGCTGCCAGGGAGATGAAATTACTAAACGTGGTTGGAATTGGTAATCTTAGAGGTCTTTTTCAACCTTAATGACTCTGTGATCCTATGATCGCAGTTTTCACATTTGAATTTTTTTTCCTTTTCTCCTCGATCTTCTTGATTGAATTTCAATTAAAATATAGTTGGAAAGGCAAATTTCCAAGGACTTGGAGATTGTGGGTTTTTGCAAAGATTAACTTAAAAGCTTAGTTTTAGGATGGCACTTCAAGGTGCACATTAGGTTAGCTGCTGATTATTTTGGCAGATGGAATGATGTGAAATCCCCAGCATTTTCCAGGGGAAAGTAATGCTGGAGAAAGACTAGAAAAACAGCCAAGAAAAACAGAGAGAACTAGAGTTAGAAGTACGAGGTGTTAGAATACAGAGGAAAAATTCAAGGTGGAATTTTTTTTTCTTTTTTAACCATATTACGAACTACAAATCTTTGGGTTTGGTTTTTATTTTTCTTTTTCTACTATAAAACTTGTTATTTTTTTATGGTAGAAAAAAAAAGTTTAAAAAAAACCTAGAGGTCTTTAAGACATGTTTGCAAAATTTTGTATTGTGTCTGTTCTAGTTAATGTCCCAGGATGAGTCTGATTGAGCCAATAAAGTTTGAATAATAAAAATTTAAAATTTAGAAGCAGAGGTGCTACTCAAAGACAATGGACTTGGTTACTGTATTTTGTCTGCTGCTGGGAAAGATGCAGCAACAGGGTCCAGGTTTAGTTTTTTTGATTCAGGGATTTTAGCATATTGAGTTTATATCCTGCCTCCTGGATTGGAACTGAGGACAGAATCTTGACCTGATAATTTTGACTTTGCTCACATAAATGAGTCAAAGGGAAGAAAAATCTTTTAAACAGAGACTTTATTTGTGCTTGAAAATGAAGGTGTAAAAAATGAGGCAATGCTTTAAAAATCTGTTTTTGTGCAGTCTTGAGGCCAAATTACAAACTGATTTACATTCTCTCTTAACCTTGTCTTGGGAAGTCACTTATAATTTGTGCAACTCTTTTTTTTCTCTCTGAACAGTTCCAAGTGTTGTCTCTGATGATGTCAACACAATCCCAGTTTTTCAGATGTAGAGTTCCAGGCAGAAAGAAGCAGATTCAAAACAAGCACGGAAAACAGAGTTAGAGCTTCATTCATCAAATATCAAGGTAGAGTAGGATGGAAGGGTCAACAGATGCAAGTATAAACTATCTTTTTTCTTTTTGAATATCTTTAAAGTGTTTTTATAATTTTTTTTCCCAGTATGTGCTATCTAAATACTTTCGAAGTGTCTAATTCTCAGTACACAGTTAAGCATTTCATTCCTAGTAATGAAATGTGCAAAATAGGAAATGAATATGGTCAGTTCATTTTAAGGTATTTGCAGCTCTTTGATATACATTTGGAAATCTGAAAGTTGGCCAGATCCCGAGTTCAACTATGTAAAGGAAGTTTCATTGATTTCAGCAGAGCTGCACACATTTACACCAAATGAAGATTTGACCTATACTTCCTAATATGTTCTCTGAAAAGCACTGGAAAGGAAGGTCTGGATTTCTCAAAGTAACAGTTCTCTTTTCTTGGCTTAATATTGCACACATGTTTTCTCACTTAAACTTTGCCTCATTTGGCTTTGAGTTTTAATGTAGCCTTTGAAACTATTTCTAATGGAAAAATGCAGCTGTTAGCAAGATTTCCTAAAATGTACATGGAACTAATTTTCCAGGCATTTCTCTCAAGGACTCTGATGTATCTACAGAAGACATTTGGCCAAAAGGATTTTTAATCTAACTATATGATGAAAGAAAAAGAAATAGTAGAGAGAAAGCATCCACTCATAAGGATAAGAAGGAAAAATTGACTTTTAGTAGTTAATGTACTTGAAACTTGAAATCTTGAAACTCTTTCATTAGCAATACTATTTTGCAGAAAATCAGTGAATTTTTAATGTGAACCCAAATAATCACAGATAAAAGGATGCAATAATGTGAAGACATATAGAACTGTAAAAATATCTTCACCATGGAGTCTGATTTTGTACATTGTCTCTCTGTATGATATCTTCAAAGGCACAAATGACCAAGACTATGCAGTCATCAATCTGACTCATTAAGAGTAAACAAGCATAACATAAATTGCCATCTTCTCAGCCTGGATGTCAGGACAAGGCAAGGGGAGGCACAGATGTTGGTGGGGAAGAAGAGGTTCTCAAAATCAGAGGAAGAAAATTCAGCTCACGTATCCTTGCTGTCAGTTTTTCTTCTGAGACACCAATGCTACAAATTTGCCTATGTCCATCTCCACACAAATTGCAATATGAACCTCAGTTATCACAGATTAAGTTTCCTAACAAATTATTGGGGGAAATAAATGCATTTTTGAACAACACCACTGGACAAAATTATAGAGAATCATAATTTAATTTCTTTATCAATCTCATTTGTAAAATATATTTTAGATACTATTTACTGGCCCTTGTAACTGATAAACATATAATGGATTTTAACATATTTATCCTTATAACAACACAGAAAGACAAGTGTTATTCCCTTTTTATCAATGAGTAATTGAGGGCATTGTTTAGTGTCAATGGAAAACTGATTTGATATTGCTGGCAAAAGTGGTGATGCCACTCCATGTTTTATATGAAAACAAAGATCTTTTTTGGGAGACAGACTCTGCACCAGTTTGCTATTTCTGTTTCTTTTACAAAAGTCTTAGTGTGTGAGTCCCTTACGCAGTTAAAGCCACAAGAAGCTTAACCAGCAAGGCAGGAAGACTGAAGAATTTTTCCTTTTAGCATCATCCTGTAAGTACATCAATATAGCACTGCCCTAAATGCACCTCATCCACTGCCAAGGAACTATTTCAAAATTAAGGAGTCACTTTCAGCTTGTCTCAAAAGGAGTGGGACATTTGTGACAGAGCAAAAAATTAAATTTTAGCTCTCCCCTCCCATGCTTTTTTCCTAATGATTTGTATCTCCTTTAGGAATTATGTGATTGGTCTAAAGGGAAGATAAAACATGACAATGAAAATAAGAATTATAAAGCTTAATATACTTTGTTTCAAGCAGGAATTCCACTTGTGTCAGGACTTAGACTGAGATCATAGTTCCACGATACTGTCACTCAAAGAAATGGGACCAGCTGAATGGATTTCATACCTCCTTCCTGCCTCTGGTAGGCTCCATTCAATAACTCTTTAATATTCTGTTTTACCTGTGCAACATTTGAGGGGTCAAGCAGCAAAAAAAATCCATGGAATTACTCAGGTTAAAGAAAGACCTTTTTTCTATTTTGGAGGTCAGGAAAAGGTTACCTTTCAATTACTGCATTTGTGGCAGAGTCCATAGTCATCTGTGTCAAAATAACCTGAAGGAAGGGAGGAACACCTATCAGGTTGGGAGCTGGAAGGCGGTGGGATGGAAACTGTGTAAGTCATATTTCCATTAAAGCCAGAATATTATCAAATGATGGCTTCATACCCTTGGGTCAGAGCATTTTTTGGACTATTTTAGATGACTGAAAGCCTAAATATCAACACAAAGTTAAATGTACAGTATGTGCAAGTGCATATAGTAATAAATCAGAATGATTTTTAGCAATAATGGTTATTTCCAGAATATAAAAATAAAATGTAGGGAGAATGCCTAAGACAGTATTGCACAATAAAAGTTACATAATTAGCTAACATTTTAGACAGAGCAAAAAAGTATTTGCTATTAGATGGTAACTATGGGCTAATAGAGGCTTTCCAGTCATATATTTACCATTTTCCATATAGTCTTTCTAAATGACATTTTCAGAGTTCCCTAAATGTACCAGAGAACAAGTCATAACATGCCACTGTTTTTGGAGCATAGAGAGAGAGTTCAGGTAGTTAAAGCATCAGTAAGTATTATTCATGTTTATGAGGAAATGTGTGGTATTTGTTTTTCAAATTAAAGATGACTATTACAAAGTAACGATCCAAGGTTAAGGAAATGAAATAAATTAAAATGTATTAGAGCACAAGCAATCACATTCAGTGGTAATGCACAATTTTCTGTCTGAACAATGAAAAGTTTCAAGAAACTCTGCTTAGTGAATGCTTGTCATATGCTTTTACTATGCTTAGCACAAGATTAAGCAAAAGAAAACACCTGTTCAAGGACTCCCCCATTCCATAAGACAGGGGTTAGAAACATTTCATGGCTATGTCCAGTCTATAAATGTAGACTACCTCTTTTTATCCCAAAAAAGCAATATAGAGTGTATGGCTTGGCCAGGGGCAAGTACTAGGTGTGGGAAGCAATATAAAAATTGTTTCCAGAAAGCAAGCATTTAGTTAATGCTCAACCTGAAATTCTTGGCATTGAGAAAACAGTGATATAACACCTTTTCATCTCATCTCCATGATTTTTTTCATCCTGTTCTCAAATTCTTACTAGCTGCCTTGCTCTAAAAAATGTCTTTGTTTTAGATGTAGAGATTTAGCCTGTGTTCACTGCACAAAGAACTGCAGTGGCCTAAGACATCATCCCTGTCCTGCAGTTTATTACTGCTCCACTGGCTGCCACTGCCCCATTAAGCAATCTCTAGTGCTTGGGTTAATGGTTGGACACCAGGCCCATTCTTCTCCTCCTTTTCTGCTTAAAACTTAACTCAGCCTTTTTGCAATATAATAAATATCCTGTTCACCAAAAGGCAGAGCATAAGGACATTTTAATATTGTCAAATGAAAATAAAACAATCATGATTCTGAAGTAAATTACTTGGAAACAATTTTTTTGCTTTGGTTACACTATACAAAGGATTATTTATAAAATGAGCCAAGGTTATTTATGGCAGGTCTGAGAGGAGGCAGAGCTTCAGAATAGGAAAGCATGTCATTTGGCAAAACATTACATTTATAGATATGTTCTTCTTGCTAGTGTAAATGTAGAGACAGAAATGGCAGTGTTCCTGATCTGACTGCTTAAAACTTACACGTGCAAGTGCTTTGTCCATGGGGAAATAAATGTTATGCTCCCTGATTAGTTTTCACAAGGAGTTTAAAACAGATGGGTTCTAATTGCATAGTTTTCAACTGGCTAGAGTAATAGAAAAGTGGATTAGTGAATGTTTTATATGAAAACAAAGATCTTTTTTGGGAGACAGAACAAAGTAAGGAATTAGATATCAACAGGGAATTGCTGTGTGAGGAATAAAGTATCAGCAATGTCTTTGAAAACATTGTGTGGGAATATGGGACATGTAGATGTATTCTGCATACCTCCTTTATTTGCATATAGTTTATCTGGAAAATAATTCCTCAGTTCTATATGTTGTCAAACTTTGTTACTTACTATCCTCTTGTCCTGTTTTTTTCTTTTTGTTTTGTGAATTTTTTTAGTGGTATAGTTTAGAAAGTTGCAATCTAGATGAAACTCCTCGATTTAGTAATTTATGAGTCCTTTTTAATGAAAAGAGAAAAAATAGAATCTTACAGGAGATGAGTTATCTGACACATATGTCAGATGTCCACTTTGAAATAAGATGGATCCTATGAGATACAGGTGTCTGCCTTTGGGCAGATCAGTCCTACTCACTACCTCCAGGTGTTAAATTCAGCTTTCCTTAAGCACACACCAAAGCAGTTTCTGAATTCAGTTCAACATTAAGGGAAAAAAAACAGAAGGAAATAATATAAGGAAAGCATATAATGCATAAGGAAAGCGGATAATGAAGTGAGTAAAAGCACGAAAAAACCTTTAGAGAAAGATGAATGCCAATGGAATTACGTGCATTTTAAAATACACACAATGCACAATGCAAGACAAAAGATCCCAGCAGTTCATGACCTCAAAAATTCAAAGCTGGCAGCCATAGAGAAGACACATTTTTATGGCTAGGTGCCATAACGCTTACCTTGTACATTCTTATTTCTTAGATTTGCATAGAAAAAAATTCCTAATATAATTAAAATCTAATTCCTCAAGGCACTTATGCTTTCTGTCATCCTACATCTAATGGGAAGAATTTGGACAGGTTGAAAAAAACTACAGTTGAACAAGATAAAAAATATTAAACAGGGGAATGTATCAAAAGGCCACATTTTCTAAAGAGCCCACAGACACAGATATGGGTGCAAGAAGGTTTCTTCATCTGTTTTGAATTCACACTTTAAGTCTTCTCCTCAGAAAGGGCATCTGATTATTCTCATCTTATTATGACCCATCTAATTATCTTATAAAGTGAATGGAAGAATAAAAGGCATTGCTGGTATCTGTGGAATACATAGGGGCTTGGTGTCTCTTAGCATGATTATTTCTCTTTTTTTAACCAATGAGTGTTGCATGTACAATGACAGAATTTGCTAGAAACAAAGGCAAGAGCACTGGTTTCTTCCTTTCTATATGAAAACACCAAAATACTGAATGACATTTAGACTTCCTTCTTCAAAATCCATTTCTCCTTGTCTATGAGTATTAAATTTCCCTCTACACAGGGTTGTAGTGGAATAGAAGGTGATGGACTAAAACTTCTGAGTAAGTTACTGATCCTAGATGCCTTTTTCTAGGTCAATGCTCTAATGACTAGATTATTTTTTTTTTTTAATGTTTAATCTTCTTAACTCCTCACTTAATAGAGGCACACAATCTGCAATCCTAGTCTTCCAGGCTCCTCTTCCTTCCTCCCCTCTCCCAGTCAAAAGAGACAGGGGTATCACAAGACATACTGTTCTCTAGATCAGAATATTCCCCACTACAGTTTAATGTTGTTAAATTTGGTGTCTCAGACACAAAATGCATAAGTAAGGAAGGCTAAAGATGGACCAACCCATATCTCAGCTTGGATGTGAAAATCCTTATTTTTAGATCACATTATTTTTTTTGGATCTAGCCCTCTCAAAATGGCTCAGTGGAGACTTGGTTTCAGGAAAGCTTCAGATGAACTTTCCCGTACCCTCTCTATTTCCTGCACAGTAAGGGAGAGTATTACCCATCCTCCTAAGGAATTGGTTGCATATGTTTCTCATCTTTTCTTCCCACCTTAAGACTCTAGCTATTTGTTATCCATGCACGTCTTTTAGGCAGGAGAGGTAACAGCAGTTTTCTGACAAAACTTTCCTCTCTGCTGATTTGAAAAGTCCATATTGGAGAAGAAAATGTTACACTAATCTCCTTACAGCTCTCTGCATGTGGTACCATTCTGAGCATACTGTAGTTCATGCATATTTGCAGACACAGAAAGCTATGAACATTTACTTCTTTCTGTTTGGTGTGTTGTTGTTTCATAAAGCTTATTACCCGGCTGTTCACAGCTCTCCAGCCATGCTCTGGGTTCTCTTGAAGGAGAATTGTAAGGATCTATCTTCCTTTTTTTTAATGCCTGTCTAGAATTAAAGCAAATTGGTGAACATTGACTGTTTTATTTTACATTTTAAATTTAAACTGAGTCATATGTTAACCACATTTCCACACCTGGGATTTGTTTATCTTGGATTTAGTTTATATCTTTAATAAGTGTTAGAGCAAATGTGCTAAGGAAATACTTTCCAGTTTTACTATTTTTATGTTGCTATACAGAACTTACTTTCAATTTTTGTTTTAAGTCAATTTTATTTTCTTAACAAGTTTATTTGAAAAGAAAAACTTCAATTTCAGTGCTGCGCTCTCTTCCCCTTCAAGTTACTCCTGCCCCCACTTTCTTTTAAGTCTGGTGGTAATGAATGAATTCACACTCAGGTGAGCACAGAAGGTTAGCAGATCCCAGGGTTTATTTTGAATGTGGCTGGAATGGTGTTCCTTACACTGTCTCCGTGCCAAGCTGAAAGTGTTGGAGTGATCTCATGCACAGAAAGGTGTGTCTGCACACTCCCTTTCACAGGTGCAGCAATAGAAATCCAACCCGTGCAGTAACTGAAACCCTCATGTTTGTTCAGTGTATTGCAGTCCCAATTCTGCTCTTTGGGTGAGTGCTGGAATTGGTTCAAAACCAATGTCAAGTTATTATTATTACTTTTTAAGTTCAGAGACAACCTGAAAATTCTGGAATCTTGATTCAGTGTTTCATTTGACATTGCACAGAGGTTCCAGGAGGATAAAAAAGTATTTCTCTTCTGAGGGACAGTCCAATTTCCTCTTTATTTTTATGCAGTCTATAGGTAAGTATGTAGATCATGTCTGTGACATTCTAGGCTTACTCATGACTAAACAGTTAAGAAAATTATTGTGACCAATGTAACTTAAAATATAACAAATACCTCCTCTAGGAGGTGCTTATTACTTACAGATCCTACTCAGATGAAAATTAAAACTTCCTTACTTTAATCTTATCTTGTATAGTTACAACTCTGTTAATGATATTAAATATTTCTTGTTCACCATTGGTATTTACACTCAGCAGAGAGCCTTTTTTATCTGACATACTAAAAACATAAATTAGCTCACAGCTGCTAGGAGTGGATAAGTAACAGGTGAAATTTTCAAGAAATTATTTATACCTCTGCTGGCATCCCATTTATACAGCATATTTTGCAAACATCAAGGCAAGCAAAGTTTTATCTGTGTAAATGTGAATGGCAACAGAAATAATTTGGAAGTTTAGAGGTAAAACTCATGTTTGCAGTGGTCAAATGGTGAGCATACTGAGGCCTGGCTCAAAAAGCCTTGTGCAAAAGGAGAAGCGGAGATGTAACAACGACTGCACAGCAAACTGCACACAACTCTCATTCTTCAAGAGGACAAAGTGTGCTCAAGTATGGCTGAGGACAGTGAGAGGACACCATTGTGGGAGCTCAAGTGACTTACTTTTAGCATAATGGCAGCACAGCCTCGAGTCTCAGAGTGAATCCAACCAGCTGATGGTCCGTAGAGCAAGCACAGTGACTGCCACTCTCCTGTGCTTTGGAGTCACCTGTCTGCCTCACCTGGCAGAGAGAAGTCAAAAAGAGTATCTGCTAATTGACCTTGCTCCTACAAGCAGTATGGACAGAATTGTCCCACTGAGAACTTGGGCATGAGACCAGCTGTCAAAGGAGCATGGATTCACTACCCACTTCCACAAGGCCATATCAGTGGAAAGCCCTTGTCACTTACTGAACCTTGTCCAAACTGATGTGGCCATGCACACAGGCACACATGTAGCGTTGGGATGGTTTACTTTCTAATTCATGAAGGCATGATGCAGTGCACATACTCTTCACATTCATCTAGAATAAGTCAGGTTGGGAAACTTCCTTTGCAGTTTTACCTTCAGTCATGTACAAATCTGTTCCTAGTATCTTTGGGGAGTTCTCTGGCAAAAAACCAAGAGCAGAGCTGGAAGAGCCAAGTGGAGAAGCCAGAATCAATACTCAAGAGAGACCTATACTTCACAACCTAGAAAGGCAGATTTATGTCTCTATAACCAAGGCTTCACAGTGCTTGCTAGTGCTCTTTTTTTCTTCAATCTCCAGCAAGGGTTTTCCCATTGGATTCCATTTCTGGATGCCAAATCACTCTACCACCCCAGAACTGTAGCTCTGAGACACAATATAGCACTTAACTTGTAGCACAGAGCCCAAAAGATCAAAAGAGAATTGATATTAGTTTAACTTCAATTTTTATGCTGTTGCCTAAGAATAAAGGCAACATGATTTTGGTAGAAAGCAAAATCTCAAATCTGCAGGCAAGCTGCAGGGAGAAGAGCCCTCAGCAAATAATGCATTTTAAAATGTGAAATAATATGAATAATAGCACGTAAATTTCTGTGTGTCTTGTTTACAGGAACAGAATTAATCAAAGGCTATTGTGATCAACTGCTCAATGAAACATCGATCATGTCTTTTCCTACTTGCCCACCTACGTCTTCAATGAAAAGTTGCATGCTGGGAAGCGAGAGACGAGGAGGGAGAGGTAGTGGACACAGAAATTATGTGATGGAAAATTGTTTCTGCATGAAATGTGGAGCCTAGAATACCTGCATGATGAGCAGAGCATCACCCCAGCACTACAGGGAGATTTATGAGTCTTTTAAACACAGCTTTGCTCCAGGCCCTTAATTAAGACACAAATCTGTCTGAAAGCAGAGCTAAAATCTAATTAAACTTTGCATTTGAAAGGATTTTACATGAAAAGCACTGAGAAACTGCAAGTGAAACTTTATGTATTGCCCTTGCAGCAAACATAGCAAGTACAGGGTAAAGTAAGTGATGCAGACTGTTTTCTCTGTGTCATGCTACACAAGATTCCTGAAGCTCCCTCAGTATGTCTGTATCCTTGAAATGGGTGAAGGATAGAGTAATCTAATCTTACTTTCAAACATGGCTCCTTATACTGACCTACTGGTTTATAACGCTTCCCTGTCATGATTTGTTTTATTTAGTCTATCTGAAATCTCACTACCTTACTTTTGTTGGGGTCCTCTTTATCGTCAATGAAAAGAAGCATGGCTGTAGGTCAATTCATTCCACCTATATCAGATACCTCTTTTGGGACAACAGGAATCTTGCTATGAAGGTTCCAGTCTTCTATTCACTGCAGAATAAATTTGACACAACTGTCCTAGATTAGGTATTGCCCTTGTTTATTGATTATTAAGGTTAGTTGGGTTGAATCCCCAGGTATGAATTAAGCACATTCATATGTTGGGATAATATGAAGAGATACACTATAATAAACAAGCTTTGACATTTTTTAGGTAAAAAATTTTAATCTGGATCTTATTCCAGAGACAGATTTCTCCATACCTCAGGGTTTTCCACTTGAATCCAGAAAAATCTCTGCCAGTTCTCTCTAAGAGATGGTGTTTGAGTTATGAAGATTTGTATGGAAAAAATTAGTCTACATAGTAGGGTGGATACAAATGAAGGGCTGTGTTTTGGGGTGCTGGAACAAAAGTCTAAGAGGAAAGGAGAGAAAAGCAAGCATCTGTGTGTCTTGATACCTGTGTTTTTTGGTAATAAGTAGGTTTTAAATACATAGGATGCTGCACAAGGGAGGGAAACAGCTTGATATCTGCTGCTTAAAGATGTTAAAGGCATGGCAATGAAATGCAGCTTATATTAGGATAATAAAAATGCACATGGCACAGCAGAAGAGGCAAGACCCAGCTGTTCTCTCGGGCCTTCTGGACACCGTTTTTAAGATGACATAAATAATTTCAGTCATCTAATATGCAAATAGTGGTATGAATTTGCATCATAAAAAAAAAGGCTACATACCTTAGCACCTATATAAGAGAGAAACAAATAATTTTTGTCCTTATCTCCTTAGAGGGCAAAAAAAAGAAGGGCTAAGGAGAAGACAAGCTGAATACTGTCAATCAACATTGCTTTCATTTAAATCAGTTTTGAAAGAAGGGGAGATCTTTGAGTCCTTGCTGCTGCCTGTAAGGTTGTTAGATTGGTTGCAAGTCTAAAAATAAGTAAGAAGGAAATTTCAAAAGGAGATAATAGCAGTATATGATCTTACTCTGGTTCCAAAGACAGATAATGATATAATTGCATGAAGTAGTAATTCTCTAAGTACCAGAATATCTACTCTTCAATGTAACTGTACCCAAACTAATTTTTCATGCTCCTGTGGAAACATATTCAGGCACTAGAATAGAACATTTTCCATTTGAGGATAATTTAACTTGTAACTGAGAAGTACTTCTTGGAATAAGTTATTTGTTTGCAGCAGGGCATTTTCTGCAATAATAATAAAAAATTCCAGCCAAGGAAAAACATTTTAATTACATTAAGTATATGCAGTGATCATCGTGGTGAGACTCACATTAGGACAGGTGAATTCACCTGCCTGTGTTTAGATACCTGTAAGATGGGTGTCCAATTTAAGTTACTTGTTTAGTCTCTCCCATTGCTCCATTTCAGTTCTCTTATTCATCCATTCTCATGCTCTGTCCCTCTCTGTTGACTAGTGTTCACTCTGTTAACTGTGGAAATAACTTATTTAAAACTAGATATTTAACTTATAGGCTGCTAAGATACAAGTATTATGTTTCTGGGTCTGTGTTTTTCTCTAGCCAACTGCAGACAAACTCATAACCTTAGAAATATCATCAATAAATAATAAGGACAAACACATTAGCATATAATTGTCATATTCCTTTTCATGACTTTGCAGCTTTCTTTTTCCTCTGCATTTTTAAATTCCACTAAATGCTCTACAGAGAACATAGAAGTCAGTGTTTTATTTTTTAAGTAATATCATTATTTAGAAGTGCCATAAGAGAAGAACTTTTTTTCTGTTATCTTTCAGGATACTTTGTTACATTGTGTTTTACTTTAAAACAGAATCAAGAAATGTCAGGCATTTTAATAAAATGTGACTGACAAAAATGCTATAATTTTTCTTCTTAAAAATAGATATTTATTTGCATTGTTTACTAAAGTTCTGGTGAAAAATGGATAGATTTTTCTGCTTTACAAAAACCATTCAGTGATGAGTTTTATTGAGAGTCATACATCCTCCCAAAATGTGTGTGCTTTGCTAAAACAGATATCCTTCATTAAGGGCACATTTTTTCACTCCAACCAGATCTATCTATAAACAAGTGGGTAGGAAATGTGCTTTATCCAAATGGAATTTAACAAGGAAAAGAGGAGGTTGTGGCTGAAGACAGCAACTAAAGGTATGGATAATTTTAATTATATTGCCAAAAGTAAGATGTATCTTTAGATGAGTCCCTAGGTCAGATCCATAACAGTATTCAGCTGGTATTCCATGAAATAACAAAATTCAAAATTTTGACTCAAAAGTTCTCTGGTGATTTTGGTACTTTTGGAAATGCTTGTCAATTAACAGGAAGGTGGGATGCTATCACGTGCTAACATCCTGTCATTAGTTTAGACAGACTAAAGCTGGTTGAAGTAACAAAGCACAAGCTTCAGCACATGAAAAAATCTAAATACCTGTCCTAGTGCTAGAGACTGTTCTTTAATTATGAGCTAATTTAAAAACTATATTGTCCCAGCTCAACTCCACTTGCTCTCTGACCTAATTAAATGAAACCTTCACTACATAGCAACACACCTTCATGGTAAATATATCCCACATCTGCAGCCTTGGGGAAATATTTCCTATCTGTACATCTGAGAGCCTGTGTCTGTGGTGTGGTACAGTGAGCCTGAAAGTGCTGACAGCAGTGAAGCTGGGGCTTTCAGCAGGACTATGATAAGGGAGAGGTCTGGAATCCATAAGCTAGAGGACATAATAGATAATACCTGCCCTTCCTCTTTGTCCCTTTTGGCTTAATGCTAATTCAGGTTGCATCTTTCAATGCTAATGCAGAAGCACAGCATTTGGTCAGACTGATAATATCTTCCCTTGCTTTATTGCCCTAATGCTTACTACCTTCCTCTTGGCAACACACATCCTTTCTACCCAGGAGGACCAGCTGATCATCAGCACCTGCTTCCCAGTTCCTCTGCTGTGGGCCTAAAACTCTCCTGGCTGGGATCTTCACTCTGCAAGATGCATCCCATGCCTCCAGCGGGTCCAGTTCTCTCCATCAGCATGATGGCCAGCACACAAAGGCCCCCAGGATGGGATCATGCACTACGGAGTGCCAGCTGAACACAAGCTGATCTGTGGGTCTCAGGAAGCAGACCATGAAATATTCCCTTTAGGAGGTGCTCATGTAAATCAAGAAATTGTAACACCAGCCTGAAAGGAATAAAGTATATGAAACTGCTCTTATTGTTTGGGGTAAAAGTCTCTGCATATTAACTCCTTTCAGGAATGTCTTTCATTGCTGTTTACCTCAGACTTACCACAGGGTCTAAGTATTCACACAGGCAGTTACAGGGGCCATTTGATACCTGAACTTATCACACATGGTTACCTGTTCATTTGCCATGTCTTTAGCATAATACTATGATGGAAATTTTTCTTGTTTCACATGTTTAATATTTATGTTGGATAGCTGCAAGATATAATGAAAATTCATTTTCACAGCTGGTTTGAACCTGTTTATTTCTGCTTTTCTGAAAGGCAAGAACAGAGAAAGATGAGATATCTCACACTGAGAGATAAAAGAGGAGGGCAAACAGTTAGAGAGAAATAATGGAAATGTTCTGCAGATAAAAACAATATGAGAGAAAAGAATGATATTTTCTTTTTTTTCTGAAATAAGACCTATTTAAGGCATGATCATTTATTTATCTAATGGCAGGGTAGGACACTTGATACTCCTCTTTTATATGTCACCAGTGCAACACTACAAGGACCTTCCAGCTTGATTAGAACTCATCAATTTGCATCAAAAGCTTTACATCAACCCCTGTGCTTTTTATTTGCTTTATTTCTACATCGGACCTGTGTAAAGAAGCCTCCTGCCAGCAGGGGGTGGATCTGGTCTGGAAACGGGGAAAAAACAAAAATGTATCTTAAAGCACCAGGCAGCACCCTGGTTTAATTGCTGCATTTATTTATAACAGAATAATGGGGAAAGTGCCAAGACATTATCTAATACATGGATGGTGCCGCAACAGCTTTTCATCTTAGTCTGGGAACCATTAGGACGTTTTGCTGCATAAATAACCCAGTGAATTAAGTCTTCTTCTTGTATCAGCACCATATGTTACTAGAAAACATATTTATAATGGCTATTTGAATAGCTTCAAAAGGGGATATTACGACAGATCAGTTGAACTGTAAACACTATTAAAACACTTTTTAAACTTTGTCGTTAATGCCTCTTAGTAGATGGAGAAAAATACTGGTGAGAAATTTCAAAAGAGCTGGGAAAAACATGAGATTTCCACTCATGAATTTCCAAGTGCATTTATTAGCTATGCTAATTCACTAGTCCTAGTAAATGGGAGGCTTGCAACTCTATCTTAGATGAATGACAGCAAAAACTGGGTTGTGTAATTAGTCTGTGGTCTTCCATCAGTAAAAACTTCTATTACAGGGAGCTGCAGTGCTGACATTTATAAGTTTCTGGGTGATGTATTAGAGTTACCATAAAAACAGCTGATAGTAGCAGTTGCTGTGGCCACAAATTAGGCTAGTAAATCAAAGTACTCAAATGGTGGTTTTTTGTGGGTTTTTGTTTGTTTGTTTGTTTTGTTTTGTGTTAAAAGAAAGCTGCAAATTAGCAGATTTTTCTATGCAAGTTCATGTATCACAGAAAAATGTCAGTGAGTTCAGTCCAAGGGACACTCAAGGTTTTTTTCATTCTCCTTTGTTTTTTAACAGTACTGCCATCAGCATTTTTTCCCCCTTTTACAAAGACACTCACCATTCATTTGTGAAAACAGTATCAAACAGCAGGTCAGCTGCTTTGTCTCTGTGTGTGCTGTTTCCTTTAAATGCATTCTTGAGTGAACCCTGGTAGCTGTAAAGACAACGATGGGACTACTCAGTGGGAAAGAATATTTAGCCTTCTGCAACACAAGGAGATGCTGATTTTTTTTTATCCGTATCCGACCAGGTTAGTAAGCAGAAAATCTGTCTGCACGATGAAAACACTTTCAAATATTTCCACAATGAATAAAAAATTAATGCCAGAAACTCAAGCATCCTGAGTTAGTCCCTTAAAATTAAAAATCAGTGATGCCAAAATTTGGATTGCAAAGGAAGCAAATAACATATTACACTGGCTGGGATTCACTTGCTCAAACACGGTCTCCTAGTGTCATTTAAAATGTGCAAAGATGTGACAGTTGTCTGTGGCCAGGATGTATCATATACTATCTATACAGAAGTCTTCTACAAAATCAAACAGGAGATGGACAGGATACAATGGTGCATCTGAAATGATGTTACACTCCTATGGATTGGCAAATGCATCCTATCCACACTGAGAAAATCCCCAGTGGCCAGTAAGTAAATTTAAATGCCTCTCTAGGTTCAACAATTTCATTCTGTTTCTGCTCCAGAGACTTGCCTACCTCCTTACTTACTTCCTGAAGTTTCAGCCAGTCTGAGAAACTGAATTCTTTCTGAATAGTAAAAATCTCCCCATATATATATATATGGGATTTGTGCAATTTTTTGAATGAGAACTATTTCTGTCTGCAGAACTCTAGTCTCAACTTTATAAAGGAGTCCAGGAATACAATGCAGCACAGTTATGGGTCAAGCACTGGCTCATTTGTAGAAATGAACTCAATAAACAATTAATTTCACCACACCTCACACAAGTTGCATATGTGAAGCTCCTTGAAAGAGTTGAGCCCTCTGCAGCTTCCAATCCTCTGCAATGAAGCTTGTGTACCAAAAAGGACAACCAGCATTGAAATACTTCATCTGGACTTGGCAATTTTGAGCATAGTTGCACAAGTACAGTACTTTCCATCCAAATACTTGAAACTTCATGACCTAGATATACATACTGACTGGCTATTTCAGGATGTGTGGATGGATCTAGGGCACTGTGTTGCATGGACTTGACTCAGTATCAGTAATATGACTTGAAAGACAAACTTTTAAGTCAGTCGAAACTCAGAGTAACAGAAGAGACATTTTGTCATATGATTATTAAACATGAACTGTCTGAAGAGCAGTGAAAGAATACATTATTGCAAATCCAAATACAGAATCCAAATGCAGAGTTTACAAAATACCAAAATACATACAACCCTAATTTCTCTTTCTTCAGGTATATGTCTTACACTGTGGTATATAATTCCATTCAAACCTGTCACAGAGCATTAACTATTTCAGTGCACAGGTCAGCATATGTTCTGAATAAGAGCAAAGGAACTAGACACCTACTTGTGCAATAGGCACTCCCAGAGACTGGAAAAGAAAGAGCAGGGTAAGGCTTTGTTTCAGTCTATCAGTTTGCTACATTCCCAGGCTATAGATTTTTAGTAATTTACATGAGCTATGGAGGTGGAATGAAATTGAAGGTAATCATGAACTGTAAACTAGATAAAGGATCTAATCAATCCTTGTAACTTGGCTCCTAACAATCTCAGTATGGTACTGTGCGTGTACTCTCCTTTAATACTTATAAAATGTCAGCTGTGTGCTCTTTGTTGATGGTACCTTAAAATTCGTTAAATTCTTTCTTGGGTAGCATAGTTTCAGCATGTGACAAAAAAAGTTAATTCAAAATATCGCGATTACTATTGCAATTCATGTAGGCTTTAACCATGTATTTCTCTTTTTGTAAATGGTTTGCTGCTTTAAGAATATTTCATGTCTTGTATCTATAAACCAACAGTAGAATACTTCTGAATATTCAAACGACACCAAAGTGTGTGGTACAGTTGATTCCCTTGAAGGAAGGGATGGCATCCAGAAGGACCTAGATGACTTTGGCTAGTGGGTCCATTTGAACCCCCTGAAGAACAACAAGGCCAAGCACAAGATTCTGCACCTGGGTCAGGGAACCCTCAGCATCAATACTGACTGGAAGATGAACTCATTTAGAGCCCTGTGAAGAAGGACTTGAGCATGGTGGATGACAAAATGGCCATGACTGAACAATGTGTGCCCACAGCCCAGAAAGCAAACATCAAAAAATTTTGATACATCAAAAGGAGTGTGACCAGCTGGTCAGCTGGTTGGAGGAAGGTGATTATCTGCCTCCACTGTGCTGTGGTGACACTCCATCTGGAGTGCTACATCCAACCCAGGTGCCTGAAGAGTGTCCTGAAGAAGATCATAAAGATGCTCAGAAGGTTGGGAAAGTTCTCCAGTGAGGAAAAGCTGAGAGAGTTGGGGTTGTTCAGCTTAGAGAAGGCTCCAGGGACACCTCAGAGCAGCCTTACAGTACCTAAAGAGTGCCTACAAGAAAGACAGTGTGAGATTTTTTTTTACCAAGGCCTGAAGTGACAAGGAGTAATGGGCTTAATAGTGTATAGATTCAGATTAGACACTGGGGAGAAATTCTTCACTGTGAGGGTGGTGAGATATTGGAACAGGTTGCCGAAAGAATCTGTGGATGTCTCACCCCTGGAAATGTTCAAGACCAGGCTGGATGGAGCTTTGAGCAACCTGCTCTTGTAGGAGGTGTCCCTGCCCATGGTAGTGTTGTTAGATCACCATTAAAGGTGCCTGCAACCCAAATAATTCTGTGATTCTGCAAGTGTAACCATGACTAAACTAACCCCTGGTTTCCTACACTCCTTTCCACTTCCACTTAGAGCAGCAGGAATATATTTACAAATGTCATCCTTGCTTCAGGGGCATGCAACAGAAAGATGCTTCAACCAAACCACAGTAAAATATTCATATTGGTTCACAATCCATGAATCCACAGACTGAGAACTGAGTTTCTGAGCTGTATTACTTGTGACATCTACCTGAGAATTTTGTATTCTCTCTGCCCTCCTGGAACAACACAAATATCAGGTCAAGCTGAGGGGTGTGTGTGAAGTGTGTGGGGGCAGGTGTCATTTCCTGAATTTGCCTCTTCCCACACACTCTTGGACAGGAAACAACATACGTTGTGACTGCAATGGGATTATTCACTGAGTATGGCGGGATCAAATTGCTGTTTTGAAATAATCTTTTCTGTATTAGACATGCTAACATCCAGGAAGGAAGAAATAGCCCGCATGAGTACTCAGATCATCCTCCAAGATGCAGGAATGGCACCAGCTTGGACTTTTGTTATTTTCTCCATTCTTATAGTGTCTCATGACTTTTGGTCTGATTACCAGAACCAAGTTCAAGAACTTTGGGGAAAGCCACGGGGTACACAGCCAATCTCTACAATGGCACAGTTTATGCCAAATATAGTACTTAAATATGATATTATTTAAATATTTTTTTCATTATATTGTTTGAAGTGGAGCCACTCAGTCTGCCTTGTGCAGTCTGCCAATTTTTAATCATGAACTGAAATTTGAAATGCTTATTTTATCAGGGCAAAAATGCCAACATTAAAAATATTATTATTAATTTTAAAATAATGTTTTAGTTATTCTGCCTCCAAAATGCCATTAGATTTTCTGTTCACAAATTTAGAAATGAATGTAACTTATTTATTTTCTTGCTTCTATAAGAACATAAGTAGGTTTTTGTAACAAAATCTTTGTATGATTATAGACAGTATATGCTGCAGACATATTATACCCACAAACATGATGGATATATGGGCTATTTAACCCAAACTAACCCATTATGTCAAAACATTCAACAGCTCTCTGTTTTTGTTCTTCAGTTTAGTGGAAGTTCCACCTGGCAAATTCTTTGCTATGCAAACATATTACATTGCACACTTTTCTGATGTTGCTCTTTAAAAGGATTCTTTTTACCAGTGTGTTTTTATATTTAATGATTGTCAAGCCAGCAAATGTTCGAGTCTCAGAATGACCTCGTTACTTAACTTTGGCTTCACTCTGCTTCCATATTTGAGGTTGAAACAAAAGACAATTGAGTAAAGAACTCAGCTCACTATACTATGGGCTGCCTTGACCTTGAAAGCCCTATATTTCCCCTTCGTGCCCACCACCTACACTTTTCATCCAAACAGACTGCTTTACTGATTTGTTGTTTGATCGGTAAGATACTTGACTAAGTGTATCTCATTAGCATATCTTCTATCACATTTACATCTACTGCTGAGGCTCTATGGATCACATTTCTTCAGTAAAGCTCTAATGATCCTGACAATTATATGGTAGGTTATACTACTGACAAGGCATATTCATTTAAACTTCTTAAATATTTTAAGAAGTCTCAGAGAATTTTACTAGTGTCTGAAAATCATCACTTACCAAGAATATCTTTGTCTTATAAACACTTCGAGTTTTGGCTTACCATGAGAATTTTTCACTCAGGGCTAAATGAAACCCATAACCTCAGCTTATTGCTATTCTTAACTCAGGATATGTCCTATGAATTCACAAAAGTGATAAACCCTTAGATTTTCTTAAGCAGTTTCTTTCCAGTTATTCCAGATTTTGAAAAAAAAAACCAAAAAACCCAAACACAGAAAAGAGAAAAGTTAGTTGAACAGGTAGCATTTTGCATTTAATGAAGAAGAGAGAGAAAGATTAATTTTTAGCAATATCTGCTAAACACCTTTTTGAAGAAGGTGATATTTTCAACTGATTTCAACAGTTTCCCATGACCACATACCTATAGTTCCTAGAGGACTATGTTTATACCACACAGAATAACCATACCAGGGCCTCATTCTATCCAGGTGGTTTTGTGCAGGAGAGAAGAAGCATGTCAGAGTGGTTTGGACAGCAACAAGAGCAAAGAAAGCACCCATCAAGAAGAAAACAATAAGGAAAGTTGTGTGTAGATTTACATCAGTATGTGTGTGTCTGTATTACCCTAGGACTTAGCTACACAGGATGCACCTTGGGATTCACAGTGCAGCAGCATCCCCTCCTGACACAAGTCCTTAGGGGCTTCATCCCAGAAAATTAGGCAGTGAAAATTCTTCTCTTTCTAATTATTTTATGTAATAGCTTAATGAACATTAACACGGGGTATTGGCAATGATTTTTTGAGCACATTTACCACCTCGGGGAGATTCTGACTTAAAATTTCCACCACACCAGAGATGTTATTAGTATTCTGTTAAGTTGTATTCTTCTTCCACCTGTTAAACACCTGCTCCTGGGAACAGAGGAATTTGAGAGCTATTGAGTTAAGAAGAAGGAATAAGCAGCAGACTGCCCCTAGCTTTCCAAAAGGAAGGGTCTTGGTTCTCTGCCAGGACAGGACAAAGCCAGTAATAATACTGATTCCATAGATCAGAATCCAGATTTGTCATCTGCCAGCTCAATACTCTTAAGCAACATAGTGAGAGAAGCAGAACCATATTCTGCTGTGTGCCATTGCTTTTTCCATGCTTAGTCACGGGCTCCACAATTCTGGGAACAAAGAGAGGAAATTTATCTGAAAGAGAGCTGAATTCAGATGTCTAGCATGGAGAAACAGTAGCATTCAGTGTCAAAGATGTGTGGCTCCTTGTATATTAAGACAGACCTTCCACTTGTGTTCCATAAAAAGTTGTTTTAGAAAGTATAAGCCCACATGAAATGATTGTCACTGACAAAAAAAAACCAAACAAAAAACCAAAAAAACCCCACAAAAAACCCACAAACAGAAACAAACCCTTCATGTTCTGAATTCTGAGTGAAGACACAGATCTGTGCCTGACAGTCCTTACTGGCTAAGTCCAAACAAGCCCTGCTTTTGGGTGGAGGCTTTCTGGTTCTTTGAAGTGTCTGATTTAGTATGCAAGTTATCAAGGTACGTAAACTATTTTAATTGCCTTGACAGGCTCCCTGCATTTAAGTCTTTGCAACGTTTTTGCACAGAAAATAAAACCTCAGGGTAAGGTACCAACATCAGTGAACATTTTACAATGACTAATATTGTTTGGAAATCTAACCAGCTGAATACATCTGCTATAGAACTATGTGGGACCTGAGGGGCAAAATCACTTCCAAAGTGCGTATGGTTGATGCAGCTTGCAATAAATATCATTCACAATTATAATTCCACTTTTATCAAACAGACAAGAATAACTTGTCAAAAATATTTTTAAAGGCCTTTGCATGAACTTCTCATGTCTATTACTATATTCTTGAAAACTAAAAGCTAGTTAGGTAGACATAGAAATTCAACTAGATATTAAGAAGATTATTTAGAAGTTCAATCACAATTCCCTTTTGAGGGTGAAATTAAAGATAAACCTGATGAACTCACAGGTTTTGATTGAGTAGACAAAATCCACCCAGAATAAGTGTCCTTGCAAGATTGATCCAATTGCTTTTTATTGAATATTTCTTTTTTTCTTAAAGAATTTTCTTCATGTATTATGAACGCTCAGCATTCCTGAGTTGTGCTATAGGCAGTTCATGCTCATGGAGCAAACTGAGCTGCTAATACCCATTGCCAGTTTACCTTGTTCCATTTCTGCTGCTTCCTAACCTGGGAACCCAAGAATTAATCCTTTACTAAAGTAGCAGCTTCTCATCCCACAGTCTGATTAGGTTCAAATGCAGAACCACATCCCTCAAGAGAATTTAGGGTAGTTCTTGCTGTTTCCTCACTTGGAAGATGATACCATTTCTTGTCAGGAACAGGCTGGTATTCAAAGGTCAGAATGATCCTACCTTCTTCTTTTTGCTTTGATTTCCCACACTTATAATTAAAAGAAAACAAACAAACAAACAAAAACCCTAAAAAAACCACTCCCAACAGCTTTTTTCTTGGTTTGAGTTTATGGTGTAGCCTTTTAAAAAAAGATTTTTTAAAGATAGCTAAGAATGAGTAAATGTTGAACTCTTCTAAGGTATCTTTCTACTTACCTGAAGTTTGTAATGAGTAATAATTCAAGCACCTTGTAGAGCTCAGTCCTTGGCGTGATGTAAACAGGCATTTTACATGTGGAATGAGAAACAATGGGCCTACAGTTTTACTTCCTATAATGTGGGCAAAGTCCAAAATTCATGGTGAATGATATCAAGAATAAACTATATGGCTATCACTCCAAATTTGATGCTAGTTAGTCAAGATTATGATGTCATACAAATAAACAAGATAGTTCATTGTCATCTGTGTAATTGTGACATTGTGTAAGACATTGAAAATCTTTAGAAGTTTTCTTTTTTGTCCAGACAATAAACCAAGATCAGAAAAATAGAAAATACTAATGTGAAATAATATAAGAAAAACAATAAATCAAGATACTTTAGTTGGAAAAGGCAACCTCTAGTTGCTGAAGAAACTCTTAAATTGATGTCTGCATAATGACTTCAGTTTGTTATTGAAAGAATTTTAAGAAATAATTTTCTCTACTGCAGTCTTTTGAGATAGATTGGGTCATTTTCATAGATATTCCAGATTAAAAATTGTGAGATATCAGACTCCACTGGAAGGAAGTTTACCCCAGGCTGCAGAAGTCCCTAGACACTGTTACCCCACTCTAACAATAGAGTATAAAAATTTCATCCGAAAAAGCACAAGACAAACAGTAAAGGAGCAAAACTGAAGCCCATGTCAGACTGGAAAGGTAACAAGGTAAATTCTGCAACTTAAATCAGTATGAGGAAAGCCTTGGGCATCAATTGATAAGTGAGCTTCATCCTAAAGAGGGCAATAAACTAAATATGTTCCTCTAGATGAAGTTCTCAACTTGACAGAAACTTACATGCTTCTACTTGCTCTCTACCATGTTTTTAATGCTTCAGACAGATGTTCCAATTGGGAAGACAATGTGAAGTTTTGGCTTTGTCCGGTTTGGCTTCTTGTTCTGAAAAATTTATAACTTGATTTAAATTATATTATTTGTAACTAAAATATATATATATATGTGGAACAAATGAATAACTACTACCTAAATTTCTCTAACAACTTGTGGTCCCAATAAAGATGCTACACAATTTTCTTAACTGACAATTTTTTGTTTTGAGACAGGACAGTTCCCTTTCATACTGGCAGAGTCCTTCAATAAGATTATCAGTTGAAATGGTCAAACTCAGACACAAACATCCAACCCAACCCTAACACACAAAGGAAACACCCAGAGGGTAAAATCAAGGCTGGGTAGCCTGGAAGGAATACAGAGACATGGTTCAGTCATCTAGGGTTGAAGTTAAGAAAGCTGAAGCCCAGTTAGAATTGAACATGCTAGTAGATGTCAAAGACAAGACAGGTTTCTGAGAGTATGTAGGTGGCAAAAAGAAGGTGACATGGAAAATGAGGGCACATTCCTGAATCAGAGGATCTGATTACACAAAATATGGCTTAGTATTGAAAGCCTTCTTTGCTTCAGTCTTTACTAGCAAGACTGTCCTTCAGGATTCCCAGGTTCCAGAGACCACCAGAATAATCTGGAGCAAGGAATATGTACCCTTGGGAGAAGAGGATGAGGTCAAGGAATACTTAGGCACACAAGACACACACATAAGTTCATGGGCTGTGATAGGATTTACACACAAATGCTGACAGAATAAAAGTACTGTTGGCCAGTGATTTGACATTAGAGCCAATAATTAAAGTCAGGCAGAAAGAATGACACCCAAACAGACTTGAGTACGCAAGGGAAAGAGGAGAGAAAATGCAAAAATCTACGAGCATATTTTTCCTGCTTGTCAGGGAGGAAGCTAAAGCCCAGTGATTTGGTGACTATTTTCAACCATATTTTCTACTCAGCATCTTCTCTCTCGAGCACTATCCAAATTAAGTATTATATCAAATAGCTTCTAACTTTACTTCTCTACAGCACAGCATCTTCCACTATTTTGCTTTTAAGTGCTGGCAGGTGCTAGGGCAGACTAAGCCCTGGAGATGTGCAGAGGTCAGTTTGGGCATGGGCAGAGTAGGCCCTGGGCCATGGGCTGGGTGAAGGTAGAGACCATTAAAGGGGTCAGGGGCAGTCAGGGCTGGCTGTGTACAAAACTGATGAAGTTAAATGTCATTTCTAGTAAATGAGCTCACCAGCAATGCACCAGAAACACAGACACTTCTACACCTCTAAAAAGTCAAGGTCAGGATCCATAAAGACACTCTCACAATATTGAAGGCTCCCCCAACAGCAGTCCTATCTCAGGACTTATAACTTTTGCAGTGCTGCAGTGACTCTGTAGCAAACTGGGTTTTGCTGAACAAACCAAAGGAGAGTTGGTCCTTCCTGCTGGTGGATGGGCTGGGAAATCAGCACATTGTGCCCCTCAGAGCACTGCCCTGACAGAGATCTCTTCCTCTGTTGCTGCCTCTGCAGATGTAGTAAATCATTTTCCCCAGCTACTGTTTTTGAGAAGGAAGCCAAGGGAAAATTCTAAGTTGTTATGGGGTGACAATTCCTGACAAAGATGAGTTATAGTAGAGTAAAAAGAGCCAAGGAGCTCCTGTGTCCTTCTGTACAGTGATGGATATTCTGAACTGAGTTTAAGAGCTGAAGGGAAAAAAACATTTGTTGTTTCTTCGTGTTATTTCTTCTTCTTTTGAAAGTCTCTCCAAATTAAAATTCATGTATAACATACATACAGTATGTAGACCACTGTGCTATATTGTACTGTATAGAAAATTTTACTTTGCATGTATATTTCTTTCGCTAGTATTTGTAGAACTGGTTTTTCTACATTAGAATTTTTTATTTTCAGACTTATTTCAAGCTTTAAATAATCATGTAAGTATAAAAAAAGGATTGGCACATATTATTAATGAATTATGTTTGCATTAGTAGAGGGGTTCTAAAGAAAAAACAACAGCACACCTACCTTTGCCACACATTTCAGGGTGGGCTGAAAGTCCCTTTTTGCTTTACTGCAAACTTATAAAATGCAGTTGAATCTTGGTTACTTGAAATTCAATGATGCAAAGTAATTTCTTATTTGAAAAATACTCTTGTTGACTGAACAGCATGGATCTACTAAATCCTTGTTTACCTGAATGTATGAAAATAGATTTAATTCTAAGTCTACCATAAGAAAAACCTAGCAAAACTTAGACTATTAGTCATAAAAATACCTAGTTATTTTTTTTTCCCTGACCCTCTGAAGCAAAGTCAGGGGACTTTGTTAAGCTAAATCTAATACTCTGTCTCCCACCCACCCACTGCTTGATATGGTATTTGAAAAACTAATTGCTCATATTTTAAAACTTCTTTCTGGATGGTTGTTTTTGGTGTCACCCACTTTACTTTGCACTTAACATCAAGATGAGGAAGTGGACTTAAAAATTTATTCAGCAGAGAGTGAAAAATGTGAGGAAAAGTCTTCTAGAGACTTCAACTTCTTAAAGTAATTTACCTGTCCTTGAACAAACTGACTGTAAGCCCTCACTTGGAAATTACATTACACAGATAAATTACCTTAAATTACATGCATCCAGGCTATTTCTCTGGTATGTGTTTGTGTATTGGTTTTTCTTTTTTAATAAAATCCATCACATCTACCTGATTTCAGTAAGTTGTAACAATCCACCTGTGTCATGAAAGAGATGTAGAGACACAGAGAGAAAAAAATGATCAGGTAATGTTTTAAGCTACATGCTGGCTCAATTACTATTGATACAAAGAAAAACATGTTAGTTTGCCACAAAAATCACAGCTTTCTCAAGAAGGGTACTCTGTGCTCTTTTATGAGCCTCAAGGAAAAAAGTACACATGAAAATAAGGACCATAGTAAAAATTATACCCATAAATAACTGCCAAAATTTGGGCTGCAAACATGGATTTGAATTTTGTAGCACAAGGCTTTTTCCCATATTAAATAATATTGTTTTAAAATATCAAAATATTATATTTTTTTATGTTTGGGAATGTTTTTAATTTTCCTGCTCATCTTCCGCGTTGTGTGATTTGGTATGCTACTCCCTTAGAACTTGTTTAGCACAACTTCCTTGGCAGTAGTAGCTAAATTTGCTGAAGCTTTGGTTTCAGCCAGGTGTAACTTTCACCTAGTCAAGGAAAAGTAGCACCCAGAGGCAGCTCAAGCCAGAAAATAAGAAAGATACATTCATTATCAGAAGTGCAGCCATATGAGAGTAGAAAGGAAATGGCTCATCTAGAGACAATGGATGCACGCAGTGAAGGGAAGATCCCAAACCACAATATTACAACTGGTCTGAAGTGTTGCATGACAGGTAGGGAATTCAGGTTTTAATGGTAGAATTGCCCAGGGCTTGCTTTGTTCAAAGCTGTAGTGTTATTAATAAAAAGGACTTTATAAAAGAATCTCTTTTTTGCTTATTCATTCAGCAGAAACTTTGAGCTGAACCCCGTTATGGTGGCAGGTATGTGTAATTTCCATAACATCTGTAAGCTGGGTATTGGCCATTGGTTTTCTTTGCTATATTGCCTTAATTTTAAAGCTCATCAAGTTCATTTCTAGCTTTCCAACTTGCTTGAATTGAATCCTTCCTAAATAAAACCTGCAGGGTCAATGAAAGAAAAGAAAGTTGGTGGATTTGTGTACTCTTTTTTTTTTAAATTTCACTTTCTTGATATTCTGGTGGAAATTCCATCTCCTGGGAATTTTCCTCACAAATATTAGAAAAATAATATACCTTTTTCTTTCCCCTCAAGCTCTCAAGAAATTGAATCAGCAAGGCCCAAATAGTTAATAACTTTTTGATATCTCTTTCAATCATTTTAAAATGTCCTCACTTGTCACTGACAGCTTTGTAACTCCTGTCAAAAAGGCAGACTTGACTAACAATTATTTTTTTACTCTTTATATAAAGATTTTTTTTCTTTCTATTTCTTTCTCAATCTGTGTTAAACTTTCAATAGTTGGGTAGAGAACTCCTAGAGATGATTATTTGATTACTTCTTAACCTCTAGCAAAATGTCTTTACAAGTCTTTATATTTGTATCATCACTAATATTATTTTCAGAACATGGAATGAGTGGCATGACAAGAACTCTTGAAACAGAGAAGATTTTTGTGGCCAAAAGTGCCTGGATCTTGCTCAATAAATGGAAAGGCATGAGCTGCAAAAAGAACAGTATCACTCTCAAATATTATTTTAATATTTAGTTATCATGTTAAAAATAGTCATCTAAAAAAAAATAAACTAGTTAATGTGGGAAATCAGGCGTACTGAATTTAACTGATTTAATTGGTTTCAAATATATTTCTTTTGACTTGATGACTCATGCTATAGAGAAAGGCAGACACACAGAAGTGTGTCATTTTCAGAGGGTTAAGTGTAGATGACATGGACTCTACCTGGTTGATCTGAGCTGTTGCAGTGTGCGTTTTCGTTGTTAATTAATATTTTCAACTGTTAATGGTTCATCCCTATGTTCCCCCACATTTTTCCCAAATTGTATGTCCCTAACTTTTACCCTCCCCTTGTCGTGCAATGTTCCTTGTTCCTCCTACCCCTGGTGTCAATCCCCTAGATTGCCAGCCCCAGTTGTTACTCTTTATGGTATTTCCCCTCCCTTTGTTCTAGTTCCTTCCCTGTCAATCATTGTCACCGTGCCCCCTTTTCCTGAACCTTCCTTGTCACTCCAACCCCAGACCAATCCCTCAGGTGTACCACCCCTCGGGCGTGTTGGGGTGTTTCCCAAACCTCGATGCCCCATTGGGGCATGTGACCTTCCCTCTCCTCCCACTTTCTGTAACTGGCCCCAGGCAAGTGGCCTGATCCCCCTCACTCCACCCCTGTTGATCCCTCATTGGATTATGTACAGTATCCACCTCTTGTTCTGTTATCCTATAAAAACCCCTGCACGGCAGTGCTCTTGGATCTTTTGTCTCTGTCCCCTCTCAGAATAAAGAACTCTGGGAACTCAGACAGGAAGCTCCTGCCTGATTCTTGCTCTGCTCCTCGACACCACATCAGCCCTATGATAATGCCTGTGTGCGTTCTGGCTGCACTCTGGGTTGTGCTTCTTCCTAGGGGCAATCCCTCCATGACCGCTGGGTCTGGAGCTAGCTGGGGCTGACAAAGATAGGACACAGAGTGTCCCTGAGCAATTCATCAATGTTTTCCCTTGCATGCAGAATCACTATAGGGACAATCATTATACGTTGGGACAGGTGGACAGGCTGGTATTTTCTTTCTCTGTAGCCAGTAACGTTTTCAACAACTTTCCCCTGCTGAGTTTTCTCTCACAGCAGTGACCTAGCACAGAGTTTACATCATCAGTCCCCTCTTTATGACTTGTCTTTGAAAATTTTGTTACTGCGTTTTTTCTAAATGCCTACAAATACAGGACCGTGATAGTATAAGTTTTCATTTCAAGTCTAAAATTTTAATTTACGGGATTTTAGAGGTTATTGAGTATTGTAAAAAGGAAAATGTTACAGATTATTCTTTAGGGGCCAAATAAGCAGTCAAAAAAATCATAATATATGTAGAAAATACAAAAATTAAGCCAGGGTTTGATAGCATTATCTTGCCAAAAGTAAGTTTTCAATAATTTTTTTTTTTTCTACTGGGGAAGAAACAAAGGAGAGAAAAAACAAAGCAAGGAAGATAAGGATAACAACATTATTAGCAGTAGTATGATGGCCACTGTAAGTGATCATGGTGAAAGAATAAAGACGAGAATCATAACTTTTAGGAACCAGAAAGGTGGGATTGTGAAGGGCATTAGGAGTTGCCTATGGTGAGAGGAAACCTTGAGAAAGAATCAAAGTAGAAAAAAAATATCTAGAGATGAAAAAACTATGACAAACAGTATAAAACTCTATGCATGGTATTTAGAAATTGGTTAGTGGCTGTTATCAAGTCCAGAACTAAACAAGTGGCAGCAATGGACTTGTGAAGAAAGTAGAAAACACTGAGTTTGGGCAATGTGTGGTGAATCAGAAGAATTTAGCAACAGTCAGAATGTGGGAATGCCCAACTCAATTACTGGCTTGAATAAACCTAGTACAACTGCTGGGGTTTGCAGGATTGCAGCCATAATCAGGGGTTTCACCATCAGAATTACAGCCTAGAAACTACTTCTCCAAATTAGTCTTGCATTTATGTGGTCATGTTTGTTTTGGCACGGCAATATGCAAACAGTGTACTATATATTGCTTCCTTTAAGTCTCTTTAACAAATACATTATTTGTGGCTTTTCTGAAACATTATTCTAGTTGAGTTCAATTCTTTCTTAAACTGCACATTTCTTTATTATAAGCATATCTAGCTCTGTAATTTACCCATGCTTATTTGTGCTAATGAGTTGTAAATGACAAAGAAATTCTCATCTTGAGATATTAGATTTGTTAATATTTTCATAGCTCCTGCATTTCATATTGATGTGCTTGATGGTAAAATGTTGCAGTTTAGAATTCTCGCTATATTACATCATATTTCATGTTTTTCATTGTAACTGACAGTAAAAAAAAAATTAGTCAATCTATATTCAGCTAATGACCAAAAAAAAAAAAAAGTTAAATTCATATGGTTAGGTCACAACCTGGAGTTCATCTTTAGTCTAAATCCAATCTCTAGGTAGTAAATGATGGTTCAGATTCAACTAGAAATGTAAGGTATGTATTCAAAACCTGTTAGTGTGTTCTTATTTTGTCATTTGTTTTGGGGTATTTTTTAGCTTCTAAACCACATATAACAGCTTATTTCCAAGTAAAATAGCTCTCATTTGTTGTGCTTTTCCATATCTTCAACTTTTCTCCTGCCTTCTTCTGCTGAATTGACCCCCACAGAAGCCAGGGGAGGAGCAGAAATAGCTCATGGAACCAACAGATGAAATTCAACAAGAGAGAACAAGAGTAGGTGATAGCAACCATTTAGTCAAGGTCTGAGCAGTTTTGCTTCAGCTGCAGGGAGAAAGCATGGCCAGACTGCCCTCACTATCTTCTTCTTCCTGGTTTCATAGTGAATATTCCTCAGGATCCTCTTTGCCAAATATAAAATATTTTTAAAACTGGGATTTATATGGGCAAGGCATCATTTTTTCAGGGGAGGTCTGGCAAAGGATGTCTGGTTTCAGTCAATGTTATCTAAGGCATTCAAAATTATTTAGGCAAGAATACGCTGAGAGACTGCTAGCTGAGATTATAAATAATGCTCTAACCAGTACCTTAGGAGGCTTAGGTACTGGTTATAGCATTATTTATAATCTCAGCTGGCCTGTCTTCTCTTTTGTGCCATCCAAGCTAAGTGTCTTAGACACAGATATTTTTCTTTTTAAATATGATAATAAACCTTCAATAATATTGAAGTTTTTTCCTATTAGGGGAGGAGAATGGAACAAAAATATTGGAAAAATATAGTGAAAAGAATTTTAAAACCACACTATTTTTCTTTATTAATAACACCTACACTACTTATAGTTTGTGCCACAGCAGGCCAGGTTTTTGAGTAAGGTTTTCAAGAGCATTAATGTATTAATGAACTATGACTTAAGCATTACAACAGTTATAAATCCTAAGAGGTGACTGAAAGGGTCTTTAAGCTATTATTGCTATTTTCAATAACTCTAGAAATACTAGAATAATTTCAGAAACTGGAAGAAATTTAATGCTGCAGCATTATTTATTCAAATAGGATAAACAAGATGAACTGCCTGAAGATATTCCATCAGGCTGACCTTGACCCTAAACAAAATAGTAGAACAGATACATTTCATCAATAAATGATAAAATATTAGGAATGCCATTCAAACTAGTCTTCTGCTAAACAGCTTCTCTCAAGGAAACATGATTTTTTTAATGAGATTAAAAGTTGAATTGATGGAGGAAGTAATACCACTGTGCGTAAGCAAGCAAAGCTCAGTCAAAACTTTATGTATCAAGGAAAATTTGATTACAAGTCTAAAATGCTACAAATTTAACACAGTAAACACTATGTGTATTATCCATTAACAAAGTGACAGACATCAGAGAAATCATCATCAAGCAGGTGTGCTTTTAGTGTGGTCCCACAGGCAATGCTTTTATAATTTTTTTTAATGAGTTTTTATGAATGACCTGGAAGATAACATGAGAATATAATTAACAAAGTTTGCAGTTACCAGGAAGAACTGGCAAATAATAAAGAAGAAATGTTATTGACAAAGGGCAGTCTTGATTGCCTGATAAGCTATAAGCTTGCAAACAGCATGTGTTTTGATTTGAAAAGGGAGAGACAGAGAGAAAGAGAGACAGAGAGAGGAGACTAAAGAAGAAAGGACATAAATGATACCAACAGAAGAGGAGATGTTAACATATGAAAGAGTAATTCTGGGAAGAACAATTGGGATGGTCCTACTCTAAATTGATCTGAGCTTCACATGAAAGTCTGTGTTTTGAGAGGCTAATAAGACCCTTGACTTTAGTAAAAAGGGGTTACTGAGTAAATAGCATTTATGTATTTGTCCCAAAGTAAATTTACTAGAATACTCAAGTAAATTCCTTTGCCTGATGTACAAGAAGGATTGATATTTGGAAAGAGTTCAGAGAAGATTTGTGTGAATAATTAGATTATATGAAAACATGATTCATAGCAAAAAAATCCAGGCACTTTATCTTTTGAATTTACAAGGTGATCTTGGCCTGCTTAGACCTATGTGAGGAAAAAAAAAAAAATTATAAAAGGTTGTTCCAAAGGTCAAGATTTAACTCCAGTAATATCTAAGTCAGGCTAGCCTGATGTCCTGTGTTACAGGTGGAGGTAGTTGACCACACTGGTCCATTTTTGAACATGTAACCTATGAGTCATGCAATACTACTTATTTCAAACCAAACAGAATTACAAATTGAATTTGAATAATTTGAAGTAAGGTTATATGTGGTTACACTTTTGAGGCTTTTATAAGAGACCATATTTTAAAAGGTTTGTCTTGACTGCAGAGGACTTACCAAGCCAGAATGAAAACAGAAAGATTTGTTAGACTATAAGAATAAGGAGGCTTAGGTATGGATGGTATACTTAAAAAAAATNTTAGGAAGCAGAATAGCTATGAAAAAGGTAGTGATCTTTTCTGACTTTTAGTCAAACTGACTTTTTTTTCCCCCTGTTATTTCCAACACTTAATTCTTTGGGATAATGAAGAATGAGAAAAACAGTTCAGTTAAAATATGAAATAAACCACCTCTGTCCCTGATTCCAAAAAAATGAAATCAGGGCAGATGATCACTAAGTTTAAAGAGAACAAGTAATTAATATTAGCTCTGCTCTGAAAAAATGAGTAAAAATAACAGTCACAGCTGCTGCCTGAACTATGAGCTTAGCTTCATATAGATACACAGAGGCAGCTTCAGAGTAAAATGCAACACCACATCTGCAACAAGAGGCAAATGGTTAGTCATGTTACTGAATAAACTGCAATTATTGAGCCAGAGATTATACCTATTGTTCAAAATATTTCAGTGCAGAAATGGGAACACAGAAGGAAGGACAATACCAACTCTTGCTCAGTTATAGGATGTTGCTTAATAACTTGCCTTTCTTACAGTCTTTGCTTTATGATTAGAAAAGCTAAATTCAGTTGTTTCAGCTTTCTGATCTGTATGGGTGGAGAACCAGTCAGAGATGCCTGTAGAAGGAAGTGACATACCCATGAAGAGCTGATGATGAATCTGGCCTCTTGTTTAGATAGAGAGAGGCTAAAGGAAGAAGTAGCTGATAAACATTCAAAGTTTTGAATGTGTTATCCAAGCCTCTCTGGTCTGGAAGCAAGACTGGAAATAACTCAAATAGGATTTTTTGAAGGATTTCCAGAAGCACTTGGTTTTGGCTGGGTCAGTAGTACAGCAAGATTAGACTTCCTGGGATATTTTGGCATGCTGTTTCACATTTCACATACAAACAGAACATTTGGGGGTTTTCCTCCTCTCCTCTCCTCTCCTCTCCTCTCCTCTCCTCTCCTCTCCTCT
>VYXF01009764.1:778497-838214 GCA_013397295.1 Polioptila caerulea
ACATGGTAAGATTCTTCCTTGCCTCCTCGAGTCTCCTCTCCTCGAGTCTCCTCTCCTCGAGTCTCCTCTCCTCGAGTCTCCTCTCCTCTCCTCGAGTCTCCCTTTCCCTCCCCTCTTTCTCTCCTCCCTTCCCCTTCTAACAGCTCAGGCTGTGGTTCAGCTAGAGATTAGAACAAAAGCTTTGCTTTGGTTGGAACAGGGTCACCAAATTACCTACATGCTTTGCCAAAGAAGATTGCTACACACCAAAATCCACGACTCTAAAAGCAAATAGTAATATTTGGTACAGAAAGAAAGTGGGAAGCTAATGAATATTGCAATTCAGGAAAATACATTTTTCTTTCTCCTTGAAACAGTTGTATATACAGAAGCTCAAATGCATACACACAGAGCCAGATCCCATCCCCAGCTATGTACACACTGTTCCTGTTGAAGCCCAAGAGCCACACACATGCATCTGAGGGCAAAATGGGGACCCAACAGCTGGACATTTTAGTTTAGCCACATTAATTACAGAGCTCAATGACCACTGCATATAACTGAATCTCCGACCACACTGAGCAGATCAGCCTTGTAATGTCATTTTTGGCTCATGGGTGGCAGACAGAGAAGTCTGAGGGAAGAGAAACACACTTTTGAACACCTGTTCATTCTCTCCTTGCACACTAGCATCAGTACCCATCCTTCCTTCCCCAAGGACTGATTGTTACGTACATGGCCACACACAAAGCCTGCCTGGCAGACAAAGAACTCACAAACCAAGCCCTGTAATCTACTTTGCTGGCAGCACTCAGTGCTATGGATGCAATGGGGATAGTGGTGTTGCTGACTTGGCGAGAGTTTCTTTAGCTGCTTCTGTTAACATTTCAAGATTTGGCTGCCACCAGGCCTTCCCAGCTGCCTTCTTTCACTGGCTTAGTTCAAAGGCCCAAGTGAATTGAGTGTATATAGACTGGTTCAACTTTGTTCAGCTGTGTGTATACACACACAATTAACCACATTTATTGAGTTGAAAATGGTCTGTTACAGGCAGTCAAGAAACTGAAAATAAATTTTGAACTTGCTAAAATTAAAAAGAAAAAAATTAAACTGATAAAAAATAAGTCATATTATTAAATATTGGGCAAAAAGGATGTTATATAAACATAAAATGAGACATAAAGTGAGACATAAAATGAATACATAGGAAGTGTTCTGTATTTCTAGGTGTTGTATGAGGCTGTAAGCAATGTTCACCTGAAAAAACGTAATGTATTTGTTTACATAGAAGAGAATCTGACATTACACATTGGATTCTAGCCTCACCTTTGAGGTCTGTGACAAAAAATGTGCATGTTGGCCTGAAACACTAGTGGAATTACAGCAGGTTGGATTTTGGTCCTTGCAATTCATTAACTGCTTGTTTACCTCTTCCTTTGTTTAAATGGGCAATAACAACAAAAATGTTATTTTTTTTAGGATGTCCCTTGCTTAAAAATGAGAAAATTAAAATTATTCTTCCCCAGGAACTTGTACCACTGTGCAGCATTGAAAGAGTTAATTCCTAACAGTGCATCATCAATTTTGCTTTGTTTGCCCAATGTTGAATACACCTTTGAAAAGTGGAGGACGAGGTGAAAATGCCTTCAGAATACAAATAATTAGCTTGGCTCATTTTTTTTTTTTAAGAGGCGATTCAAAGTCAAAAAGACTGATTACATTTTACCAATCCTACAAAGTCAGAAGGCTATTAGCATGAAGAGGAATGACACAATATGGGAAAGCATTGCTGTCACTAAAGCATATTACATCAAGGGATATCAGCAGCTAATAACAGTTTTGGGGAGTAGTTAATTCAATTGTGCACTAGTTGATTTAGATTTTTTTTCTCCTTTAAACTATTTTACATATATTTAGATTTTAAATATTTTTCCTTTTGCATCAGAGATTTGAAATGTTTTTAATTTATTGTCTCTAAGAAATACCCAGATTCCACTACAGGAGATTCTATGTCCCCAGGTTGAAAATCTTACTCTGTAGGAGACTGTTGGGTCATCTTCCCCAACATTACTCTATTTTGTAAATCAAAAATAAATTTTAATCTTATGATGTGCTATGAAATTAAAAAACCCACATCACAAAACCAGTTGTATTTCTTTAAGGAAAGATGCTGTGGTTTTCGCAGCAAGGAACAATTCCCAGTGCAATTAAAGTAACAAAGAAAATAATAAAAGAATGGAGGATGGCTATAAAGTGCTTGCAGCTGAGGTATTTCCATTTGCTTGATGTAGGCCTCTCATTCCAGATGCTGGCTGAGTCCTCACCCTCAGTCTCTGATCCTTTATGAATGTGATTCATTCATTCACTTCTGTTCTCTACACCTTTAATGGAATTGTCATCCCTTGAACCTGTCTTTGTGTAGCCAAGGTTCTCTATTTTCTTTTGCTCTCTTAAAATAGCATTCAGCCAGTGATGAGTACACCCAGATTCTTCATCTCTTCACACCTCCTCCACTGTTCTTTACATTGTTCTATCGGTATTAGTTGTTTTGAAAAGACTATGAAAAGAAAAAAAAGAGAAAAAAAGGAGCAGAATCTGTTGACCAAATAGGTTTTCTAAATCACCTTCCTTTTGATGATTATATATATAATAAATATTATATAGATTCTTAATATATACTTTTATGTATTTATAAATATTATACAGATTTACTTAAATAATACTTATTTTAAAGATGCATTTCTTGTGTATATCACTGCACAGATTCACTAAGTACACATTCCTTAAAATCATATTTTCCATTATATGGGAGCCTTTGTTCTGAGGCTGTAATCTTTAGCATTAAAAACCTGATAAATAAGTAATGTTTGGTCCCTGACATAGGTCTGAAAAAAAAAAGAAGATTAATTTATCATATTTTAGCAAAACATTTATAAAGATTTAAATGATGGCTTTCTTTAAAGGAAATTATATTTTTAAATAATATACACAGATATACTGAATGTACATAAAAATACTTAGAAAATTAATTTTAAAAATTTAAAAAATTTAACATCATCAAGCTTTTTAATTTTGGTAGCAGTCAGGCTAAAAAGAGCAAAATACTTATTGTTAAATTCTTTTTCTTGTCTTTGTGCCTGTCTTTTCTCCATGGAGTAAATTCTGATGCAGTAATTTCACATGTATAAAAGCATCCTCTGCTGTAGTTTGAACAAGTCTGTTGAAGGCGTGGCTACATGTGAGAAGGGCAAAGCCTTGCAGAAATATCCATATTAACTTTAAATGAGCTACCCTAGAGACTTGGTTCAGAAGAGTTTCTTTAGTGGGATCAAACACTATGGGAAAAAACATGCATTCCTGTCTTCCAGTACACATTTCAGCTCATGTAGGACTGGTTCTTGTAGCTTAGTTATGCACTGCCTACTCTGGGTTTACGTTTAGCGAGTTTCATGCTTCAATGGACAGCTCTTGTAGGATAATGTCCTATGGCTCAGTCCAAGTCTGCTCTGATGAATTTTAATTCAGAATGTGTCAAGTTTGGACTACATCAAACACCTTGACACAGAAGACAGCACATGGCACTTTTAATAGCACAAAAGGGAGGATACTGCCTGCCCTGCAACCTGGTCAAGAAACTGCAGGAGCAGATGGAAAAGAGATTGGTGATGCTGATTCTCTCCTCTAATCTCACTCCCCAGCAGTGATGGGTTCATATTACACAGTTTTATGATTTCTCTACCTCAACTGCTCTCTTTAACAAGGACTTTGCAGCTAGACAGACACAGGGATTTTCAGTTTAAGATTTTTCATATCATTATTTAAAGTAAGTGAATTTTAATTCAGCTATTGACTTGGTCAGGGGCAATGTAGCAAAATCTTTGATAATTTTGAGTGATTGCAAAGCCCTCACCAGCTGCTGGGTCACAAATGCAAGTCTCTGTCTAAGATATATCCACAAGGGTACATGGGTACATTAACCATAAGAAAATTGTAATTTTTTTTGTAAATAATTGTTGTGTGTATCATGCTAACTTTATTCTTAATCTTTATTGATCCACATGCATAAATATTTGATGATTGTACTCAAGCATATGATTAAATCTCATATCTGTATTGAAGCATACTGATCAATATTTGATTCTCATTCACTGCAGAATTATTAAGGATCCTGAATAGACAACATACACCATTTTCATCATGAAAGGACACTATCCACTATCATGAGTCATGCTGTGCTTTGAATGCAACTTTATCTCAATATCAAAAAACAGTGCAAGATTTCAAATTCTATAAAATAGTAAACAGCATTCATCTCAACAAATTGTTGCAGAAGGCAGGTACATCTGGGTTACTCAGCTGGATTCTTTTTATTGGAGAGCGAATGGCATTACTAAATCCTACATCTATTATGATACTTTAAGTCTGTTAATCAGGGTGAAATGAGGTGTTTCCTAGGAATAGCTGTTTCTTATAACAGTCTGAAAGAGACTGGAATACCATTTGATGTAGACTTTTACAACACAGATACCTGTACTAGAGACATTTTGAAAACTACCATTGTCTCACTGCAAGGTCCCCTCTTGAAACACAAGAGCCAGAGAGAGCTATACTGGGCTCTTATGTACTTTAGATAGTTAAGTTTAATAACCTATTTATTCACCCAACCTACCTCTTGGCCATATTTTTTTCCCTATGAACAATGCAAACCACGTTCCTCTTACCTCATCTCAAAAAAAAAAAAAAAAAAAAAAAAAAAAAAAAAAAAAAAAAACAAATTAAATTCTTTTTTCCAATANAAAAACCATTGCAGTTCTATTTCCATATGCAAGAACTAAGCAGAAGAAACAAAATATAATGCATTCTGTATAGTAGACATGTTCTATTAACATATGTAGGATAAATAGCAAGATACAGAGATGAATGAACTTCTTGTATCCATTACCCTTCTCTGGTTGTAATATGCTGCTAGTATAGCATTAACTTGTGATAAGAATGTCTGCTGTTCCAAGTAGATAGGAGTTGAAAAAGAGAATAAATTCATTTGATTTGTATTCTTGAGGACAATTGCCAGCCCAAAATGCATTATGCCCGTAGCCAATGGTATGTTAATTCAACAGAAACTTAGTCCAAAGACCTTTGCCTGTATGTTTTCCAAGCTGCACTGCTAAACCATTCAGAACAAAATAAATAGGAAAATAGATCATAAAGGAATTACAGTCCCAAAGGTAGTTGACTGAATCTCAGATGCTCTTGGCAGCATGACAAATGATGTGCATATGATCAACAAAAAACATGCAAAACATGCAAAGGATCATGACATATTTTGCTATTGTTTGTTTTACTTCTATTTTGCTCACTATATACAAAATTAGAGATAGAAGCCACAGCCAGAAATCAACAGCTCAACACGAAGCAAAACAGAATGCCTACCCAAACAACTGGATTAAATAAACTGGGAAAAACACCAGGAGCAGCAACAACACAGAAGAGACTTTGAGTCAGGGGAGAAAAAAATCCAGACCCAACAAACAAACAACAAAACAAAGTAAATAAACCCCTCATCTTTATACCTTTTCAGTGATGAAAAGTTTGAAAAAATCATAATAAAACAAAAATTAAATCATTATTAATCTTTAATTCTCATATCTGCTTCAAGAAAAACTCCTGTCAGAAATCTCTGGGGCAATACTGCACCTTCCCTGGGGATCTGCTGGTTCCCACCTTCACTTGACAGCTCAGCCACTGGTTAGTTATCATCTCTACCTGCTGAACACAATGAAGTTGTTGGGAAAAAGGAAATTTCTTCCTTGAAAACAAATATGATATGAATCCTACAAAATTCCTTTCTATATTTACAGAAAAGGTATTTATAAAAATGGAAAAAAAATAAAATGTCAGAGTTCCTGACAAAAAAAAAATAAAATTAAAGTTTGTTAAAAGACATTCTGCACCAAAGGAAATTTTAAACAAAAATATTCCACCAGTTCCAACTTACTGTTTTCATGTTCATTTAAACCTCTCTTTACAATAATGTTTTGTGCTCTTTTAATTCACTCAGCCTTTTCCATGGGCTATGAAGGATTTATTAAGTACAGGAGCCTCATGCAAATGTGTTCATGTCAGTAAGATTTTGTGTTAAGATTATGAGGCAATATCTTGGCAGCTGTACTTGTGAGACAACATCCCCAGAAACTGCATTTTGCACACGTGAATTAATAAAAACACAAACAATATTTTGCCTTGTTCTCCAGAACCCCTGCCGTGTAACAACTTCAAAAGGCATTATTCAGGTGGGCCAGTGGAATAGACATCAGGGTAAGAACTCCCTTTCACTATCTATCCTTCCATTTTGTGTTCTGAGATTCTCTCTTTATTTCAGAGCTTCCCTGTGAATAGAGACTGAAAACAGTGCAAGCATGTTATTTTTTTCTTCGTTTTACATTTTAACAGATTGGGGTTTATCCATTTTTGTGTTCTTCATTCCCTCAGCTAAACTAGGTGCCTCTGAAGTTTTGTGTTCCCCTCTGGATTCAAACATAGCCTAAACCTATATCTATATATCTATATATCTATATCTATATCTATATCTATATCTATATCTATCTCTATATCTAATCTATATCTATATCTATCTATATTACTTATCTCCTTCTATATATATAGGTGTATATTTATATACAAAATAGGTTTGTTGGCTTTTTCTACATGACCTTGGACAAAGCAGTTTACAGTTGTCTGATTCAGTTTCCTCACCTGAGTATTTTTTAAAGACAATTTTCCTTTCTCTGATGCACTGACATTACAAGCTGAAATTACATCATTGCCAGAAAGCCTATCACAGGAGTTTAGGATGCAAACAGAAAGGATGAGAGACTGAATACCTGTGAAAATCCCTTAAAATAGCACTGGTGGCTCTTCCAGTCTAGGAAAGGTTGCACTACTAGTGCTTGTGGCATCCTTGTAGTGCATGTAAGGAGGGAGAATTGCTCTCTGGAACTGACAAAACCAAAAGCTCACTACATAAACAGATAAAATGTTAAAACATGTTTCTCCTTTCTCTGTGTGGGTTGCAGTCATAGATTTCGTTTATCAGCTCAGCACTCTCCACACACACACATGCAAAATTCATGTGACTGTTAAAGACTTATAGGTTAAAACCATAAATAAGCTATAGTCCATCAACAGGTAAAATATGCCCCTCTTTTTCTTTTATCAGCCAAGTCTGAAACACAGGCACAGACACTGAACACTGGTTTAATTGAATCACAGTTGCTTAAGTACTCTCAAGAGGTGATAAATTAAAAAGTGTTTTATCGATGAAAGAAATGGGTTTTTGCAAGTTGAAGAAGCAATATTGCATGAATCTAGTAATAAATTGTTGGTTATCTACTAACACCAAATTGCTACCAATAAAAATTATCTGTGAGCTTTTTAACAAGGAAAGAACAATAAACAGAAGATTCCAGCCCAGACATTACTTTATTTTCCTCTTTTTGGTCAAATTAATGTCAAGTTAAATGGAGAGCTGATCAAATTATTTCTGGAAGGCAATTACTTCAGTTAATCTGATTTATTTTGCCCTGAATAAATGTTCCCCAAGGAATGCTGATTAGATGATTTTATGGCTGTTTTCCAAATTTTGAAACTATGACCTTTTCTGCAAATTTCTTTTTCTGAAAAGTTCCTATTAATTTTTAAAATAGTTTGCTTTCCCAATTCATATTCTACTGGTTATGCTAAGCCACCAAATAGAGTGTACCTGCAAAAATCTTTTTTTTTATATTTTAATACAAGTTTTTTTTCCTTAGAATTTCTTAGGTAAAATGGTGACCTGTCTAAAGCTGGTTGATTTTAGCAAGGACAAGAAACCATTTTGCATGTCTTGGAAGTAACTAAAAATGCAATGGACTAAACCAGAAAATACATTTAAAAATAAGTAAAAATGTTAACAGATAAATATTAAAAATATTCCCCACCTCCTATACTGGTTTTCACTGGGACACAACCAACTTTCTTAATAGTAGTTTGAATGGAGCAATGTGTTTTGGATTTGTGACTGGAACAGTGTTGGTAACACATTGATGATTAGCTATTGCTGAGCAGTGCTTTCACATCATCTTGGCCTTTTCTGCATCAGTGCTGAGGATCACAGAGCATTGGGAGGGGCCAAAACTGGGACAGCCTCCCTTTTTTTCCCCCTATAGCTCTTTCACAAACCTCTCCTCCCCTTTCCTCATTTCACATACCTTCATATGGAAACATAGTTCATAGCCACAGCTTTATTAAAAACAATGTGCAATCATATACTTTCTTCAGAGGCCCCTTGAATAAGTGGAAACACACACAAACACCCCAAATAACCCCAAGCTGATAGATGCTCTTTCTTCCTTGCCCACACATAGAGACTGATGATATAATACCTCCTAAAGATGATCAGATTGGGAATCCATGCAAAGACCTAAACTGCACTTTCAAGATGCCAGTACTTGTTTTGAATCAGAGTCCTCAGAGCCATCCACCCAAGGGACCAAGATCTGGCTCCAGATCAAATGACACAGTGTGGCTTGTGTGCATGCTGCTCAGACAAGTTCTGCTACAAAGCCTTGGCAGAAGTTCTTCCAAATAGCCTGGGTCACCTCCAGACTCCATTTGGCACCTCTGTGAAATCATTATTTCTGGAAAATTTTCAAATCTTCCTTCCCTCCTTCCTTCCTTCCTTCCTTCCTTCCTTCCTTCCTTCCTTCCTTCCTTCCTTCCTTCCTTCCTTCCTTCCTTCCTTCCTTCCTTCCTTCCTTCCTTCCATCCATCCATCCATCCTCCATTTTTTTTAACATATAATGCCCTGAAATGATGTAAAGACTGTGTCACAACCTATAAAACACTTCAGAAGCCCTGACTGGAAGGCATGTGAGTAGCCTCTCCTTCCCAAGCTGACCACTGGGAACAGATTCAAACACAGTTGTCCCCAGAAGCACAACTGAATTTAATCACAGAAGGATCTGGTTGATTCACTCCAAAAAAAAGATAAGAGGGAAGAGGGAAACAGAGATGTTAAGAAAATAAAGTCATTCCCATCTTTCTGCAGGGTCCTAATCAGGAAATCTCATTTTGCTGTGTGAGTATATGGATACAAAGAGTGAATTTTTCTGACACAAGAAAGACAGGCCGTTGATATATCATAATATCAAATATTTCTGGTTCATCAAGCAAACTGAAAAAGACATTTGGAAATTTCTGAAAACTTAAGGATGCTGCTTTGGAAGTCCCTTGAAATTTCACTAGAGCAAACTAAAATTGAAAGTTTCAAACTTCGAAAAAAGAAAAAAAACTTTTCAGTCTACAGCTGTTTCCAAAGGTCAACATTTTTTTTCAGGATTTTGTCAATATGGAACAATGTTTTTATTGGAAAAAAATTGTTAATGTCTTTTTTTATTCCCTATCTTAAGAAACACAGTATCTTTTATTTATTTATCTTGCTGGTGGTATAAAGTCATAAGAGTTTTACAGTACCAAAATATAATTCTCCCATTCAAACTTACAAAATAAATATCCACCTGGTGGATCATTTTATAACCAAACAGTAAATTAAATACAATACTGCTTCATGTTCTACAGCCTCATCTCTCAGGATACAGAGTAAGACTGAATATATTAGGTCTTTTTGAGCAGTGTGTGATAAAAATTGTGCCAGTTTTCACATTTGTGCACTTAACCAAACACTTTGTTGTTCCACCCAGCTTAATAAGGAAATCCCAGCTGTTAGAACCTCGTACACAAATACATTTCTGAATGGGTGCTAGTGATGAAGTAGTCTCTCTATCATGTGTGAGGAGGGCATCACAGAGCAAAAGCCCAGGAGTGATTCTTGCTAACCAAAATGTTTCCCCAGGTCTCTGCCACAAGTACATTTTCCTGTCATTAGAGAAACACTGGCACTTCCAAAGGGCTGTCTGGGGCCATGGGCTCAGCCAGTCTCTGCAAGGCATGGATGAGTGTTATGCTTAAAGCACCCTTATCAGGTGTTTCAGGAATAATAGGATGCATTAAAAAATAAAATATTTTCATTTTCACTTTTAATTTGTGTCTTTTCTTATATATTTAGGTGGTTTTACTCTTAGCTGGTGAGGGGTTTGAACAACCTTTTCCATTAAGGAAGTATTAATGGGGGACTAAGCAATGTGTTGTGCGAAAACTAATTCCCTTTGGATAATGCATGAAAGGCCAAAACCCTTCAGCAAATACACAAAAGCAAAAGTCAAATCAAAGCCAAAGTTAGAAGTAAGCACATTTTGAGCTAATGCAGATTCATCCTGCAGCTGCAGAGCAAAGTCACCTGCCCTATTTGTAAAATCATGAGGAGTGTGAAGAATTACTGAAAAAAAAAGTGGCATTTGGTGCCCAAAGCTGGTCTTGAGGGGTAAGTAAGTTGGAACTGGGGAACACTCTGCAGGCAGCTGTGAGGCTCTCTCTGCTTCACAAAGGAATGACCCTTTTAAAGGATAACCTGCTTTTCCTGCTTGGCCTTTGCCCCATGTCAGGACACAGGCAGAAACAGAGACATTTCATAAATGCTTAAGCATAGCAGCATGGTAGCCATTCCCACAGGAAACTTATAATTCAAGCCATTATAAACTCAGAGGAGAGGTCATATTTCCTTCATGGTGCATCTCAGTTGAAAGCAAAACAGAGATAAGAAAAAAACCATGACCTCTAAGTTTTGAAGGGAGCTGCAACAATGCTGAACGTGTGAGCAGTCTGAATATGAATTCATTTGCTTAGTTAGTTACTTGCTCAGGAAAGTTGAGGCTTTGCTTTTTTCTTTCACTGCCTTCTCTATATTTAATTTCAGGTTTAAACCTTGAATGATAAATTGGTACAGTGTAGTTAAAATGATTCAAGTGCTTTAAACAACTAGCATTCAGTGCTATTAGAATGGAGATCAGACAAGTTAAAGTGTCAGAATATGTTTTTGCTTTTCATAAAAATTCAGGTTTCTTAGAAGTGACACATTTTGATTTTTGATCAAAATGATTTATTTCCATTAGTTGTAAGTGCCAATTAATTGCTTGCTGCATTAATGATAGACTGGATCATTTTAATAGAAAATCCAAACTCAGTGCTCACTTTCACTGTAACAAGTCCCTTCAGTCATCCTTTTCTTAACTGCTAGAACACTAATAAAATCCTAATTTAAATAGGAATATTACCTTTGACTTCAAACAGGGCCAACTTGCATCCTGTTTTAGAACAAGACAGGACCTTCTTGTGATTCTGCTCAACAGAAATTGATTTCTTCCTTCCCTGAGATACATTAGTCAACATTTAACTCAAAGTTTTGAATAAAGTTAATTTTTCAGATGACTGCCATTGTTGATTTACAGTGACTCTTTATTTGATTTATAAATTTAGAGGAAAGCGATGTCCAAAATGTTAAGGAAGAGATGTGAAATTCAAAGGAAAGTACAGAAATTTGGCTTCTCTAGACCAGGAAGGCAGAGAAGGAATACACTTGGTCTTTATGAAAACATTGGACTCTACATATTGGATGCTGTTCCATTCACTTTCAGCATCAGAAAGCTAAGTTATTCCAAAGAGCAATTACCTGTCCCAGCTAAATTTGGGCTGAAAATCAGAAAAAGACTCCTACATTTGCGAGAAAGAAGGTTTTAGCAGACCTTTCTAAGTGGATTGAAGGAGGAAACACAGATTACTTTTTCAAAGGAGCACTTTCTGATTGTCATAGTATTGTCAAAATAGACCCAACTCCATTCCTATTATAAGCATTTAAAGTCAGCAGGAAAAAGTATCATGTTAATGATCTCATCTTCACTATCAGATGCAAAAATTTACAATTTAATATCTGGGTTTTTTTTGCTTAGGGCTTCTATAAACTTGTTTGGGGCTTTCTGAAGTCAGCTGAACTGTACAACTGTATTTTTTTTTTTCTCATTTCTAGTGAATAACAAAGATTGTTATAGCACAAGATTTACTGACCTATCCTTATTTGACCAGAGGTGTCAGCAGAGTTGTGAGCAGCCTTGAACAGTGGTGCAGCTCCTTCTCAGATGGGTTTCCAAAACACGGGGAGAAGTGTCTCCTGAGATGCTTATCATAAATCTCCCGAGCCCAGAGGAAACTAAGACAGTTCCCAGAGGCTACAGGCCCAACCTTCCATCAGCTAAAAGGAATTAGGAAGAACCCAAGCCCTAACTACCACCTGTACCTGCTTGTATGAGATAAAACTTCCTCTGAAGACTGCACAGAAAGGACTTTTCATGGTGCACCTGAAGATGTGAATTATCTGTCAGGTATGTGGTTTGAGTGGTGCTAATACAAGACAGTGAAAGTATTTTTGTAATGATGTCTGGCAGTTCAGATATTTAAATTTGTTCAGAGTAGCTCATACGGTGAAGAGCAGATCCTCTTTGTGGCAACTCTTCAATGTTCTCTTCTTCCTCCCAACCCAACCACTGGCCTACAGACACAGCTGCAGGGATGAGCCAGTCAGGCTCTTTCTGCTGATTTGTTCGGACTTTCTCAGAGTTTTTAGGCAGATAATCCTTACTCCTTATTCCTCCCAATCCATGCATCTCTCAATGGTCCACTCCTTATATCCCTCCAACCCACACTTCTCCCTAGTCGCTCTTTTCCTGTATTTGCTCCCCTCCACATCTATTGAGTCTTTCCACCCTGAGCTCCTGATAAAACCATCCAAACTACCTCACAACACCACGTCCTTATTTTAGCCCTTGCCTCCTCTGTGAAAGCTGGAGGTCCAAGGCAGGAGTGGCATCAAGTGGGAGCCAGTCTTGTTAGGCTTCTCATCGCTGACATAAAAGAAGGACAAGGAAGCAGTAACAAGGAGCCATCCCTTTATCAGTTGAGGGAAATTACATTATTTTGGGTCACCTTTTGGATCAACTAATTTTCAATTATATGGGATCTAGAAGTATGCTAATTTGCAACATGCAATGTAATAATAATTTTTAACACTAGGCTGAAGTCTGTTGAGAATAGAATTATAAATTTTCCATAAAATTAAATACTTTGATGAATGAGAGCACCTGGGTTAAAACATGGTCTTTTTTGGGAAATGCTGGTATAAACACTAATAATCATCAACCAGAAAAATAGAATATCACTGGTTAGACATCCAAGTAAGCTATCTGATTTATTCCACAAATTTTAAATTCTAATAATCCTTGCCTGTTGAAAATTGTATTGCATTTAGTGGTGGATGCTATTTAAATTATAAGCAGTGAGAACACCTTATACCTACTACATCACTAGAGTTAGAAAATTGTTTGTTTCCAAGTAGCTAAAGACAGACTGTTCATGAAGACTTTGACAAGGCCAAATACTCATTTTTACCTTTAAAAACACATGATTTTAAAGTCTTTAACTATGAGAATAAATATTCTTTAACACTAGTTTTGTGTGCAGCTTGATGTCTGTCACTGTATCCATGCTCTGCAAGTATTATTATGCAGAGTAAGTTGGAATTCTGTTCTAAATAAGGTTTCTGTAGTGATGATTGAAATAGCTAAGAAAGAAGTTTCTAGGGCTAGCTTATTATTTAGTTTTTAAGGAAATATACTTCCTACCATTCACTATAAGAAAAGGCAATATTTCTAAAATCAGTGTTCCCAGAATTTCTTCCTGGCTTTCCTCCCAGGTAGTTCAGCAGAAGCAGCTCATCAAATTCTAAGATTCCTTCAAATGTTTTGCTCTTAGCTGTTGTGTAACAACTCCTGAGTAGTCTTAAACTCATGTATTCAAAGGAAACAGACAGAAAAATCTTATTTTTGGGGAAAGGATGGTCTAGCTCCTTGCCAGGCTCAGCACGTGCTCAGATAAAAAGCAAGTTCTCACCAGGGAGGCAGAATGATTGGCACAGCCAGGAAGGCTGAATGGGGGCTGCCTTGTCAGAATGGACCATTCAGTAGGATTAGCTGTATTCCTAAACACATTGAAACCTCTTGGAACTGATCACACAAGGAAACGGGAAAGAAAAAGGTCTTGGGACAACACAGTCCCGTCCCTGCCCAGTGCTGTGAACTACCAGTACAGCGTTCCAGCTCACCACTGAACTCTCTTGAAGATGAAGAGCAGCTTGGCTCAGCCCTCTCAGTAGCAAAAACTCATGGTGGGTACCTGAAATGGCTCTTTTATCATTACCTGAGGGGCTGCTGTGAAGATTGTCATGGTTTACCAGGCCCAGCTCCTTCCTGCAGCTGCCACAGCCTCCTTCCTTCAATTTGTGGGCGCATATTGTCTCTCCAAAACTTTGTTAGCAAGATCATTTTGAGTTTAATTAGAGTATTTCATTTTCTAATTTTCTTCAAGTAGCTGAATTAAATAATGGAAGTGGTGGACCACCTAGAGGACTCTCTAGAAAGAATAAGTACAGGCAACCTCTACACCTCACCCTCTACACACACACATGTGCATACATTATTTGGGACTATCTTTCCACCTGTGCTGACATGGATGAGAATTTACAACTGCTTTGAAAAAGTTACAAGCAGTACCTCAGAAATTCCACATTTTACTGAGCTGTGTTATTATGGCACGTTTGTCAGGCAGCCAAATGCTCTGTCAGCCCTGCAACTGATTTACAGCAACATCTGTAAGAATATTTGAGGAGATTAGGAAACTAATGTCCTCTTTTGATTCCAGCATTCCAAAGAAACTAACGATTGTAGGGGATTCACAAACAGAAAACACAGAAATATAAAGCACATTTGAAAGGTTATGTGCTCAGTGTTACAAAAAGGAAGGGAAAAAATAACAAATAAATGCAGTACTTTTCATACAGGAAAATAGCCACAGCCTTTTCAGGCATGTCTTAACTTAGCCATATAAAGCACCTGGCCCTGAAAAAAGCAGACCAGTTTTGTGTTTTTTTTTTTCTTTCCTGACAAATATATGAAGCTTGAGCAGGAAGCCTACATAAGTTTGAAACTTCTTTGTGAAAGACCAAATCCCACCAAACTTATAAAATAGTTACTTTGTAATTGCTATGAACTATAAGAGCAAATTCCTACTTTTCCATTTAAGAATGTTTTGTGAGGAGAAAAGACGTCCAACACTACTGAACAGGTGGAAAGCTTTGGATGAAGGAAAGAGGCAGGAATGCCTATCCCAGATCCCTCTCCTCAACCTCTGCACCAAATGAACGACCTGACATCACAGACTCAAAGATGTTTCTTCAGCTGCCTTGTCTGAGACAGAACTATCTGATGCAGCCTTTTATTTGCACTTCAGTTTAACAGAAGAGATGATTCGGGCACTGCTCGCACAGCTCCTGAACTGGAGATGCTGTCTGAGATCTGCTGGATCAAGGCATCCCCAGGGTAGGAGCCATGGAGAGAAGGCTGCCACTGCAGCTCCCCTGCCAACAGCACACACAGCAACGCTGAGAGGCCACTCGGGGCTCACTCAGAATCCACCTCGGGAGCAGCCTTCTACAGCTCTCAAAGCACACAGGGAGCAGAACATTTTTAATCACACAGAAAAATAGCAAGCCTGACTCTTTATGATTACAGAAACTTGTTGAGTCAGTACTTTCAAGAAGAAATCAAGGAGAGAAACATGGTCTGGTAGGAAGGAGAATCAATCCACAAGGACCTGCCAAACTCAGATCAAATGGATTTGGGAAGAGGGATGTACAGCAGGGAAAGAACAAGCAACAGCTCTGCATACTCCAGCTGTGTGCCTGGTCTGCGTTGCCCAGATAACTCAAGGGGCTCTGCACTTTGTATTCCAGTTCTGTATGGAAAAGGGAGAATTCTAAAAGAAAAATGAAAATAATTTTGAGACACGTCATTTCAAAGTGAAAAATCAAAAACATTCTATTTTTTCACACTTTTTTCACGTTCTGATTTAAGCCGCTTAGCAAAGCAAGTTCAGTGACTTAGTATCACAGTGTTGCTTTTTGATTTCATCTTTTTTTTTTCCCAAAAACCCCCATATTTTGAATGTAAATGCTGTTTCAGACACAGACAAAACTGTTAGAGTGTGCTGCTAGGCGAAATAACACAGTTGTTATAAGCTACAGAACAATAAACAAACACATTTTAAAAATAAGGCACTTAAGAACCTCAGTTTAAGTTAAAGGATAATTTTATTCATTAAGTTAATGCAGCTTTCTGATTAGTCATATTTTCCATCATCACCACCATTTTACTACTTTACCGACTGTGTGGTCATATTTATGTGAAATTTAATTCATTCTAAGAACATTTTAACACGTGAGGTTTTGTGCCCTTGCCAAAATCTGAGAGCAGATTAACTTTTCCCTGCTAACAGCAAATACCTACGAGGCTGCTGCAAGCACCCCTGACACTTTCCATTCTTTAGCTTACATGGAAGGCTGTGTAAGCTAATTACAATGGAGGCCGTGTTTCCCCTTTCCTGAGGGAAGGTTAATAGAGAAAGAACTTTACACTAATAAAGAATCCGATCACTCTGTGGCAGAGGCCAGGCTGTGGGCAGCTGGCTGCTGTAGCACTGATGCTTTCTTAATGCTGCTGGTGTACAGACCCGCAGCAGGTAGCACTACAAATACAGTTTATTTTAAGCCAGAAGAGTGGCTAGCTTCAGTTATAAGCTGGCTTAACTATGTATGTCTTGTAGCACTTATTCAAACAGCAGCTTCTTCATTGCTGTGCTAGTCAGCCACAGTTATTAAAAAACATAGAACAAAAGACTCATTTGGAGATATGTTAAAAATTATTATGTGGTACCAGTGAATCAAATATATTTTTGTGCAAGGTCTCTGGTTAGTCAATAGACTGCAAAATTCTTCTGAAAGCAGTAAGGCACATCATGAGGGACCTCCATATGCCAAATGAAGGACCAATTCTTTCTGCTCACTTCTAAGAGTCTAGAATCACAATGAGATTGAAGAGTAATTCCAAAACCTTCAACAGACTCCTACATTGTCCTGCAGAAAATGCACACCTTCCCCATTCAAGGGCTAATTAAGTGGAAGCTTTACCTCCTTGATAAGCTTATAGAATTATGAGGAGTAAATGTTAAGACCTGTACAAGTTACTCCTTGGAACAAGGGAACTATTCAAAACCCCTCTGTGGAGACTATACCCCCTAACACGTAGCATGGCAGCCCAGGACAGAACTAGAAATGTCTGCCAAGTGCTGGCACACATATGAAAATCAGGATGAAAGTAGTCCACCAATTGTTGATGAACAGAGGCTGAGTGGAGCCCTGAATTATCCATGTCACAGCAAACAAAATGTAAGCACTTTGCAAGCAACCAAAGGACATCAATATCTATTCCTCCATGACAGTATTTTTCCAGTGACTTCTAAAATATTAGGCTGAACACCAGGCATAGCACCAAAGGTGGCTTCTTTAACTGGGTAAGAACTGATGTGGCTTTGCATCATTTTGCCGTAAAAGCATCTGAAGCCTCACTGTCCAAAAAGATGTTATTTCATAAGTCTCTACAATCAATACCTTAATTTTGATAATCCAGCAGCAGACCCAAATCTTAAGTCATAGTTTCTCCATGCACATCTACAAAGGAAGGGCATGGAGGTCACATATTGCTATGGCAAATGATTGTCTTTGGACAATGTTGCACACCAGCCTTTCAAAGTAGAGGCCTATACAAAATTCCAAATCCTGTTTTATATCCAAGGGATCTTACTACCACTGTCAAGTAAGTTAGATCTTCATTTCCAATGCCATATTTGAAATTCACATGCCTTAAAACTGGCCACCATTAATTTCAGAAGAGAGTACATACAAGTACTCAGACTGCAAACTGCTGCACTGAAATTTCTGGACAACAGCCCATGGTCAACAGCCAAACTGAATAGGAATAACACCAATGCCCCTGTTGATGGCTGAGGTCCAGGGATCATGCAGAAGTGCCATTCAGTATCCCCTAATCTAGAGTAATTTACGGTTCTGTTCTCTATTGTGTGGGAAAATAAATTCTGAAGTCACAAAGCCTACATTTGTTTCCCAAGCAGTGAATTTAGAATTGCTACCAACTTCACCCTCAGGTCCTCCTGTCCCATGGCATTCGAGTCACATTGATCACACACGTTCTGACACAGTGGACCCCAGAGACCACATGACTCTGGGAAACTATGCACTGCACCAGCAATATTCAGTCTTGAACCCAAACATAGAAAAACAAACAGATCTTCTTTCTTGTCTACCAGAAAAGGAGATTTTAGATCCACTAAGAGGTAACTCTCTAGATGATGTACTCTTTGGTGCATTGCTGCTTTTGGCACTTGAAAGCATAGAGAGTGAGTGGAATTAAATATACAAAAAGCATTGTAAAGCTTGTGAAGTACAAAAAAGCTCTTTATTATGCTTATAACATGGTACTATAAATATTTTATCACTGTCTCCTGAATTATGCATTTTCTGCACATTCATACCAAGTTATTCCTAAAGCTGTGGCTAGCCTCTCTCCAACACTTCCCCTCCACTCTTCCAGCACAAAACTGCTGCTGATTGACTGCCTGAAACTGCACTGTGTTCTGTAAACTGTGTCCATTTGTCCTAACCTGTCACCACAGTGACAGGGCAAGCAGAGAAACTGGAAACTGAGGAGCATGAGTGACCAGAGAGGGTTCCCTGAGGACATGGGAACAGTACTGAGCTGAGAGGAAAAAAAGCAGCAGGGGAAACGAGAGACCACCTGTGCCTTTCGGTAAGAGGTCGGGTGTGCACAATTTATTTCAGGAGAACTGACCCCTTAATACTTAAGCACAACAACCAGGAGAAGCACCTTTTGCCACACATTGAACCAAGACATTGTTGCTTTTATTCTCTCCTGTAACACTTCCTTGAAATATAAAAAAAAAGAAGGTATCTGGAAAGATCTTAACTGGAGTAAAATGGTATGTACACAAACTGCATCTTGTTATACATTGGGCTTTTTCCCTTCACTAAACAGGCTGAGGTTCCCCTCTCTCCTTATTTTCTTAATGAAATAATTTCACAAGACTTGTAAATTAACATCCAACTAGTCAAGACACACTTTCTATGACAAAACAATACATAAAGTGAGCAAAAAAGACTTTACTGAGAAAGTGTGAATTCTCTGAGATGTGTCAGCAACAAGAAATCTTGCAAGCAGCGAACAGAATTTCTGCTTATGTTTATATTCAAGAAGGAACACAATCCCAATTATAGTCCTGGTTTGTAAGGCTGGCAGAACACGATGTTTGCAGTGCAAAGCTAAGTCTTAGTTTTAAGCTTCTTTGAAGTGGCTCAAGGAATAAGGCTTAAGTGTTCAAGAGATCCCCGAGACTGAAATAAGAAATGTTTGGTGACATTAATGAGCCCTCAGTTGGACAAAGCTTTGTACCTAACTCTTTGCCATCTTTCAAGTTCCCCTCATAGTTAAGAATTCTAAATTAAAGCATTTGCTGCTGAATTACAGTAGTAGACCATACGGTTGTGTTTGAAATTTTAACACCCTTCAGTATGCACATATCCCTAGTGTCATCTCATACACGCCATGTAGGTAACTCATTTAGGAAATGCTTGCTTCAGAGAAATTGTGGTAAATGAGTAACTCCCATTTACCTAAAACTATTTAGGGCTTGCAGAATCTATACCTCAGCAATTGCTTGTGTGAGTTCAAAAGGCAAAACATTTTGTTGTGTAAAGCATTAAGTGGATATTGCCCTTAAAGAACATTCTACAAGTCTTAAGTGAGCCCATGGCAAGATTCCAGCTGCAGCTGGTCATAAAACTGCAAAATGTCTGTTTTGTCATTCAGCAACACAACACTTGTTTCTAACATGTTCAACATTCTAACTCTTGAGATGCAGTGTAAACTTACTCAGGGTTGGCTGCAATTTATTTCCCCATCACATTAGCTTACAATTTAGCTTTCAGCTGGGTAAATACCCAACTACCAGCTCACCAACATCTGCATCTTAGAGGGGGGAAGAGAAAAATAAAAAAAAAAGAAAAGGCAAGCAAACTTCCAAGCCTTTAAAACAGGTGTTTGGTTACACCATTGGTTTAAAAAGAACTACTAAGATATTGAAACTATCTTGCACTTTACAGATTCCCACTGTATTTAAGCATAATCCACTTATAAAACACAAAAACTCAACTCTCTGTCTACATTGCTAAATGCAACTCGATGAGAAGCATTTAAAGTTCAGTCATTGACCCTGAACATTTATTTAGGTACAGACACCCTAGCCTTTGGAAGATCAGTATCCTTGCAAGGGAGATGAGTAAGGAATGACATTGCCACTGTTCTCAACCTTCACCCACTACAGAATTTAAAGCTTGTTTTTCATGATGGACCTTTAACATGGAGTTCTTAAGGATAAGCATTAAATCTGGAGTTACTGTTTTTAACTTCAGTATTTTTTAATATGTCAAAAAAGCAATGTCTGGTTATAAACAGAAGCTATCACAGGCCTCAGCCCTCCTCTCCCGAAAAACAGGGTCCGTGGGAAGAGGGTTTTGGGCGAGAAAAAGGAGAGATATTAAGTGAATCAAATTTTAGATTTCTTGCCTTATTGACCTACAGGTTTGTGTTTAACTGAGGAAAAATTACTCTCTTTCAAATGCACTTAATTATAATAAATACCCGTACCAATGTCTGTCACCACATCAGCACATCTGGCAGCAATGAAGACAAATTAAAAATAAGTCAAAAAATCTGGCAATATGATCAACTAAAGCACGCAAAATCCATTCTGTATGCTTAGACCACCAGTGACTAAGCATGGACTAACTTCCTGTCTCTAATACTGGTGCCTAAATTAAAGGGAAATTGCATAGCAATCTGGGTACCAGGTTTCTGGCTGCAGACAACTAAAAGCCCTTGCTACACCAGGCAACAAAATCTTTGCTCTCGCTTTAGCCCTGATGCCTGTGATGGCCTATTCTAACAGCTGCTTTTAATTTCGTTTAAAAGAAGCTGTTTGGCAACCATGTAAGTTTGCACCTTCAAAGCAGGCAGATTTAAAAAGCCAACGTCCTGTAGAATGAACCATTTTGAAGTCTCGCTGTTTTAGTGCAGTGATGACAATAGGATTCACAGCTTTTTAAAACAATAGGCATCTGTACGTGGAAACACTAAATAAAGACTGTTTTCACTCAGTTTTAACCATGGTTTTATAGTAAGCAATCCTCTTTCTCTGACTTTGTATAGTTAAAGATACTGGCTTCATTACTACAAATACAATCCAGAAAGTCTACGATTGCTCAACTTGACTGAGCAATTAAATAAAGCACAGATCTCATCTATAACAAGAGAAGGGGAGCCAAGTAAGGAACAGAAGCATGAATTAAACCAAAGAAAACATTATCTTGTTCTTGGATTACCTCCTCATGTTGAACAGGGAGTGGCTGCAGAAGCAAAAAAGAGGGAGAAAGGGTATGGGAAAGCAAAGACTCAGGCACGCACTGCATATTTGGCAAACACTTGAAACTAAGCCACTCAGGCAGATATCCAGTGCTTTTTTTTCTTCTTTTACTAAATAGCTTGATTTGAATTTGTGCATCTACTGTTTATATCCCTCCACCAGATGCAGGCACACTAACAAAGGCACCAGCAAACTGCTGGTACTACAGCCTCATGGACATGAAAACAGAGAGCGTGTGCATGCGCATCTGACGGGGAACTCACAAACTGCAGGATCTATAGCCTGGCTTTGGCTCAAACAGCTGCAACCCACCTTACCAGTAGCTGTGGCAGGACCATACCAATTCTTTGAAGATGAATATATTTTACACAGTAAATCTAAAGGTACAAGTTTAAGTAAAATAAAGGTGGAAACAGGCATCAGAAAGCACCTACATTTGCAACAGTTATTCACACTTTTCATTCTTCATACACTAATGTGGGTCAGAGACCACATGGCAGCATATTTTATTAAAGTAATGTGCAAATAAGATGCATGATACCTGCAAACAGCATGGAATTTCCATTTGTAAAAAGGTACAAGTAACAGTACAAAATTAGAATGCTTACTACTCATTTCAAGAAAATGAAGTCTGACATAGAAATACATATGCTGTATTATTTACACCATTAATTTACAAAACATATTATTTGCATAAAAAAGGCTATGAAATAATTACAAATATAGGTTTTTATAAGGATTTTTTCCCTGTATAACCAATGTAGAGCATCTTGGAAATTATGCTTTATTGGAAAAAAAAATATATTTTTTTTCTTATTATTTCAGAGCATCATGTGGTTTCTTTCTTCCCTTCTTCTCCTTATTCCCTTTTAAATAAAGTTCCATAATGAGGTAGTAGTATGCCAAATTATTTCTTTGGTTCCAGAAATCAGTAAGTCCAAAAAGAGCTACGTATCCAAATCACAGGATTGGAAAGTAGAAGTCCTAAAGTTTTCAAAGGACTGTTTGCAAGTATAAAAGCTATTTTCTCCTCTAGAAGCTGTCCTTTCCTTTCCCTCTTCATCTGCCTCTGCATCGAAGTCCAGTGAGACATGATGATTATTATGGAAGGTTTTTGGTTGGCAATTTGCTGGCTGTCTACAGCTTAAAAGAGAGTCCAGCTGAGGTCTCCATAAAGGCTTTCCAAATGTTCCTGAAAGACAGTAAAAGAATGAGCACAGAAATACTGATGGCTTTGTGTCTCACCCTACTGTATGTAAACAACACTGAAATGCAACTCAAGGACTGACAGAAGTTCACCAAAGTGAGATTTTAAATGTTGTTTTATCATTTAGAAGAAAACATCCACGTGATTACAAGCGTAAGGCAAGATTCTGCCACCAGAGACATTAAAAACATTTCCAAGCTGTTGTAGAGCTACCCTCAACTTCATTTCTCTTGTTTTCCTGACTACTTCCATACCCATTTTTCTTTGGGGAGGGTGGTGAGGGAGGAGGTGGGAACAGAGATGAAACTGCAAACACATCACAAGACACTTTCTAATGCAAGTCACTCCCTGTTTTGTTCTTCAGTAAATGAATGGCACATGCAATCTGCCATGCAGTTCAGAAAAAATAAAATAGGAATTCAAAAAAACTGTAATCCCACAACCTCTATCAGGTTATACAACATTGTCCCACAGTGCAATCTGAATGCTAACGCAGTCTTTTTCTGGCTAGCATCTTCCATTAATAATAAAGATGCAGATAGCCACATGCTTCATTCACCATTGATCATCCAGCCAGTCATGGGCAAACAGAATAGTAGCAACCCAAAGAGAATTACACATTTCAGTTCAATGGTTATTAATAATTATCTGGATTTACTAGTCAGAAAACAATCAGTATGTGTCACTCTTCACCACTGGGAAGCTATTAGTATCAACATCTCTACAAGAAGGGCCTTCTTTTTTCACTGAACAAAGATACACCCATCGTAAGTCATACTGTAAGGACTTATTTTCAGAGGACAATGTGCCACAGGCTGACTCAAATTTTTATTAATAATTTAACACTACATTTTAAAATAAATTTTGAACCCAAAATGCAACACTTCTGCTCTTGTTTAGCTGTTAGAAGCAAGGGTTTCAAGTAAAACTGTGATCTGAGAAGTCACTAAAAAAAGGAATTGGACAAAAACTCTATTTCCATCAATGAATTGTAGAGCACCTTTGACCTAACACAATATGAAAGGATGTTCCTCACAGCACCAAAGCTACAAATGAACTGTCTTAAAAACAAAAATCCAAGCTACGAACTTTCTTGATTGTGCATCAACTGTGATGCTAATGCCAGCTGTCTTCTTCACTGTGACTGCACAGGCAAAAGGGGGCTTGAATTTGACAACTGTGTTGAAGAAGCAAATTCACAACTAAAGACAAGAAATCTATCACAATTTCCACAGCCACCACCTCCAAGATCTAGCCATAGGCTCTTTGAGAGAAGAGTGCAAACGATTATGAAGCATCCAAGGCAATGACAACGCAACGTAAGTGGGGTAGTACGCTCAGAGAACTAATTAAAGAAGTAACTGTGCATAGATTTTTATGGCAGAAGGAGGACTATGTGCCCTTGAGGTGACATTACCTCCTGGATATACACACAAACAGTTGGGCTGCTTTCTGCAGGAGACATGCAGAAGCCCTATCTGCACAGTCCCACCACAGTAATAGTGGCAGGCAGCCAGGAGGCCAGCCATGTGCAGTCCCAGAGTCTCTGCCAGATGTCCTGGCATCTGCAACATTTTATAGTTCAAACATCTGGCTTTTGAAGGGGGAGAACTTCAGAGCTTGTGCCTCCCTCCCCACCCCCTGAGAACAAAGAGCCCAGTGATGCACATTCCCCCAGATCCCCTTCAGAGCCAGCAGACCCCGATCTCGATCAGCCACTGCTGAGAAACCAGCCAGGAGACAATCCATGGTACCAGGGCTGTGCTTGACACTAAGGTATCACAAGGATGAAAGCAGCATATGGTTTTATATGCATTTTAAACTAAGCAACTGAACCTACATCCAAATTTTAATGAGCTTCAAGGATAAAGCAATGCTTTTCTCCCTCCCCCACTTCTCCCTGCAATCTGGATTAAAACTGTAAACCCTAAACTAAACTCTGGGAATTCTTTTGTCATGCATAGCATGAGAAAACGACAAAGAAGGGATAGAGAGGGGAATTTTACACAGTGCCTTATTCTGAAGGGTAAATAGTTCTGTCTGTGTTATACAATATATATGCATACAAGTTCAAGTCTCCCCACCTGCCCTGAGCCCTCCTTACATACCTTTTGCCTGTCAGGTAAAACTTATGGCATGCCTGAAGTTTGTTAAGGTATATTTAAGTTATGCATGCCAACATTTACAGAAATCTGCCAGCTATATTAAGACAGACATAAGAATCATGTCACTGATGAGATTTTTACGTACATGTGAGCTATTAAGATCTAAAAATCCCTATTACACAGTTTTGCTATAGTCACTTTTCTGTTCCTCAGCTTCAAATATTTGGGAAAGAAAAAGCTGAGAAATCAGTTTTGCTTAGTGTTATAGGTAGGAAACAAGACAGCAAAGACAATGGCAGCTTGAAAAAAATAACAGGAGTTAGAACATACCCATGAAAGTGCTGTTACTTGTAATAGATAAGGGTTCCAAACTTCTGTTTAAATCAAATGTGTCTGAGTTGAGACTTCTGCTTTTCAGTCCAGTTCCTTCATTTTGAGTATAAATAGAGTTCATCAATCTGCTACTTGTAGCCTGTGTCCCAATAATGCCAACACACTGGTCAAAGGGATCTTCCTGTGGAGGTGAATATTGATAGCATTCCTTTTTCTTTAAATATCCAGACTCATAAGGGCCCAAGCCTGCTGCTCTCTGGTCAGGGCTGCAATCTAAAGGAAATGAAAAATTGATTTTATATAGATTCATCATAACAAAGACTGAGTTAGGACTAAAACTTCCCCCCACCTACTTACTTGTACTGTATGCTTCAAATGCGTCAGAACTGTAAGTGCTGCCTTTTAAATACAAAGTCCCTGAAGTCCCCAGATAGTGGCATAGGAATGGATCTGCAACACCCTCCAAGTCAGTTTCACTGCTGTTATCTAGATGGCAAATGCCTAAAAAATAAAATTGATGTGTCAGCACACAGTCTTTTCCGAATCTTCAGCTTAGAGTTTCTTGAGTAAGTTTTAAGAACCCCATGTGTTCAAATACATTTCATAGTGTAGTTTAGAGTTTGCTTAAGTTTCACCTAACCTTTGGATGAGAATTCTAATTCCAGCAACTGTTCAATTAATTAGCTTGACAGAGAATGTGTCACTTCACTGTACAATCTCTGAATAACAAAACAAAACCAATCACAAGGATCAGAACCAGGGACTTTTTTCTTCCAAAGTACAGAAGACAAATTCATTATCTGTCTGACAGACACTTTTCAAAGCAGAGTGTCAGTGTCAAAGTCCTGGTTGGAAGAATCTGAGGGAGTCACTGGCTGCCTAAACTGCTACAAAGATTTTCAGTTCAGTGGTTCCTGAAAGCTTTGGACACAGTCTCTGGCTCTTGATCCACAAAGAAGCTATTCCTCTCACTACCCTACAACTGCAAAACTATCTCACCATCACTCTGTTCCCACCACATTGTATCTCAATCCCAAGCCTTTTCCCAGAAAGGTGCCTTTTCCTCCCTAGTGCAACTATGTACGGGATTCTTAGGGGCCACATGTATAAACATCAAGTACTGCAGCTTCTAACTTGCAGTTACCTTAAATCCTTTATTGACTCCAACCATAATGATTTTTTAACCATCAAGTTTAAACAGTTATACTCAAGTTCCACTGGTATTACCACACATGCCTACATTCCACTAAAAGCATCCTTTTCAAGCTATGAGAGAGAAAGACATGCTCTGGTAATTTCTTCTGGACACTTGTTTTGCACATATCCTCAGTTTAAATCTACCCTTGAGACTAGACAAAAACTTCCTGATTTAATAAACACTGTAACGTCATTTGGATGAACAAAACCAAGCTCCAGTTATTACTGTGTTGAAAAAACACCAAGCAATAAATTTCACATCCTCTATTAACATGCTTCTTTAGTGTTATTTCTATTAGTTAGAAAGACAATAGCCAAACCACAGCTCCTCAAGCCACATGAAAAATCTGCTTAGCATTTCTACCTACCATTACTGTCCCTCGGCTGCAGGAAATACCCTCCTACAGAAGATGAGAGGAACTGATGGTGACTGCCATTTTCAGATGAGCCATACCCATCCTGCCTTTCAGCCAGTGTCCCCTGCGATGACAGGTAACTTGGAATGTCAGCAGGTAAATTTGTCTCATCTGTGGGGAAGCAAAACACAAACAAAAGCCATCAGCATACTTCAGTTTGTAGAAACATCTTTAAACTTCTCAGCAAAGCACTGAAAGTAACAAATAATTCACTTTTCTGCCTCTTAGTCAGAGCACACAAATTTTCCTAGAATGAAGTCACTGCAAAGCAGCCACAAACATTTTTTTTTCCTTTCCAAGGTAAACCTTCAGTTTACACACCTGTGTTAGTGATGCTGCAATCTTCATTTCTCCTTCTGGTGTGGTAGATGATGACCACCCACACCAAGGAAGTGCCCACCACACAGCAAACCACAGCTATGATCACAATGCCAACTGTGGCCCATCCATCATCATCAAGTGATGGGGCAATGTTTTGAGGAGAGTCACAGGTGGGAGTAGGAATTACATTAAGACGGATGTTGCCTCGTTCCGTTCCAAGTGTATTAGACATTTCACAAGTGTATTTCCCTGCATCTTCTACATCTGTATCCACAATAATTAGTAACTGATTGCCTGCAGCAAAGAAGTGTCGTTCTGTTACCACGAGAGGGCTGTCATCCTTAGTCCAGTTCAGTCGGGGTGGAGGGCTACCACCAGCAATGCACTGCAAGACTGCAGTTTCACCTTTTGTTACAGTTCGATCCAGCAAAGGTCGCAAAAATGATGGTGTCTCTGAAAAGAAAGCACAAGCCTTATATTCTAAATGAACTTGCAAGAGTAAGAAGTGTCCCTTTCCTCCACAGATCAAGAGGAAAAGCTAAATTAAATGCATCAGTAAGGCCTAATAAAGCTTACTCTCATTCTAAGAAGAAAATCAAGAATTTGTACTTAAAGCTTACAATTTACTTATCAACTGATCCGATTTACATGCTTAATTACCTTACAAGGTAAGAATTGCCAAATCATACATACTTAAGATTGCAGAGTAGTACCATAAAAATGTCTAACAAAATGTCAAGAAATCCAAAGTTAAACAAGTCTACTGTCTCTAAATGAAAACAGAAGCCCCTTCTCTCCTCCATCCCATACAAATAAACTGAGAAACATAATTAACTTTTATTATTTTCTATTGTAATATTGATTGTGTTGTTCAGGTTTGCCAATATCTTACCTAGTACTGTTAATGTTGCATTAGCTGAAATGCTTCCAGCAGTGTTTTGAGCTGTACAGCTGTAAACACCTGTGTCCTCAATCTTTACATCAACAATAAAGAATACATCGTCTTCAGGCATGACATGCATGCGCCTCTTGCGCGCTGCAGGAAAATCTGTTCCACCATCTTTCTGCCAGGCAATCTGTGGGATAGGATGCCCAACTGCAGCACATTCCAAACGTGCCATTGCCCCAGCTCGAATGGTTAAGTCCATGGGGATTTTTGTAAATGAAGGCAGCACTAAAGGAAAGTGGGTGATACCAAAATCAATACATGAAACATACTTTTCCTTTTTTGTACAGTATTTTCTTGAACACCCTTCATGGGCCTAAAAACACTAGAGAAACATACAACCTAAATTGATCAGTAGCCAGCAGAAAGGGAACTGTGAAGTATGTGAGACCACCTAGATAAAAATCTTATTTTGCTAACAGCCTCCTACATGACCTTTCCATACATCTTGAAACAGAGCATATGCTTACCTCCTGTGAGAAAACGTTAACATTTTTCCATCTTGTAACATTGCTTTTGTCAGATTTACTATGAATTGGGTATGTTATTTGTTTTTTCCTATACTATGCTTCAGCACACTGGGACCAGAGGTAAACTGAATGGTGGCCTTGGAAATGGATAAATTTTTTTAAAAATAATCTCATGTTATGGATCTTCTAAGGGATGCAGACAAGAATAGAAAATCTATGATTACCTATCTTGATTAAAATCATTCTAAGTCCACAAGCAAAACAAAAGACTTACTGTTTACTGTAAGTTTGGCTTTGACAGAGTAGGATGAACCAAAATGATTTGAAATCACACACTGGTATTTCCCTTCGTTACTGAATTCAACATTGCGCAGTCGAAGGATGGTGGTGTACTCCATCACTTCTCCACCCTGGGCCCGGAGGTGTGCGTAATTCTCCATTTCAGCATCTTGCAGTAATTCGTTGTCTTTCTTCCATGCAAAAGTCATTGGGGAATCACTGCTGCTGGCTGCTGAACACACAAAACTCAAATTGGAGCCTTTAATTGCTGACTGGGTTTCTGGCTGGACAGTGATCTGTGGTTTAGGAAAATCATCTGCACAGAAGAAAAAAAAACATATATGTGATGCCTGAGGACTCTTTCCAAAGAGTTAGTAAGCCTTGTTTTATAGGTTTGAGAGAAGAGTCAGATAAGTATTTATTAAATGGATCCACAATGCTTTTGTTTTAAATTTTGTTAGCCTTAGGGCACTTAAAGATGTCATATTTATGAGTTTATTGAGCCAAACCATCTCTTATTGAAGAGAAAGCACATTTAAAACAGACTGTGTGCATAGTTTCTTCAATAGCAGCACTAAAGATGGAAGAACTACCCCCTGACATCCATAAGAGCTATTCTGAACATCAATCAGGAAGCCTACCTCTCATCTTTACAACACCTCAGGCTGCTCTGAGTTTTTCTTTATTGAAAGCATAGTTCTTCTGCTATCAGAAACTGCAAGTTACAGTTGAGAGTTTTACCCAAACCCGCAAAAAAAAATCATGTACAAAAGTCAGTGTTCCACTGATCTGCGTCTGTTCAGGCCAAAGGGAATGGAAGGTCCCTTAAGCAGGGCAGAACACCAGAATTTCAAGAGCTCCTGGAGGTCCCTTTACCGTAGGAAAGTTCCCTTCAAAGTGCTACATTGCGAGTTTACAGAATTAGCTGCCTTCTGAATTATTTATTCAATTGTGTGTACACTGCATGTGCTAAAGGAGTGGGCAAGTAGTAAACGCCTGGTCTCCCAAAAGCAAAAGCCTTAGTATATTCCCGACTTTCAAGGTGTGTCCAATCTCTGGACAAACTTCACAGGAACTGGAGGGAAAGCCCTGTGCCCCAAAAATTCTTCCTTGCAGATCCCACTGCTTTTCCTAGCCCCTTTGTCATATTACATCTCAAATGATTGGAAACAACTATAGCATCCAAGTGTTATTTCCTTAAAGAACCTCCACTCTGTTAGAAAGGAAATGGGATGTGCAGATAGCCTAACATTGAACCGTCTGAAAAGCCCCTGCAGGTATGAAGCTGTGCTCCAGTGACAGGGCAACATGGATCTGGGACTCTAAGCATGGGCTCTAAGAACCTCCCAGGCCATTTGCTTTTCATGCTTCATAATCATGTCTTACCATTTGCAAATTGAGTTAATACATGCATTGACTTTGCACAGGAATAACTGAGTAAAACACTCTTAAGTACTTAAATTAGCCTTGTGAAAGGACGGGCGAACATACTTCAATCTTAATTATCTGACAGGAAGGGGTGATAAAAAGGTCACTCAAGCACACAGTACAGAATACAGAACACACCAGGATAAGACTAGCATTATGTTTTGTCAGAACAGAATAATACAAGAGCACATTTGAATGAATGTATGACAAAGACATCCACATATATACACATCTTTTAACCTCAGACAGGAGTCAACATACTCCACTTAAAAATTCTATAAAAGCAAAAGCAGCCATTGTAAATTTGTAAGGCAAGGTGTGTCCACTGGAACATCTAGTGATAACACACTAAAGATATAACCGAAGCACTCAATGACTGTATGCAGAGATTTTAGTTATTTCTGCATGGCAATTGTGTTAAGTATCAAGCACAACAACTGACTCAGTACATTTCTTTTTACTAATACATCCTGAACTGTTTAAAATTAATTACTTAAAAATAGCATTCAGCAGCCAATAGAAAGATCACAATTCCCCTGATTTAACAAATGGAAGATATATATTTCAATCTCCAGTTTAATTTTTTGACAGAATGTATTTTGCATACATTAGGATGTCTACTTATACACTCCTCTAGTCACTGAATAATCTGTAACTCCCTACATGATGTCAACCTCTCCTTCTCAGCAGTATATGAATCTGCTCATTATTTCATTTATTAAATATTTGACTGCTAGCAGGAATGGAAAAAGCAACATTTTGGTACACGATTTTATATTATGGATCTGCTTTCCCACTGAAAATAGGGTATGAGTAGTAAGAGTAAAAAATAACCAATTATATTTGCTATGAGAGAAAGTTATTGAGAAGACACTTTTTTGTCTACAAAGAATATAAAGTCTGAATTTTCTTTATTAAGAAAAATAAAATGTATTCAACAAAAATACATGAAATGCAGTTAGCTTTTAAATTTCCTGATATTTTTGAAGTTCCCACTCTACATACCAGAGTAATCAAACACACACGTCCTTACTCTGAAAGCTTAGCTTCACTTTGCTTTAAATAGAGAACAGAACATGGGTGTTCATGAATACTACTAAACTCACAGAGAAAAATTTCAATTTTAAGGTAGATGCTATCACCTCAAATTCTCAGGTCCTAAAGTAACAATATTCTACTAGCATTTACTATCTGGAAAACTGGAATAAAAAAATACCAGCATTGTAACTGTGGTAATCAGTTATTTTTTTAAACAGTTTATATAAAGGCAGTAATTTACATACTCCAAATAATTTTTTAAACAGACAACAAGCACACATAAAATACATCAGAGCTGAAGCCAGTTTGGCTTTTTTACCTTCAGATTTTATCAGCCCTAGAATACCCTCAAGACTAACAGAGTACAAAAAAAATTTACAAATAACCAAACCCAAAAACGATATCTTAAATTTGCCAAAATATGTCTCATTTTAAAATGATAGTTATCTAAACAATATCTTTTAAATCTAGAGGCACATACATTTACCCTCATAAACTACTGAGCTTTTCACTTGCACTAGGACACGTTCTATGTAAGCAAGCTGTACGTGAAACAAAAGTCAGAATACCATCACTACCTGTCTTGTACAAAGCCACAAGCTTTGAGCATCTACATCACGGTTTGTGAACAGAAGAAAATGTTAGTAAGTATGACATTCTCTCCATTTTGTTATAGAAATCACAGCATATCATGGGACCACAAAAAAATCCCAAGCACACAGCAAAATCTGTTTTATGTAATGAGAAATAGAGGCTACACTCACCACAGACAAACCCATCCAGGCTGACAGCAAAAATACTTCTCCCTTTTAGCAGCTGAGGATGGGCACAACTGGCATTCACAAAGCTCTGGAAGTTGTTCTCTGACATCCACTGTGGTAGCCATTTTAACTGGCAGTCACACAAGAGACTTGAAGTGTTGAAGTGCCTAAGAAAAAGCAAATAAAATCAAAGCCTGTTGGTTTATTTTTTTCTGTTTGTAACAAAGATCTGTATGAGAACACTTCTGTAACTAAGGTTTTAGGTTAAACATGCATATTGCAAGAGAAAGATGGCAATATTATTCAGCTCGAATCCCCTCCCTTGCCCAGCTGCCCATGCTGTGCCTGATGCTCTCCAGGACATGGGTGGCCCTCTTGGCTACCAGGGCACTGCTGACTCAAATTCAACTTGCCATCAACCACGACACCAGATCCCTATCCATGGCTCTGCCTCCCAGCATCTCGTTCCCCAGTCTGTCCATACACTCAGGGGCTGCCCTACTTCAGGTGCATAATTCAGAACTTTCTTTTGTTGAACTTCATACAGTTGCTGATTGCCCAGCCCTCTCATTTGTGAGGGTCTCACTGAATTTGAGGGAGTCAACAGCTCCTCCCAGTTTTGCACCATCTGTGAACTTGCTCAATATCCCTTCCAGTCCTGTGTCTAAGCCATTTATGAAGAGCACAGGACTGAGGATGGAGCCCTGCTGAACCCCACTAGTGACAGGTTGCCAATTTGATGTCACCCCTTTCAGTATAACCCTCTTCACTCAACCCATGAGCCAGCATTGTTCTGCGTTGATCAACAGAAAAAAAGGGTGAGAGGACAAAAACCCATCCACACTAAAACACGTTTTTTGCAGTGACCACGTCACGACTTCTCTGAAGATGTGTCTCTCTGCTACTACAGGAGAAAAGGACCCAATTACAAGCACTGACAATCAGGTCTTTACAAAAGAATTACAGCACTGCATTTCACTGGTCCAGCAAGCTTTAGCTCAGTGATAGCACTGCTCATCTTAGAGCACATTACATCAATGTCTCCCTTATCTAAAACCTGTTAGAGATCACCCAATTTAAAATAAGGACTTTAGAGACAACAAACGTAGCAGAAAATGAATGCCTCCTATCCTACACTCTCCACTAAAAGGCACCCATCATATAAAAAAGTAAAAAAACCCAAAACACTGACATAAGCTTTTTATGCTACTTCAGAGAGATTACAGCAGGAGTTTATCATTGCATCAGGCGACATCTTACGAGGCTTTTATTTAAACATTTATCAGGATATATATACTTAATAGAGATGGTGTCTTTTGATAGAAACTTACAATTCTTTGAGTTTCTTCATTTGTGAAAATGCATTCCCTTGAACTGACATAATTGCATTGTTACTTAGATCTCTAGGAAGAAAAAAGAAAAATAGGATTAGAGGAAAATAATAATTTTTTTAACTGGATGGACTTAAGATTCAAGGAATAATTTGCTGTTTTAGTGATATACAAAGAATGATCAAGCTCCAAAGTGAGAGATGCAAATAAGGAGTTTCACAGCATGCTTAATACATAAGAATTTCTGCATTAATTCCAAAATTCACACTCAGCATAACTCCAAAACTGAAAAATCTTCTGAAGATCACAGTAGCAACCATGGTAAGTGTCTTTCAGGCCAAGTCATAAGTAAAGCTTGTCAGTCTTACTTTAAACTCAGTATAAAAATTATTTTTTTTCCAATTTTGGGTTAAATGTGAATTTCTACTACTTACAAGTGTTCAAGTGCATCCAAACCAGAAAATGCTTTCTTTGTAATGGATCTAATCCTGTTTCCTTGGAGTATCCTGAAAAATTTAAGCACATGATGCAAAAGAAATGCAATTAAATTGGAGTATTTTTGAGCTTACTAACTGCATTTTTAGCATTTATTCTTGAACTGTGACTAGTATTCACCATTCACCCATCTCCAATGCAGCAAAATGTATCACATCTCAAAGATACTCATTTATTCCCGTTGAACAAATATCTGGATTTTACAATTATTTTGTAAGACATTTACAGTGTACAGTTAAGTGACATGCATTATTCTAAACATATAAACATCTTTTAATTTTATAAATCTGCATTTGAAAATTTCAGTGCAATGGAGCCACTTCCACTGGATGCTGCTTTGCCTTATAGAATAATAAGTCTGTTATTATGCCTTTGTCATATGATACACTTATTATTTCTTAGTATGGGAAAACCTCATTCTTTGATAAATATGTCCATAAATATTAATAATACTTAAAATATTTCAGATTCGTTTGACTTGGAAAATATTGAATTTCTTTTATTGAAATGAACATGTTATAGAGAGCAAAGTGCTAAGGGAGAAAAAAAAATCATCTCTGCTATGGAAAATTTGATATCCTTAAGTGTTGGGCTTGTCCCTTCAAAGACACATAAACAGCTAAGTTTTTTTCAAGGTGTGATGAGATACAAATATTGTAGCAATACTCACAGCTTCTTAAGTTTATCTAGACCAGAGAAAGCACCATTCATATCCTCAATAGTCCATGATATCTCATTGTTTTTCAGATCCCTGTTTAAGAGGGGAAGGGAAATCAAACCACAAAAGCTATTAAAAAGAACAAGGTACATACTTCTTCAATACCATGTATTACTTTAAAAAGTCTAAAATAGCTTTCTGTTAGGTTGGATTTTTTGTTCAATTGGTTTTTGTGGGCTTCTTTAAGAAAAGCTTTCCCTAATTATAATTTCAATTTTTAATGAGAGACTTTGAAGACTATTGCTATTTTTCTAACTGATAATTAAAAAGATCAAAAACTCAATTTTTAGAATTTTGAGCAAACCAACCCACATACCTCTCCAAAGGTATTCAGATACAGGACTATCTTAAGAGAACGTGCATCGCAGAAAGGGAAAGGACCAACTATCACCCCTTTGAAACATAACACCCTCATGTCTTTCTAAATCTGTAATATTAACACCCAGAGAATGATTTCAACATCCCAAAATACTTGTTTAATTATCTACGAAGCACAGAGAGATAAGAGATTTGTGAACAGAATGGTGTGGCTGGAGGAGAAACAAAAATCTAGGAGGAAAAGCCTAATACTTAATACCTAAACACCTCACAGTTCTCCAACTTCCTCTTTATGACCTCCAACTCTCTATATTCTTCAAAAATATAGTGTACACCCCTCTAATTTGCATCATTCCTAGATGCTCCGAGTGTGAGTATGAGAGCAAACCCTTGAAAATAAAGCCTAGAGGGAAAGCAACTGTTTTGCTCATCTGGATGACAGATGTGTCAGTGGTATGCAATGGGAAGGTTTTAATGAAGAGGAACGGATTTAGATTAGTTTACTTTGTTCTTTCCCTTCCTTTAAGAAATGCTCTTTCAAAACATGCTCTAATACTTAAAGCAATTGTCCAGTCATGACAATGAATTTTGTCTTCTTATTCGTGCTATGAGGGAAAATGATTCAGTTAAGATACAGCTATTATTCAGATCCCTAAAACTGTGGGTAGCAGTGCTCTGCTTGCTGCCTTCAGGCAGAGATAAGCCTCTCCCACAATAATGCTACTCCAAGTTTGTATCACAGTTACCACCATCCAGTGTGCATAGCCTTAAAAAAAGAGGAACTCCTCCCTTTCTCAACTATTCTGGAAAGAAATCTTACTGTAAGAAAATCATACACTGATGAGGGGAAGTTAACAAAACGTTCCTGTCTATTTCATAAAGAAAAGAAATAACCTATAAACAGAGGATTTTTCTTAAGGTTTTTAACTTACAAATTGAGTTCATCAACTTACAAAATCTGTAGACTGGAAAGTCCCTTGAAGGCACAATCAGCAATGTAATTTACTTTGTTGTTTCCAATGTACAGTCCAACCAGCACGCTTAAACCAATGAAGCTTGAATCATCTAACCTTGCTAATTGATTGAATGTCAAATCTCTGCAAATTTAAGGAGGGGAAAAAAGAATTTTGATGTTTATGCTGCAGTGCTTATTTAACTTAGTTCAACCCACATGAATTTTCAGGGAGGAAGCACAATTTTTCCCCTTATGATTATCACAGAACTCACTACACCACTTCTGACCACACAGCATTTTGCATTGTTTCGAACAATTTACAAATTACTGCAGAATTAATTTCTCTCATTTGGAAAAGACTGTTACGGCTTTAGTACAACTGCTACAGTGAAATGGAGCAATCACAGTTAACTTCAACTTCTTTCAACAAGATATAACTGTCTTATACAGCAAAGTTGTTGTCACCTTGGAAACTTTGATATGCAAAATTCACAGATCAGTGCTAAGAAGCTTATGTCTTGGCATGTACCCGGCTTTTGAAACTGGAAGAGAATAAAGGTACTCACAGCTCACTGAGTTTCTGGCAAAATTCCCAGGCATCAGGACTGATCCTGCTGATGGCATTTTGGCTGAGATGGAGTTGCTGTAGCATCAGTAAGCCATAAAGCCAGCCTTTGGTTACCTCTGTTAAGTTGTTATGGTCCAACTGCCTGCAAACACCCATGAACAGAAAAAGACATAAGGCCCAGAAACTCAGCAGCGTGCATGCTATGCCACACGTCCACATCTGACCTCATGACACTGGCTACAGAGATGGAGCCTCTATTTAAATCTCGAATTGCATGCATGCATTTAAAATGTGCTGCTCTACACATTCACCACTGACTGCTTGCTGCTTTTCAGATCACCACAGAACAATTTAATTCAAAAACATCTTTAAATTTTACCACACAATTCTATTAATTTTTTGCAAATCTACTTCATATGTTATCAGCAGAACCTACCAGCAAACATTCGATACTTACAAGACTTCCATGCTGGTCAAGCCCCAGAAAGCACCATCCATGAGCCTCGAAACCCCATTTCTCTGCAGTTTTAATGATTTCAAAGCAGGAAGTCCTTGGAAAGTAAGCCCATCTATTTTTCTAATTTTGTTACGATTCAGCTCCCTGCATCAATAGAATTTATAGTTACAGCACAGTAATTTTACCTACATGCCAACAACCTTTCTTCCCTCTCTAGAACCAACTTTATTTAGACGCTTTTCTTGCACATGAAACAAAGACAAGAATAATAAAAATCAAACATTTCATTTTAACACATTGTGTTAATACTGTTATGCCTTTCTAATACTGAGGACAAGTACTTGGTAGTTCCTTGATTTTCAGACTTAAAAAATACCTGTAGACCTAGAATGTTATGATTAATTCTGAAAACTGAAAGCAGTGTTCATACAGCAGAAGAGCTGTTAAAGTTGGTTTGTAATCGCAATTAATAAACAGTCAAAGTTTAACAGAGAAAGTTAAAATTCACCATTTGATAACTAGACAAACTTGAATATTCTGGGTGATCTCTTTCTGTATCAGTAGCCAAGCATCCATTACATCTCTCCCTCCTCCACAACCAGTTACATATAGTGCCTTCCCTCTTTCTCAAGTGGTCTTGGCACTCGCCCTTCTGCCACTACACTCTCCCTGCGCAGGTCAGACACTGGGAGCAATGTGTATCCTGTGAGGTAGACACAGGACATAACTAGCTGGAGGGCAAGATGCAGTGACAGGATTAGACAATACTACCAAAAGGTAGTAAGAGGAGTGATCATCTGCCCCTTCAAGGAAGCCTTAGGTTCACCAAACTAGGAAGAATCTCTCCTTTCAAAACTTATTTCCTCATGCAAAGTAAAGGTCTAAATAATCCTCTCCCCATAGTTATACCACCATTATTTTTCAGAGTCACAGTCCTATAAGAATTCAGCTTTCCTCTATGGCAGTCTGACAAAAGATCTACCTGATAACAAACCTGAGGGAGAACCCTACTTCTCATCCTGCGTTTAAATATGAATAAAAAGTGAAGAACATTCAGTAAGAACAGGCTTTACTTCTTCCCCATTTTTCTCTGAATACTTTCAGGTGATAACACAAATCTGTGGCTTTCCTTGCAGATAAGCTACCTAACGTAACTCGGTCAGCATACCGACTATGAACAAAGGGAACATTTCGAGGCAAGATTATAACCAACATCCAAAATTTAAGGTGAATCTCAAGATCAGAAAGCCTACCAAGATCATTAACAGGTCCTGAGCTTTACAGGACTGTTCTCATACTCTTCTACTGAGGCCTCAGTAAAACCCTTCCAGCATTTGTATACACAAGAAACACAGTAACTTTGTCACTTTGTCACAGAGACTTTGTCATTTTTAACTCCTGACTATCTAATACGGAAAATAATTATCCAGGATTTGACAAACTGCTATCAATTCTCTTGTCTGTTTTCTGCACTTTTTAAAGTTTTCCAATTAAAAAAAAAAAAAACCAAACCCACTGTCTCTTTTATCTAACTTTATTATTTATTCAGTAAAACATTTATGGACAGCACTGTATCAAAGTATGTATGTAAAGCTGAAAGTCTATTTATTCAAGTATATTGCTTATTGTCATGCCAGCTGAAAGCAAATGAATTTCCTTCGTTTCACTGTGAAAGCACAAATTAAATGACTGTTGCAGTGAACTATATAAGTTTACTTTACTTACTATTTTACTGATGCTTTTTTACACAAACATTGCTACCACCCCTTTTCCACCTTTTTTTTTTTTTTTTTTTTAACTTTTAACAGGCAAACGGGATTTTAAACACAAAGACTGTTCACATCTCACCAACATATAAGACTAGTTTTGTTCAGTACAATGCTGCAGTTAGTAAGGGTTGTAGTAATATGTTTTCTCTCTCTGTCTCATTCTGCCTCTGGTTAAATTAAAGGCTAAAGTTCAAGCACTGCAAGTATTTTGGAAAATCTGAAAACAATTAGTCAATTGTAGGTTACACTTACAGGTGCTGCAGATGGGACAGTTTAAACATCTTTTGAGGAATTGCTGAAATTTTGTTCCTGTTCAGTTTTAATACTTGAAGTGTGGCAGACAAATTGTCAAAGGTACCAGGCTCCAGAGAGGTTATTCGGTTACTGTTAATATACCTGTTGAAACAATGTCTAGAAGGTTAAATTTACAGATATTTAATGAATTCTTAACACCAAGTAGTGAAGCACAAAGCTCTTGTGGTGCTTGGTCATTTATAAATGGTCATTTTTCCTATTAATTAGAGCTCTTGACAGTTTATTCTCTAGTCAAATGGTATTTCACCACCACCATTTTACTCTACTCTGCCAGACTGTGATAATGGGCGAAGATATGTGGCAATTTTGTTACTTTTTTATCAATCAGTATATCTGGCATTGCAATATTCCTGAATAAGAATTAAAGTGTATTCACAGGAAGTCTATCAAACTTCATATAAATACAAACTAGCCTACCTATGAGGAACTTAAATTAATTTTATCACATAATTATTTCTCTCAAGAGACACATCTATTTGTTTCATCTCAGAATAATGGCCTCAGCTTTTTTTAATGAATTAAAACATCTCATTGTAACAACTCATATATTCAAGTCAGCAGCTTATGTTAAACGAGACAGGTGAAAGTAGGAATATTTAATATTACTCCAATTAAAAGAAGATTTAGCACCTTAGTAACAGCTGCCAATCTAAATTATACAAAAGTACCCTGAAAGAAAAAAAAAGGGGAAAAAAGAGTATTTTTTACTTACAGATACTTAAGTTGTAATGATGGAAATGATGACATTTTTAGCTCTGATATGTTGTTGTTGCTCAAGTCCAAAGTTTCTAGACTCTGAAACGGCTTCAGATGTTCAGACAAAACATTGACAATCTTGTTACTGGTCCTGAAATTTAAGGGCAGCAGGCAAAAGACTGTCATTGCCAGAGTAAACCCATGTTAACTACACAACTCTGGTAAACGTTAGTTCTTAATTCCTCTACTTGAAAATAATTTTGAGTTACAGAAAAGCAATAAAGTATGTTCTCTATGCATTACATTAACAGAAAATAACAAACTGGAATAGTCTAAATAAATTTTCACTAATATTTCTTAAAATTCCAGGAAACAATGAAAAAATGCAATATAAACAAATTACTGCAATTCATAGCTTTTAAAAGGAGATGTAAAACTCTATAATCACCAATTTCTGAACAGCAGAAATATCTAGTACTTGAATGGAACAGTATGTCACAGTATTGTAATGAAATTAGGTTAGAGTTGGTTTCTATTTTAAGCAAATTAATATCATAGTAGCTTAACACCGTGTTTGAGGTTTTTTGAAAATTCCCTTGGCATGCAAGTCCAACTGAATTTCCAGAAAAAAACACAGAGCTAGGTTATGAAAGACGGATGACAGTGCAGCCCCCTGAAAAACATTCTGTAACTGTGGAATTAGACCTAGTATTCCAACTTAATAAGATTTCTCTCACGAGTTGGCAAAGAACAAAAATTTTGCATATTAGGAGGTTATCACAGGAGTTTTGGACTTCATGTATGGTCAAACTTCAGCTCAGCATCACACCCAATTCCACAATAAAAACTATGCAACAGTCTGAAGATATGGGTATTGTAGTCTGCTCTAAGGAACACCCCTTCTTTCACTTTCACCCTTGAACTTTTTCCAGTGACCCCATGTCATGTTTGTACCCAGCAACCTACCAGTTTTTCCATCTCAGCTGAATAATGTACAGAATCATACACGCACATCAGCAACATTATTGTTCAGGGCTACCAGTACATGGGTGTAAACAGATCATGATCAATTAAACGCAACCTGTTACCTTGTAAGTTCAAGTTGGTTCTGGCTGTGGTACATTCTATACCTTGTTTAATAATTACCAAAATTTAGGAGCTTTCCCCAGATCCTAGAGATTGCAGGCAAACACAATTTTAGTAAAACTATCAACAAGAATATTAATTCTGGAAAGTGTTTACCGTTACTGGAAATACTTGCTCTGGATCAAATAGTAAGCCACACATTAGGGTAGCATGAACAACTCTCAGGAATTCAAGGGGTGTGGGGGAACTACCACTCAAGACAAAAAAGTTCTAACTCACAAACTGAACCGCAAGTGAGATTAATGGGCTTTCTGACCACATATGGGAATGGGTAAGATCCTGCAGCCCCCTCCAATGCTGAGCTTGTATCATGTTTCATTCCTTAGGCTGTCTGGTAGAGGTAGACTGCATTTTTTAACTCTTAGCTGAACGTATTTATAATAAATGGAAACAAATTACTTTAATAAAAAACAACAAACACCACCACCATGTGTCAGTTCCACTGGCCAAAGAAGAATGTGAGTTAGATAACAGGTCATAGAGCCTTGCCTTTATGCATTAGTTTGTTTACAAGGTAATTACTAATAAGGTATTAAAACTGCCAATTACTTGAGTGACGAATAAAACTTTCCTTGCAGTAAAAGTGTGCTCCAGCAGAAGCCAGCAATTTCCTGAACTGCACGCCTCCTAAATTGCAGTGTGAAAGTGTTCAGTTATAAGACGGCTTGCACAGTACTGTCTTTGTGTCAGCACTGCTCCATAAAACAGAAATTCCTCACAACTGGCAGGATAATAGGCCCTGTATTACAAACTTTAGTTGGACCTAATGGAACCGAATAAAACTCTTACACCGTCTTCTGAGCAGCACTTAAACCAACTGGCAAATTACCTGACACAGACCAGGTTACAACAAAAATAACCAAACAAAAATCCCACAGCTTGTTTGTTTCAGGAACATTTTTCTTTTTTGGAGATGGTAAGGCCGTATTGAGGAGCGACGAGCAACTTCTTTTGCTCACTGAAACTACACATTGTAGTCCTAGTCCATCTCAGAATCAAAATCAAACCAGCCCTCACTGCACCTTCCTGCTTAATCATATCTGTAGAAGTTACTCAGTTGCAAAATGGCTGAATGGTTCACTCTCTATTGCTCCAACACCCTAGTCCAGTTTCTCTTCAAAAGAATATAAGTATAATAATTCACACCTGGAAGATTATTCAGCACTGAAGATATCCAAATAGATCTACTTTAAGACCCAATTTTATTTAAAATGAGACAGTTTAATTTTTCTTCATAATCATCATTTAAACAAACTGAAAAAACAATATATCATCCTCCTAACTGCCAAATCACCATCAAAATTAGTCAAAAAACACATGTTTGAAAACAAAAGCCTAACTGTCAAGACAGAACCAGAGCATGCATATGGACACAATGACATAAAAGTTTTTTCACTGAGAAGACGGTGGTGGTAAGAAAACCCGTAAGAAAATCCTGTGAGATGCTTCTATTGCTGTGTTCAGACAAAAGGAACTGTATACACCCCATTGGTTTAATTTCACAGATCTTCAAAGGGAGATGAGAGAAACAGAGATCCCCTGCAACAAGAAAACCAGCACATCAAGTTCTCCCAGAAATGAACCTGCAGCAATTTGATAACAATTTCTTCATGTGGAAGGAACAGCAACATGCTGCAACTTCCTTACAACTTCTCCTGTTACAGCTAAAGCAACAGGAGCACCAAGGAATGCGGATAAACCCACCAAAAATATCTACGTGAATTTGAACGTGCCTTTTGCAATCTGAGGGCCTACACCCTGACTTGCAGCAAAAAATCCCACAAACCAACAACCATGAGTGCATACAGCCTGATTTAATTACTTTTACATAAGCCTGTGCGAATACCAGCTTAAGAGAGAATATCAATTTTTTATTATGGGTATGAGAAAACTTAGCTTTGCCTCTCAGCATTTATGACAAACACACTAGAAGGCCAGAAACCCTGTAACAGCCCTCTCAATCCTGATCTTAAGATTCATTCTACATAACCACCTACCATGTACCTGACATAATGACTTGTACTTTCCTTGCTCTGAGGAAATACAAAGCAGGTCAGAAACTTCTATATCAATTTTGTTGAGCATCTAGTTAATGTCTTTCAGAAATGAAAGCTCTTAAGTGCTGAAACACCCCCCCTCTCAGTTTTTAATGATCTGAGATAGTCATACTGTCTTCTTGATGAAGATTGTCAGTATGAAATGTTTTCTACCTAAGAAAAATATCCCTATAAGCTTCATGGTCCTGATGAGTTGTAACCACCATGCACACTGTAAAAACACATGGAAAATCCAAGGTAGGAACAAAATAGGACTCTAAGTCTTATCTTTTGTTTCTCTTTGAAATCTCAGCACAAAAAAACCACTCCTGCACTTCCAGCATAACTTTTTCCTCCAGGTATATCCTGATCTGCAGTGTTTTGAAAACTTATTTGGATCTCACCCTACTATCCTGACAAGGAGTATGTGTAGGAGGCTGGAGGTGGAGCAGCCCAGTGAAAAACAAGCTGTCTAGAAAGACAACTTCAGAGAAGAGTCCATGCAGCCTGTTCTGCATAACTGTAAAGTAGCTATCTTAACATATGTGTAATAGCTGGACTAATACAGGACCTCCTGCCCTTTAACTAAGCTCTGAGAGGCAGAAGAATTTGAATGACAAAACAGGCAAATTAAACCATAGTGGAATCTTCAGCTGGAAAAGAAGGGGATAGGTAAAGAGGGAAAAAAAAGCCTTCTGCTAGGACTAGATGTATCTTTCTGACCAGTGCTGAGGCTGAGACATGGAAATTCATAGATGCCAAGTCTGACCAGATGAGAGCCCTTTTGAAGACAGCCATATCAGAGTCCTTCCAAAACCAACAAGACTGTACACATCTGAGCATGTTCTGGGTAGTCTCCATTGCATGCATGCCACTACAGCTCACAGCCACCTTTTAAATTTTTCTGGGGTTTTCACCTGTTCTTCCCATCACTCACTAGCTGACATCATATTCATACTTGCACTCTTCCTCTTACCCTCCCAATCTCCTTTGGGAGCAATGATGTGCTACTGTGTGGAGGAAAATTGAAGTAAAAAGAAAAAACAAATTATATTAAATACAAAGGATGAAGACAGTAATTGGAAGTGCTGGAAGACACATACTTTGTGGCTTTTAGGATAAGACTGGACAACTTTAAGGAACTCTTATCAGAGGAGCCTCAGTAACTTATTTCAAGAAGAGCAAAAATGTTCTTTTGTTCTTCAATTTCTACCTACTTGAATACTGAGCCATGTAGTAATGAACAATTACATCACTTAAATACTGAAATTGCAGTTTTAAGCTGAACGCTACCCTTACAAAACAAGCAGCCTCTGATAAGAATGGGACTACATGTTCTTCTCACCATTAAGACACCCAACTGGACTGAATTAAGAAAGTCTGGGTTGTTTTTTAATGTTTGCAAGTGTCAGTCATAGAAATATTACAAGTGAAACTGTTTTTCTCCGAGACAAAGTCAGCAGAAATAGAGCCCAGATTCTGGCTCACTTCCAATTCTACCGCTAGGTTTACAAGTCTGATGCCTCTTTCACACACAAGCTTCTTGCCTTCCTTGCGGCAAGCAGTTGTTCTTTCTTCTGAAGGTCTCCTTCATGCCATGATCCATGCCTCTCATTCCTCTTTCAAGCCAGATGTCACAAAGAGTCTGCTTTTATATTTTGTGTTTTTTATGGTATAAAACAGGCATAAAACAGAAAATGAAAACTCAGAACTCTGTAGGCTACTGATACCCTGTCCAAAACTTGAAACCACAGGTTTATTGATTCCCAAATCAAATATAAACTAGGGAAGGGGAAAGAAAAAGATGCAGACTGAAACAACTCTGTGACCAGATATGTTTTCATCATCAAAAAGAAGAAAGAGACAAATCCAAACTTTCAAACACATGATACTTCCAGAACAATTCTCTTCTGATTCCAGTCATAGTACCAATATGCAACTAATTAAACTTTCTTTCCAAACTCTCTTCTTAATACCCTGATGTCTGTTTCCAATTCAGTTTTCTGGCTTTTCCAAAATAATCACCAGTTACTTAGCATGTGATAGGCAAGTGAGTGTGTAAGTTCATCCCTTTTTTAAAAAAACTGTAAAGAAAAGCAGTGCAAACACAATTATTTTGGCAAGAGCTGACAACAGGAATTACAGCCCATTGCAGACTTGATGAGCTGTGTGACAGTTAGTAAATGCTAAAATCTTGGAAGATTTTACATATGACCTAGATAAACCTAGCAGACCTAGATAAACCAGCAAACCCTCCAGTATTAAAACTTCACATTCTAATCTAATGTATAGAGTTACTAAGCAAAAACACCTATTCTTTATTGTTACAGAGTAATCCTCCCTTTCAGAGGGTGCAGACCAAAGTCTAAGCAGTTTAGACTGCACATCCTTCTAGATGTTTCCCTAACTTCAGTCATTAATACAAGGTGAGGAATGTTCTCCCATCTGCTTCTCTTTCACTCAAGGCACAAGTGATTTCACTGCTCTATTGCAATCACCACCATCAATCCTCTAAAACATAATCCAAACACTTATGCCTGACCTCTCAATTTCATTCTCACTTTTCTCGTTTTCCGTATCATATACCCTACTCCCCTGTAAAATTCCTACCACTCTTCCATTCTGTCACATCAGAACAGTGTTCTCTATTTTTGTAGTCCATGACTATTCTTTTTGATTCACCTTTTCCTTTACCACTATGATCAGAAAATCATGACAGATTTATCCATTGCAAATAGCTCATAAAATTTGCATTCTTTTCCATTCTCATTGCAAAAAGCATTAATCTAGGCTCTCACTCCTTCTATTTTTGCTACAACAAACTCTGGGTCTCTATGCACTTCTCTTTCCTATCATTCAGACTGAATTGCTGCCATAAAAATTGAGTTTCCATGTCTGTAAGTCTGACTAAGTCAGGTTCCTTTTCAAATTCTTTCATTTACTTCCTCTTAAGTCTCCATACCAAATGCCAAAGACTGCAAGAACTAATTCCAGTAAGTTCCTTGCTCTAGCTTTTTGCTCACAACTTCAGACCAAGTCACACATGGTTTACCACCACTCTTCACAGTGTTGGGACATTCTCCAAGTAGCCTTATGCCTGAAGCCCAGTCTGGCATTTCTCTATCCTTTCTTTCAATCCTTTTTCAAAACAAACTCTTCCAGGCAGCATCCAAATCTTAATCCTTCCCATAATAAAGTGGTAGCTGAAGAGATGACAAGGATGTAAAATATTTGACCAATGTTTTCTTCATACTGGGATCCAGACTCCAGTTTATTATGCTAGCTTTATAAACAAACAATACCACTTTCTCTGGCAAGCATAGAGGGAAAGGCATCCACTCCTACTGAATGTAAGCTTTCATTTTCAGGAGTTTCATCTAAACATCCTTCTTGTGACTGCAGCTTTCTAACTGCATACCGAGACAGTGTTCTCCAGGATTTTACACACAGCTTTCGCTCCCAGACCACTGTGAGGTGACAAAGAGGCAAACTTCTCATACCTACCCTTCTGTCTTTACTGAAAACCCTTCATAGGGGTCTAAGTTACTGTCACAAAGTGCAAACTATCACTCTTATTTCCAAACTGTCAGCTGGGACAAATGCATGATTTATTTTGAGTGTTTGCTTCAATTAGCTGAATTTTATTTCTCAATATGCCTATCAGAAGCCTGATCTGGGATGCCCATTATCACGTAACATACATAAATACACTTTTCCACATTTTAAACAGAAAGGGACACATCATACTAAAAAAAAAAAATCCCTTAGTAGAAAAAATCCTTCAAAAAATCCCAATAGTAGAAGGGATTAATTGCCATTTATCTTCAGTAACTATGTCTGTGCATAAAGGAAGATAAGTAATCAGTCTAATTTTGTACCGGCTGATCTGAAAGCTAAATTTAAAGTTGAAATAGTTTTTCTTAGGTGTGCAGTCACCTAGGACAAAACTTCACAACTGTTTTGTCCTGTTTTTATCTCCTGACCTTTTCTGTTAGTACTTTCTGTTCATTTACCATTTTAAACATCCAGGATATATCTTCACTGACATATCTTCCAAGTCAGTGAATTTAAATTCAGCATATATTGCAGAAAGACATTACAAACTGAAGGCTGTACAAAACCTTCAGAGAAGTGACTTGTGGATTCTGTTCATCATCTAACAAACACATGGTCACATTTCAAAAAACTGCCTCAATTTTGGCAGCACTTTTAACTATCTCAGAACTAAAAAGTGAATGGCCCCTCACTTAGAAGCTTCCTGTACAGATGAAGTTGGGAGGATTCCCCCAGCACAGCAGAGAAAATGTCTACCATGTCACATTTTCGTTACGTCTCTTTAAACAGAAGATTTCACATTCTGAAAAAAAAAAGTGAAGCAGGAACTTAATATAAAACATACATTAATGTAAGACTTGAAAAACATTCCTGAACTGTGAATCATTCATGCACCCTTTAACTTCCACGCCAAGACTTTTGCATTTTCCTCTCTGGTTTAACCAAGTATTTGTTTGTATTTTAGACTAACATGATCAGTCCTTACAACATAACAATTTGAATCACCTACACTATATGCTCTAGTGCCTCTAAACAAAATACCTCCTATTCAATAAAATGTAAAATTACAAGTTTATTTAAAACACTCCATTCTTGAAAACTAGTCTAATGTTAGAATTTCACTATATGCACTTAAGACTTGGGCATGTACTGCTTTTCTAGTCCCTACTGACTGCAAGTGGATTACTGTACAACATAACTTGGATGTGGGTAATGAGAAACATGAGGGTTTTAATATTAATTCTACACATATGCTTTGATAAGAACAATAAATTCTGGTTGGAGAGGCAGGATACTTTAATATTCAAAGTTGTTCTGTCTCTTCATAGTTACTGCTACCTTCCATTTTTCACAGTACTCAAGGATATAGTGTACTGATGATGTTGGATAATGTCTACAACTATGTAATTTTTAAATTCTTCAAGTAGCATGGGTTTCTTATTTAAACTGTATATCCTTAAAGAAAATCTTAAATAACATTGCTGAATTTGCAAATCAGTGTTCCTTAAGTACTTCCTTACAAAGTACTAGTAACATTAAAAGTAGCCAACATTTTCAGAAGAATTTTAAAGTAAAACCCCTATGCAAATAGTTGGTAGTTAAAACATCAAGCAGGACTTCTGGACAAGACTACTGTACTTACACTATTTGGTTTCAATCTATTTCTGAATTTTTACCCTAGGTCTAAAACTACGACTGCGACAGTAAAGGCAAGTTGTATGTTCCTCTCATGTGCCAAGGACACTGGTTCAGGCAGATTTTTAGGATAAATAGGACAGAACTGGTACATCTTGGATAAGCAATGTTGTTGAAATGGAAACCACATTCAGAATTTTCACTTGTTTTCCTGGACTGAGGGCATTAGTGCCCGTTTTTGTACCTGACAAAACAGCAATCCATCTATCTCAGAACAATAAAAACTAAGTTGTTTTTTTTTCTCCAAGAAATGAAGCATTTCTACTACAACCATTTAAAGCAATTCTCCATTAATTTCTCCATTTACTTCAGGAATGCAAACTACAAAACTTCTAACATATTAATACTAACATTAAAATACTTCCAGGGATAGATAAATACAGCTACATTACCATGGTGTCTGCACATTATATACCTGAGGTAAGCAGTTGTTAAACCAAATACTCTCCTCAAAAGCTTATGTTGCCAGCACGTGGGGGACCTGACCTCCTGGCTGGAGCTATTGTGCTGACAATCTCTGGCAAATACCGGAACTTCTCTCTCTCCTGCCTTAATATACTGCTCTCTTCATGCCCTCTCTCATAGCAGGTATACAAAAGGGCTTGGTGGCTGTGCAAAAAGAACACCCCGCAATTTAATTTTCAGAGACTTGACCTAAGCCTCCTGACCAGATACAGCCCAAACTGCCACCCATGTAGCTCACAGTAGTATTCGGATTCCCAGGAGGCTCAAAAGCTCTCCTATGACATGTAACAAGATACACACTCATCACATGAATAAAATCATAGATACATCTCCAGCCATGTAATAAGAGTGTGCCTGAATATCCTGGTATACTCCTTCACACTGACACTTCTCCCAGGGTGGTGGTGAGGGGGTGTGCCTGATACTTTTCATTCCCAAGATGTGCAACCCTCAACTGGCATGGGTAAAAACAAAATGTTAGCACTGTTGTTTCATGTTACAGAGCGACTGGGACCATCTCCTGCTCTGGCTATGTTTATCCTGAATAATTCATTACTATGCAAATATCTCATTTAGATAAAATATCAACTAGACAGCTAGAAATGAGGTAGCTCCAAAAATGGAAACTGGACTAACATGAAAATCCACCCATGCTTGTTTATATTCTTTAAAGAATTCAGACATACATGGCTGTGTGAGGATACCTGTACTATTATGGAGACATACCAGCAGGGCAACTTCCTCTGCAAGGCAAGAAAATTCTTGCAGAAAAGGTAAAATTCTAAGGCTCCCCAGCTCAGTAAGAATTCTTAACAAGTGAAAGAAAAAAATCTTGTAATGGAGTTTCTTCAACAATGAAGATACTGGCAAGAAAGGAGGGTATCACTTCTACAGCATTCCTTGAAGACTCCTTGGAAAAAAACAGCTGGCTTTTCAACTAACAGTAATGAACCAATATATATGCATCTCATAAAAAGTGCAATCAAATCAAGTTTCAGAAGACTATCACCTATTCTGCTATTATTTGAAAGCCAGAACAAAGACTCAACATGGAAACAGTGGTTTGCTTTGGAAAGGCTTCACAACCTCCCTTCTTATAGAAGTTTAAAATCCTGGAGAAGGTCATTAGATGTTCCCTTGAAGAGTGGTTCTAAAACTTATATTCTACTTGTTCCATATGTGTTCTCTTCACATGACTTCAAGATATATTAACTCAGTTTGATTCAATCTCTTCAAATAATAACCACCACAGAAAACCCAAATGCACATATTTTATAACTTCTAAACAAAAAAGTATTATTAGATTATTTGTCCATTTATGCTACCACAATACTGTATATATTTTTATGAAAAAAAGTTGTATGTTTATTTCTCTTTATTTATACTATTTTCTCTAAAATTAAATTTAGTATCTTTCCATAAATAACATCCAACCAGTAAGAACAGGAGGCTCAGAGGAGACCTTATCGCTCTCAAAACTACCTGAAAGGAAGTGGGGGTTGGTCTCTTCTCTGACGTAACATGCAATAGGACAAAAGAAAATGTCCTCAAGTTGTGCCATGAAAAGTTTAGACTGATATTAGGAAACTTTCATCATGGTAAAGGTTGTGAAGCATTGTAATAGGCTGCAAAGTGAAAGGATGAAGCCACCACCTCTGAAGGTATTTACAAGATGTGCATACGTGGCTTTTATGGATGTGGTTTAATAGTGGCCTTTAGAGTGCTGAGTGAATGGTTGGACTTGATGATCTTAAAGATCTTTTTCAACTTAAACGATTCTACTCTATGCTTTAAAGAAAAGCTGTGCAAAAGAGACAAGATGTTTTATTTTTGAACAATACAATACCCTCTAATTTTCCATTCTATGTTCACCTGTTTTGATACAGAACAAACAATTAACTATTGTAGACTGGAATTTGTATGTTAATACAAAACATTAAAATAATTACTTCTGTGATAATAAACTCCAAGAACCTCTGCTGTAGTCGTAGAATAGGTATTGAATCTCAGCTGTAGCACAGTTACATTCAGTAATCTCCTTATCCACAAACAGAATTAGAATGAAAACAAGCTAACACTCAACCAGAGCAACTTTAAATACATAAGTAGTGTGATAAAAGCTTTTAGAAAATACCTTTTTTTTTCTTTCAAGTGTTGGCATATACAGTGCACAGCACAGATCTAACCAAGATTTTTACATGTTTGACCACTTGAGTATATGTCCCAAGCCAGGGACCTAAGGATATGAAACAAACAATTCAACAGTGACTGATAATCATTTATTCTCTCAAAGGAATACCAAAATTTTTGCACAGCTGCAAAAGAGTAATTTTAGGTTCTCCTAAACTTGTTGAGTTTCCATAAGGAGAAACACTAAGAATTCAGAAGGAAAGCAAGATGATATAACCCACTTAATTATGCTTATATTTCTAGCATGAGAAATATAATCTTTAGATCAATTAGATACCTAAACTACAGAATGCTATGCCAGTGTAAAAGTATGGCAATATTACTGCAAAATAAAAGATGTCCTAAAATTCAACAGTTATTTGTCAGACACCATCTGCTTTTTCTTTCATTCTTTTCTGATTCTGATCTGCAAGAAACTACATCAGTATCAAATGTCACTTAGTTCTTATTCAAACAGAGCAGCCCAGACACAGCGGCTGCACCAGGTGACTTGGCTGACCCAGGCCCAGAGTAAAAACAAACCCCTATAAATCACCAGATGTAAGCAATTGAATAGTGATCAATTTAATTAACTGAACAGCTTTCCAAAGTTTATTGTATTGTTTTAACCCTTCAGGATTCTTCAAGGAAGGTAACTTGCAATTTGTATTCAAGGACAGGATTTGGCCAGAGGGCTACATATTAATAGCTTCAGACACTTTAGGTTCCCATTGATAAAACACAAATCTCACATATGAAAAGGTCTTTTCTTTTTTTCTAACTAATAGTATGATAGTAACTACTTTTTTACACCTTCCTTCAACAGTTTCTGGAAACTAAATCACAGAGAAATATCTGACTAATTTATCATTAAAACATCAGGACTAAGATTTCCTTTAAAATCAACTTTTTTGGTTACAGGCACTATAAGCCTTTTTCAACTTTACACTCATATTATAAATGAACACCAAGTAACCTACTTATTTCTTTCCTGAAAAGCAATGAACATGGACACAATCAAGTGTCACAATTTCATGTAACTGCAGTCATAAAAAAACGTGCCACACATTAAAATGGGCTCAAAAAAAATTTCAAGACATTGGGAAAACATCTTTCTAACCTAGACACTTCTTCTGAAGCTGCATCTCAAGGGAATTTCCCTGTATTGCCCAGTGAAATAAATGGAATTCTGCCATGATTTAACACATCAGGATCTTAGCCAAGATGCATGACTGAGTATAAGTCTTGTTTTAAAGACAGCACTGTACAACCTTGTGCTTGTACAGTGCCTAGCACAACAGGACTGAGGCTCCTGGGCACTACCACAACATAAATTAATTCTAATGCAGTCTTTGTATCTGAGAAGCACAGAAACTGCAAGGATTAAGCTCAATTATACACATTCTAAAGAACTACTAAATAATATGACATAATCAACTTCCTAACCACAAGCTGCTCTATTTCCAATTATTTTACTTTAATCTCTGTAATGCACCCATTTCCATGAACTCTGTAGAGTTAGTTCCACTAACCAGGGACAAGAGTAAGATTTACTTACAAAGACAGAAGAGTTATATTTGCTGAGATTGGTCCCAGATCTGGAATGGTCTCCAGTTCATTGTTGTTCAACTTCCTATTAATATTAGAAAAGGGAGAGTTAGCTTTGATATTAATCAGAAGTATGTACATTGGACTTGCTAAACTGCTGAACTGTGTCACCTCAAAATAATAAAATAATTCCTGTTTCACTTAATGTAAAATATCAGAACAGCAAGAATCTTTGTTGTTCAAGCAACCATCCCTAGAGAAATAACTATACAATTAGCATACACAAACACAGGTTGGGTATTTTTGGTTGGGGTTTATGTTTTGATATGATTTTTAATTAAGACAAATTAACTTACACTTCCTGAAGACTATGAAGGTGATCCAAGATACTGGTCTTGATTGAAGATAATTTGTTGTGACTTAAGTCCCTATGAGGTTACAAAAACAAACACCCTGTCAGTTTTGCCATACAATATCAGGTAAAGCAGTACAATTTCAATCCAAATTATGTTCTCACTTGTCTCCAAGTACATAAAAAGATTTTTTTATATTAGTAAAAATAAAACAGAAACTCATTTGCTTATACAAGGTATAAATACACAAATACAAACACAAACACCTAGATCACTGCTAGCAGTGTCGAAGTAATTCCTAGTATCTCTGAACAATATAGAACTATTCACTGGAATGTGCACAGGGCCCACAGAAAACATCCTAATATTTTGACTCAGATACACCAACAACTCCTCTCCCACATCCCCTCACAATGAAAGATATGGCTCTAACAACCTCTTGGTTACTTTAACAAGGAAAATTCAAAAAACAATAGTCTCTGTAGTCTCATTCTTTGGGTTAATCACAATATTTCACTCTTCTCACCCACGTCTCAAAAGCAATGCATAGCTCACATACACACAATAATGACTGCCATAAATTGCAACTGGATTTTCATGCTTCCACAAAATTCAGGACACCGTTCCCACATAACCAAATTTAATGGAGATCTTAAGAAATAGCAGAAAAAAACAGACATAGCAAGGGCTAATTCTGAGTTTTAAGATGTCTGTATACTAGTGATATTAATACCACACTTAATTACACTTGACGTAGCTCCAACACTTAGCTTGTGCCATGTTGAAGTCAAGATCCCCAGTATATATTGACGCAAGTTTATAAGCAATCATCAGTACCTTTGTAGCATTTGCTACCAAAACAAGCCAGGTACTAAAAATGCAACACTTCTTGTTGACCACAAGAAATACTTTTCCTTACAGCGCCATGCATCTTTACCCTCTCAAACACTTGACACCATACAAGAATCCAAAGAAATTTTTGCTGTAGCCTCAGAAGTACTGGAAATATAACAGAAGTAAGAGTGACTGTAAATTAAGAGACAGAAAAACTAACTGCACGAACTCAAACTTACACATCTCTAAACCTCTGCACAAGTGGTACAGGCTCACCTTGTAACCATGACTAGTTCTGTTGAAGACCTCCCCATTCTCAGTCACTCATCCACCAAAACGTGCACTTTTCTGTTCCCCTACTATAGATTATCACTACCTCACCAGCATAAATCCAGCCATTGGCAAGCAATGTAATTTTGCTGGACAAATTACAGCATTTATCCAAGTCAGCTAACAAAAACATTATTTCTGATGAGTTCTTAAATTCACTCCAGTGAGTGTTTGTAATGCAGACATATAAAGAAATTAATCAGCACACCTCAGCAGCGAGCAGTGAGCATCAGGTAAAGGGTGCTTTAAAAAGCATCCTTTTGAAAAAAAATTGCTCATACTCCATGATACTTTTCCCCATGCTAATCAAGCACTGAAGAGTCATCCACCATACCTGGGGTCCTTATCAAGCCACACAAGCATGAAGTGTTACTTCAGGTTGAAATCTATGAGGAAAATGCATGATTCCTCACTTTTTCTGGGTAAGATGACTCAGTACAGTCATCTGTGCTGAGCATGCCAAACACAGGCTTGACTGCCATGGATGTGTCTACTTTCCATCCAGTCCTAGAAGCAAAGAAAGCTGATGAACAGCATATTCCAGCTGCACACAGACCAGAACTGTCTTAAAAGAAGCCAATTTCAGGGTCTGTGCTAGGCATTCTGCTCTGTGACTAAGCCCTGGAAACCCACAGATCCTGAGAACTCCAATTTCCCTGCACCCATGACTCCACATCCTCAGACACAAGAGTAATAATGCTGCAACCCAGCCAGGCACCTAGGTTTCCTTAGCAGAACATGTGGAAAGTAAAATTCTGTTCTAGATTCTCCCAAATGACTCTCATGCTGACAGAACAGTTTCACTGCCACTTTTGTCCTCTCCTGCAGTTGGTAGTTAAAAACCCCCCAGTAATAATACAAATTAGGTATAAAAAATAATCCCAGGCATGTATGGGTATTATGAGGGGTAGCACCAGTACTCAGCTGAAAGGTGTGCTCTGAGCCAGCCAAATGGACCAGGCCCACTGTGCTGCTGAGCTGTGGCACCAGAGCCTGGCTCAGGGCCACAGGCAAGGAAAAGACTGCGTTTCCCAAGCCAGGGCTACACAGGAGCATGCGCAGGGCAGAGCTGCAGGTGTGAATAGCATTTACCAGAATAAAAGAAGGGGGCTGAGGGCTGGTAGAGAGTCACCGAGAGAAGGGGAATATACTCCACCAGCTTCAGGTAACCACAGAGGGGGTGTTTTCAGAGATTCAGCTCTGGACTCAAGCACCTAATACATACCTGTGCCTTCTTTCGGGTGTCTAAGCCCCCACAGATTTCCCTCTCAACGACAGAAAACCAATATAGCGTTGATGTTTTCAAAAGCCCACTAATTTTAGTTTCACCACTACGATTTCGAGTTCTGCTGTGTATTAGGTTAACCACACTAAAGTTAGAAAAGAAAGCATCTTTCACTGCTTAAAAATCTAGTGCAAACATTCTCCTGGACATACACTGGAGAAAAATGCCTTTGCTTAACATGTGAAGGGATTACCTGCACAATTTGAAATTCTCATGCTGCATTCTTAAGTGTCAATACTGAGAAAGTATGCTGCTACAAAAATCTAGACAGCAATCTAACTTGGTCCTTAAAGCCAGAGTAGAGACAGTTTTTGCCCTTAAACTTAATTCAATATTTGGCTTTAGTCTGTAGGGATTATAAGAACTATGCAAATAAACAGCCAAAATTCAGTTAAGCTATGGCTGTTAGTGCCCAACATGTTACTGTTGTTCATGCTTCAGACAAGACTTAGGAATCAGTAATTATTTCAACAAAGAGCTTTCAACATTAGTGCTAAAAACCTGCATTTCTTCATTTCACCTAAAAACTCTGCAAAAGGTTTATTTAAGGCATATTTGCCTAAAGGACCTACCAGACAGTAACAGACGTGAGTAGATTTGTTCTGCTGGAGTTATAACATGTTAAAAAAAAAATCTGGCAGAGTCCTTAAACTATAAAAATCCTGCAATTACAACCACTGCTGTGCATGATCACCACACTGGAGCCAGACACTTTCACTCATAGCTCAAGCTCACATCCATCTGGAGTCTATCAAGGCAACTGTGAGCGTAACTAACACTAGGTTTCAAACTACTTTTTTTGTGTTTGTTTTTTAACACTAAAGATACATTCACATTTTCCAAGTAGCACCTACTTTAAAAAATACATACATAAAAATTTCTTATGCCTGGTTTACTTACAGCAGGTTGTCAAATACAAGATGGAAAAAAAAAAATCCCAAAGCAAAAAACCAACAAAAAATGCCCAACCCTCCAGACAATACTGAATTGCCTGTTTCATGCAGTATACATGCTTGTCTACCAATAGTTGCATAAAATACGTATTATAAATATTTTATTAAACATTACTTCAGTACTACTGGCATAAGAAACTTCATGAAAATTCAGGAAAAAAAGCCTTACAAACTACATTTAAAGTTCAATCAGAGTAGTTGGAAGTAAATCAAGAGTTAAAATATTTGCCTTTTACTAATAATCTAAGTGAAGCTTAAGCCTGTAGAAGTTTCTCAAACTTATTAGCACTGGGTTGGCACAATTTTTTAAAATATAAAATCTGTCATCCCAGTTGCAAAGCTACAAGTTTACTTCAGTCCAATGCATTTCTCAACCTACCTTAAAACAAGTAAGAAGAAAAACTTGGAAAATTAAATTCTATTTTTCCTTCACAGAAATGGAACTGACATTGTCCAAACATTATCACTATGTGTTTTCCATTTCTGAATTTTCCTTGTATGTTAAAACCAAATTGCTAGGGGGGAGAAAACTATCTCTGTGATTACTTTTGCTACTAGAGTTCCAAAAGTCATAGAAGATAGAACAAAACACACTCTGAAAAGTCAGAAACCAGACAGATATTAAGAAATTCTTTATGGCAATAGGGCAATAGTAAGCATATATACTTGTTCTTCACCTCACACTTCTAGCAGAAGTGATTGGACATTTAAGTAGAACTGCCTCCACTTGAGAAAACATGCCATAGTTTTTTACCCTCTGAGAACCTGTTCTAAAAAAGAAACTGTTTTCTACGTTCCATTATGTTTGTATGACCATCTTGTGTAACTCACAAGTCTCAGCATTAGCTGAAATTTAACTCTGAACATCAAAGTTTGTGTGATTAAAAACTGAAAGGAAGCCTAATGCATAGAGGGAGAAGGCAAGTGCTTCTTCACACATTTTATAGATAAAACTTTTAGACTCTAACTTAATTTACAACACTTAGTCACAATAATCATCTTCTTCCTTAGAGAACTCAGAAACCTGAGCCCCAAGTCAAATTTTAAAATGCAAATCCAGCAACAGTTCCTTAATCAGTCCCACTGGGGCCTACAGAGCTGCTAATTCAGCAGAAATCAGCAGAGCTGAAAAACAAAAAGCCAGGCTGTAGCTGTTTTAAGACACTGATCCAAAGTGACTCATAAATCAGCTTGCTATGTTGAAGCTTTAGTCTGGAAAATATTGAAAAACAGCTGTGAAAACCATACAGCTTTTTTTTCTGGCAATTCTGGTAGAGAACTAGAGGATTTATAAAATGTAAATACTGAAGATGTAATACAAACACAAGTGAAAATCATTTTTCAGACTTTCCCTGCTGCCCCACCAACAGTTCCAGCATTCCTGAGTGAACCTGGCAAAGGGTAATGCAGTGCCAGTGGGAGTTTGCACACGTGGAGGACACTGGCCAACGCTCAACACTCTTCCTCCTCCTCCTCCAGCTCTAACGACACCACATTCTTGCAGTATCAGGATACACATCCTGGAATTAAATGGAAATCCAACTTCAAAACTATCTGTACACAAAGCTATTATTAATGTTTATCAGTTTTCAGCAGACTGTTACCTCTCATGAAGGCAAGGTAACAGAAGAAGGTATTTTTGGCTAAAATCACAGTGAAGTTGGCAATTACAACCTGTTTACACTCTGTGAAGCCACTTCCATACAAGGCAGTAGACTCACACCTGCCACCAAGAAGAAGGGGACATAACTCCAGTTAATTTTTTTCCCCCTCTTTGTCAATTCTGAGGTCATTCTCATTTTATTTCAGCAGGAAATTTGAACAAAAAAAGGCATGAAAGAATGCAGCAGGAGTTTCAAAAACCTGCCCTCCATATGGGCGAGTACAGATGGGTAAAGGAAGGTGTAAAGCTTTACACAGGCCTAGACCTTCTCAGGCAGAAGAGCTTTCACACTCCTGCTTGGTTGGGGGTCTCGCCTGCATCTGTTGAGAACATGGTAAAAAAGCTGTTGTTTTCTCAAGAGGACAGGAAAGCCTGCAATTAAACTACTAGCCTTTGGCTATAGCCACTAAAGAATCTCATGGAAAACACAGTAGACATAGAGCAATAAAATTCATAAACAGTCCTTTACAATTTGTAATGTGCAGTTTGTTGCAACAATAATCCAGACTAGTCAAACCTTTTTTGCGTATGTAAAGCTGAACACAATAATTATCAGATTGCACAATCCCAGGTCCAAGTACTGAGGTAGCTGGAAGTAACAGACAACGTCACACTCTTCCTTGCTCTTATTAAGAGGGGAAGGAAGAAAGAGCTGGGTACTTCTAAGGCATTTGTCACAAACAAAAGAAATATTTACACAAAAGCGGCCAGACCACATGGTTTGGTGACACCTACAAAGATGTACTTCTGTGAGTTTAAAAGCAAGTGACACAGCTGTCCAATGAGTAATCACAGCAGGGTTTCTTACAACAGACCAAAGCTTATTTATACAAGCGGAACTTATTTTCTCACACTTTTAAAGGAATGTGAACTTACATAAGGGCAATTTACACTACCAAGGGAATTCTAATTAGAAAAATGTCACTTGTGCTAACAAAAAAAGCCCTGCAATGTGTTTTATTGTCTCTCGGAAAAATAAGTGGAAAAGACAAGCTTGGATTACTGCTAAAAAAAAATGCTTTTTAAAGCAACTCTAAAAAACCGAAAAGTTCTGTGATTCTCCCCTTGTGTTTTTATTTACCACATCTGAATTTTAACAGCTATGATGTATGCTAAGTTAAGAAACTAAGCTATAAGCTTACCTTATATCAAAACAAAATCCTTAGTTTTTGTCAGAAAATTTAAATCGGCATACTGAAACAGTTCAAAAGAATAAAAGGGATGAAATATAATAGAAAGCAAAACCAGTTGTTGGATGTAAAGCAGATCCAGTAGTAGGATCTATCATATAAGCAAAGAAAAAAAAAAAAAGTTTCTTTCCCCTCACACTTTCCTATACCAGCCCTGGAAATATTCAGCTCCCAGAGCCATGCCTGTGTTCAGTTCCATATGGTGTCAATACAGCCATCCACATTTCATGAGTAAAGCAGCATGACCTCCAGACGAGGCAATTGAGCAGAATTAGCCACAACTAATTGAAAGTCTTCCTGTTTACTTTAAAGTCCTTATCGCGATCTGCTTTGAAAATGTAACAGAAAATTAATACGACTAATATAGAAGATCTTTCAGTGACAAGCGATTAAAAACAAATGTGAGAAGTCCCTCAGCCATTTTCAAGCTTTTCGAAAGCTGACCTAATTTATGCTTTTGCTATAAAAGTTTGTCACAGAAAGTAACTCTTCTTCAGCTGGCACTTGGGTTCGCGCTGCCCGGAGTTCGGCCACTGCGGGACGGGGCCGAGCGGGCCCGCACCATCGCCAGCGCCAAACTGCCGGGGAGTGAAGAGCTGCGCCAAGAAAACCGATAGGAGCTTTCCCGACACACCGATCAGCGTTAACGTGATGGTTACTGCACGTTGTCCAAGGAAGTCAAGAGAACTTTTTCCTCGCCCTCTCCGACACTGAGCAGCACTCCCGGACCCATTTCAGACTGGCGCTTATCGCCACCACGGTCCGGGGCCGCAGTCCGCCCCAAGGCACGCTGTCCCGATGCGGCCGCCGGCGCCCTCGCCGCGCCCGCTGACAGCTCGGCCGCGGTCCCAGCGCTGCCCGCACCTCGCTGCCGCCACCACACCCGCGCTCCCCTCAAAGCCCGCCCGTCCGCGGCCCCAGGGGCAGAAGATGGCGGGCGGGCGGACGCGGGCCGGTGCCCCCAGCCCACCAGGGTGCCCGCCGCCCCGATACTCACAGCTGCACC
>VYXF01009764.1:838577-868544 GCA_013397295.1 Polioptila caerulea
CATGTGACAGCCGCGGCCGGGCCCGCGGGGCTGCGGTGCGGGTTGGCGGTCCGGGACGCGGCTGGGCCGGCGTCGTGCCCCGCTGCTGCCAGGCCCTGCCGGTGGCACCCCCGGGCCCCCACTCCGCCCCGGGCCGCAGCACATGGCCGGCCTCGCAGCACGGCGGCCGCTGCTGTGGGATTTTGCTGCCGTTCTCGGCCTCTCTATGGTCGGGCGGGAGCGGGCAGCGGGCCCTGTGTGCCCTGAGCGTCACCCACCGCGCCCGGGCCGAGGTGAGAAGGCACGGGCGCCGTGGCCGTGCTCGCTCGGGGCTCCTTTTGCCATCACACCAGGTAGCGTGTGTCGTGCTAATCCAGAAGCTGCTCCAGAGGCTCCAACGGCTTCCGAGCCAAGCCTGGGGTCACTGGCATGTAAAAGGTGAGGTGAGGTTAACTCCTGCCTTCCGGGTCCTACATGGCTAGTCCAGACACCGTAATTAAGCCCATTATGTTCCCCACAGGATCCCGGCTACAAAGGTTCAGGGAAATGGGCAGGACGTACAGATTCCACATCTCTGAGGTAATCGATGTAATTTAAGTAAATACCTATTGTTCAAGTTCCATATGTAAGCCTAGGATTCAATTACCGAAGGCTTTAAACCCCCCTACTCTGCAGCGGGAGCCATCAAGTTGCTCACGATCTGCTGTCCCTCCCACCTTCATATGTGCACCTAAAAGAAGGCAGACATCTTACACACTGAACCTGGAGTCTCAAGAAGTTTGACAGCTCCAGTATCAAGATTTGTAAGGCTGAAACTTTGTCCCAGTTTTTATTGTTTCCATGTATATCTCATGATACGGGGATTTTTGTTAAAGAAACATTACTACATTTTAGCCAGGAGTCATGAGTTTGCAAGCCAGACTGACAAGTCCTAAGTAACTACAAACATTAATGTGCCTCTGTCAAAATGACTGTTTCAGATGCATAGGGTGTGCAGAGCCGTGCGATGTTTTGTCAGCTTGTGCTCCATTGACCACTGGTGTTACTTAAGGAAATTACCATGGGAAAACAAACATGCTGTAAGGAACACACTTTTTCCTACATATAAAATCAAGCGAACAAGCAAAGGAACAAAATATAGAATAGAAATTAATTGGTGTGTCTTTACAATTTACTATTTTTTATTTAAAGTGAATGAAAACTGTCCTGATACCATTGGTGTGTCAGTATCACAGTTTATTTTCCAGTCTTCCTTTGGAAAACATTAGGGTGACATTCGATCAACAAAGCCTGTGAAACAGTGAGCTGCTCTAAACAGACATCAGGACAGTGCCAGATTTGGATTTTTGAAGCTATCCATCATTAGCCTGTACCTGTTTCCATGGAAGTCAGTGGGAAAGCTGCTTTCCTCAAGTTCCAAAATTTGTTCTAGCTGACCCGTTGTTTCACACTGTAACACCAAGATACAGAGATACTTGGACATGTGTTTTTATATAGGTAAGGTATGCTATACTTGCTAATTTTGCAAAGTAGTAAAAAATTCAAGAGAAAGATCTTAATGTTGCTCCAGGTAATTATCAAACAATCCACAAAAATTAAAATAGATTTAAAGTAACTAAGCTTTTTATTATAGTTTGGAGAGTGCACAGCAAAGGGTCTCACTTTTCTGGGAAATGTGAGCTTCTCTTATCTTGAGTGTTGGTAAGGGTGGTGATTCACGAGCAGGTAGCAAGAGAGTCATTAAGCTGTCAGTTTTAACATCCAAGGAAAAGAAAACTGGGAAACAAAGCATTTTGAATTTAATTTATCATAACAGTCAGTAATATATATGGTGCATATGTGAACTATGGAACAAGAGAGAATCAGAAAAACAAAAGGGAAAAAAAAAAGAGATGGAAAGGGCAGGAACTTCTGGTTTTGTAATTTTGAAAACTACTCATGCAGTCAGGGAATACTGTGTCCTTAGAAAAACCTGATGCATATTTAGTGCTAGTAATATATGAAGCTGTTTTAAGTTAAGCAAGGTAAATCAATTCAGAAAATTAGTTCATTTGTCTTTGCAGCTTCTTTTCTCAAAATAATCAATATTATGAATCCTACAATGCTTATATATACTGATATGTATGTGTACTTCAGAGTCCATGACAGAAAGTCTTTCTTCCCACAGGGAGATTTGCTCTCTTCAGAAGTCTCAGGGACTGTTTCTGTGTCTCATGTGAGCACCTGCAAGCTCTGGCAACCCTCAGTTCCAGGAGTTTCTTCATCATTGGTTTTAGGCTGAGTGTGTACTGTGACTATACATAAGCAAATACAAGTCCCTCCTTCACAAATTTGGCTGGACTATATCTTATAAGCTTAAAAGTAAGCTTATATCAAAGTAGCAGGTCTCCCATTGATCTACCCTGTTATCTCCACTTGTAGCAAGGAATTTCTGGTGACAATTGGCATTGGCGTAACTGCGGATTCACCAGGATTAGGGGACTGATTTGACTGAAACCCCTTAAACATCATAACACCACACATACACACACACACACACTCTTTAATTCTGAGTTGGAATAATTTCCTTATCCAGTTTTCCATGTAGTTGCACAAGGAAGAGACTTTACTTGTGGTTATGCAAAGGCAGGTCCTTTCCATGACAGCCTGAATACAGGTCAGCCTGGGGGAATGATGTTGAAGAGGGGGAAGTATTGCTGCAGGGAAAGATTCCTGTAAAACTAGACCCCCAAGCTCTCTTTGGCTAACAATATTAGTTTCCTCCACAACACTACCAAGCACAGTCCTGTGGATGAGTTGGGAGTGGAGGACAGGGGATTGTGTAGAGAGATTACCCACTGTTTTGGATATTATGGCTTGATTCTAATGGTATCATTTTCACTCTGATTATTTTAAATCAGATAAACACAGGTATACAGATTCAAGTCCAAACATATGTTGTTTAAAATATGTATTCACTTCAGGCAAAAACACACCCAGAAGCTGTCTGATTTTTTTTGCATATCATTAATGCACTGGAATCAGGCACTGCTTTCAAATAATCTACTTCCAGAAAAGGTCAGCCCTAAATCAGACTGAGTTTAGCAGATTTATAAAAATAATTTGCCTGTTGCTAAATTAAGGAAAACTAAATTAAGGTACTATACATTTTCTGTTCTGAATTCAAATTAGAACGTCTTTCATAACATTAGTAAGAGTTCAATTAGTCTAATTACAGGGGGTTTATTCATTTTGCAAAGAAATCTCAAATCGTTACATCAAATACATGTAGTTGTATATAGTTATGTGTAGTTAAATCTGCAGGATTAATATCTGAAGGTCAAAAGGACTGAACAGTTACATCTACTAAATACTGAATGGTTTCATCTACTAAGGCTACCTCAGGAATTAAAATGTACTCCTGGATCACCTTGTAATTCAAATCTGTGTCTGGTATTCATTTCAGATTTTCTACTTTTCATGGGTAAATGAAGTGATTTGGGTAGGGTTCAGCAGCAAAAAGCAGAAGCAGAGCAGAACAACATTGTTCACACTCTGACACATCTCACTTCTGATAGAGTGAGGTAGAAACCAATGGCCCATCTATTTGCTTTCCTATCAGTAAATGACCCTGTAGGAGTGTTGGCAGAATTAATGTCCTGTCTATTTATTCCTAAATTTTCACAGTTCAGTTTTATTTATTGTCAAAGAAGATGTTTAGGGCTATCTGAGAAGAGGAAATGAAGAGTTCATGCTCTCAAGATCATTACTGCCTGTTGGAGATTCACCAATTTAGTCCATTAAAAATAATCTTAAGGCTAACAATTTTTTTTTTCCTAAAACAACAGCTGGAGGCAGAGATGAACCAGTGAGACCCATCCTGCTTATAAAACAAAAGTGGAGCAGGACATGTCTTTTGTGGAGGCTGCTTGCCTACATGAAATACCTTGCAATAGGCAAGAGAAAGTTTTGCCTCAGGCACTTGTCTGGAAGTTACTAGAGTCCCACCAAACCTCTGTATTGTATGCAGAAGAGCCTTTTCACTTCTTTGTGTGTAAACAGTTATCACATCCAATATCATGGAATATTTTTCATGGAAATTACTCTAAATGAAGAGCTTTTCCACTTTCCTTTGCTTCTGCCCATTTGGTATAGCAATTGATATTACTTTTAGATTATAGTAGCGCTAAGACTTCATGACCATTTATTTCAAACCCTGTGATTAACCATTGCAATTTCATTTGCATTTGAGGAAAATAATAAAATATTCTTAAATAATTTCCTAGTAATTATGAATCTCCTAGTGTGTCATAACTCCACAGTGAATATTCCAAGGTGCATACAGAAATTTATTTTTGGTAGTAATTATAATTGACTTTATGTGATCCAACAGTGAAACCATGAAAACCAAATTATGCATAATTGAATGCACTGATTACAGCCAGAAAAACTGTATTACCTCTTTCTGAAAACTTTGCCTAGGGCAGGAAATGTTCAGCTTTTATAGAATTCATCCAAACAATGAGTGTTTGCCTCCATTACAAATAAACTTAAAACATCCTAAGGCAATCCACATTAGTGACGATTGTTAATGTCTTCAAGTCATGTCCTGTGTGGGGCTAAGTAGGAATTCAAGTGCTTGATTGGAAGGACAATTAAACAATCAACAGCTACAATGATGTAACTTCAAAGAGGAAAAAAAAAGACTTAGTTTTATGTCATTAAGGAACACTCATGTTGAAATGTTGTCAATTTGAATAAAAATAAGTAGATGTAATTTCAGGATGGTGCTACTGTAATAAAACACCTGCCAGGTCTGTTTTACCTGTCGTTTTAGTTTGTTGAGAGTTTTTAAATAATCTTTTAAAATAAGTAAACCTTTTGTGGTAAGAAAGATGAAGAAGTGGTCCAAAAGAGAATCTGAAAGAGTGCTCTGTTGAACCTAGCAATGGCTCTTCCAGACAGTAATGTCTTTGGCTCTTCCCTGCTCCCCTTCCCTGGGATGGGGGATTATGGTACCTAAAGCTCAAACATAAGTTCCCTTCTGCAGTGGGGGTGGAAATTTTTGCCACAGGAAAAGGGACTGTATCTGCTTAAATAGTCACAGGCCGATTGGTAAGATTTTTATCAGTTTTGCAGCCCCAATGTTAAGTATTCACTACCTTTAGGTGTGTAACTCTCCTTGAAGTCAACTGCTTAAAGAATCTCACAGTAAGATATCATTGGGAGTTAGGCCCTAAATCTTTGAAGAATTTATGTCTGATTGTCTGTTCTACGGGGAGAATGAGCTGCAGCTGGGACCCATCTTGTGTAATTTTAGCAATTTGGAAGTTTAATATCTTCTCTAAAGCTTCTTCTGTAGTCAGTGGAAAAAGACAAATCCAGGAAGTGATTACTACCTTTCTAAAAGAGACAATCAAGGAATTTAGAGTGAATCAGTCTCTGGAGATTTTCTTCTGCCTAAGAAGAGCCTTATGACTAGTTTAGTCTAGAGCCTGTTTTTTCAGATGATTCTCAATGTCTGCCTTCAAACATACACATTAAGCTAAATAGAATAATATGGGAGCATATTTCTCAAATTTCTTTTTATAATGGGGACCTATATTGGTTTTGCATGGCCTGGTTTTGGTAGTGGGGATGCTACAGAGGTGGGTTCTGTGAGAAGCTTCTATAAGCTTCTTCCATGTCCAGCAGAACCAGTCCATGGTGGCTCAAAAAATGGACATACCACTGGCCAAGGCTGGACCAATCAGAAATGCTGATAATGCCTCTGTGCTAACATATTTGAGAAGAAAAATTTTAAAAGTTGTGGCAGAGTTTTACTTCATTCAGAGAAGAACGGAGTGATAATATGTGAGAAGAACAACTCTGCAGACACCAAGGTCAGTGAAGAAGGAGAGGGAGGAGGTACTTCAGGTGCTGGAGCTGAGATTCTCTTGCAGGCCGTGGTGATAACCATGGTGAAGCAGCTGTGCCCCTGCAGCCCGTGGAGGACCATGGGGATGCAGAGTTCCACCTGAAGCTAATAGAGGATCACACCAGAACAGCGGGATGACTTAGAGGAGGCTGTGATCTTGTGGGAGGCCTGTAGAGCCAGGAGCCCTGCTCCCGTGCTGGAGCAGCCTGTCCTTAAAAGACTGTTGCCCATGGGATGGACTCATGTTGCTGCAGTTTGTGGGGAGCTGTTGCTTGTGGGTTGGACTCATATTGGAGAAGTTCACAGAGAACTGTCTTCCATGGGATGGACCATGGTGCAGCCATGGAATGACTTCTCTTCCTGAGCAGTGGGAGAAACCTCAGGTGGTGAATTGACCATAACCCCTCATTCTGAGCCTCCTTGAGCCCCTGGAGTGGGAGGTAGAGCTCCAAGGAGAGAGGGGTGGGGGGAATGTTGTGGTCTGCGATCCCGGCTGGCGACGAATCGGGGGGGCGACAGGTCCCCCAGGAGCTCTGCAGATCCTGGTTATCGCTGGGTTCGGTGCAGAGAACAAAGGACAGCAGCACGGGTCTTTGGGCTGGACTGGGATGTTTATTTTGAACTCCCAAAAGACCCTCACTGGTGGTGTGCAACAGGTTTTATGCAGAGATAAAACTGTGGGTGGACACAGTTTTATAAACCAATAGTGTAATAGTTGGAAAATACAACAGGGTGTCAGTCAATTACAAAAGTTAACTTGAGTGGACGGGAGAGGAAAGAAGGTCACATGTTCCAATGGAGGGTCGAGGTTTGGGTGAACCCCCACACACCCAGGGGGTTGGACTCTTTTCAGATTGGGCCAGGGGTAAACTGACAGGGAAAGTGCTGGAACAGCGGAGGGGAGATACATGAAAAAACTCTGATCAATTGAAACAAAACTAATTATCAAAACACGCACCACAACAGGGGAAGGCATTTTTCAGGGTTTATTTTGCTTCTCATTATGCTCTGATTTTGTTAGTAATAAATCCACTTCATATATCTAAGTCGAGCATGTTTTGCCCATGATAGTATTTGATGAGTGATCTTTCCCCATCCTTATCTCAACCCATGAACCCTTTGTTACAGTTTTTCACCTCTGTTCAGCTACAGAGGGGAGTGAGTGGCTTTGGTGGCATCCGGCCAGCATCAACCCATGACAGTTCCTTAATTATCATTGTAACAATAGTAAGCAAAATTTATCACAAATATGAATTGTAGTTTTAAATTTTATTATACCTCTGTAATAGTTTACTTTGTTTTCTGGTGATGTAACAAGTTCTTCTAAGGATTTATTAACAGGTTAAATCTTACAAGACTTAATAAACCAAAGAAATGCTGTGCATAAGTGAAGTATCATGTGCAAATATAAAATGAGGACCACATGGAAGAAAGACCTAGTAGTGCATCACAAACTAAATAAGTATGTGTCAACAATAACAATGTAGGAAGCATTTTTGGGTATATCACTTGGAGGTTTTCTATACGAGAGAAAGAAATAATTCTGGTGAGAACTGAGATGAAGTACTATATTCCATTTAGAAGTCACATATTAAAGGAGAGGAACGGAGTAGGCTACAAAAAGCTGGTAGCAAGGTCAGGAGGACAGAGTTTCCAGCTCTCACAAAATGAATACCCAGTGCCACAGTGCAGCGAGTAACGCTTGAAATTTTGCACAAAGCTATCCCATTGTCATCATTGGGAAACCAGTGAGTCATTGCACACTGTAGTCTAGTTACCTGGACTTGCTCCCCCCCTTCTGCTGTCTGCTGCCTCTTGCTTTCCCAATTATTATATGCAACAAAATAATCAAGCGCTATCCCGGTAAGAAATTGGCCAAACACACATTGCACCACTTCCACAGCTGTTCAAGTGGTTACTTGCAATAGCTGTGTTTGCCAATAAAGTCTGACTTTCCAAGCCAGAGCATCAAAGAGGAGGCTGGATCTGACAACAGCACACAGCCTGCAGATCTGAGTGGCTGGGCTGAATGGGCTGTGTGCCAGCTACATCCCAGCAGGAGTAGCAACCAACACCAGTCCTGTGCACCAGCTGGCCAGATTGATAAACAATGGTCCGCAACACACTCTTTGCTTTGATCTTGTTAATATGGAATCAAGAGAAACTGCAAGGGATCCTGGTATGAATCCTTTTGGGGAGCCTTATACAAGCAAAAGTTACTGTGGCCCCTTGTACATCAGGCAACACCAGCTGGGAAGTCTCTGAAATGGAGATGTCACCTTCCAAAAACTCCGTTAGCTGCCACCGAACACCAGGAAACTGAGGTTTTTCAATTTCCTAGTGGTCGTGGCACTTCTTTTGACCCTTAGTAACTTTATCAAGTGGGTTTTCTGCTAGGGTAAGCTAAGCTAGCCCTCAGCATACATTTCCATAATCTTGTCAGTTGTGAAGTTTTTCCTCTGTTGTTTTCCCTCACAGGTTTGAAGCCTAGTCATCTCCTCTCAGTAATTTCTCCCTTTTGCTAACCTCTCTACACTCTTCAATCTATCAAACAAAATATTTATCAGGGCAGAGAGTTGCGTATGTCAATTCTTCAAATACTTTCCTGGTATAGCTCTGTAATCTCCAAAGAAGGAACTTCTGGTTCAGGGACTCTCCTTGTAGCTTTGTTCTCTATTGCTGTTCAGCTTGTGGAGAGGAAATAAATAGGATATAAGGGTGCAATGCTTTAGCACCGCCACAAGACAAATAGCTTACTGTACAGTTTTCCTTGGACCTCAGCATTAGAAGAAGCAATCTTCTAGAAAGATATCAACAACACTGCCAGCATCCTACCACATTTAAGGCATGAGGATCTGAGGATGAGAAGGCATGGTGCCACAGTGTGGGATATTATGTACCTTGGCGCACATACGTAGGGTCAAAATCAAAGCAGTGCTATCACACACATGGTCAGGCTGGGCAAGCATCTGGCAGTGGTGGGTAAGAAACCATAGCTCTCACTGAATTGAAGACACTCAATAATTGTGTTATCCTTTGAGTGACTTATAATCAGCATAGTCTCCATAAGGTTGGCTAAGCAGCTGCTACAGTATGAATTTCTCCATTTCACAGGGGGATTAAAAGAAAGAAGCTATAAACTAAAGTAAGCAGGAAGAGGTTTGCTGATAATTTAAAACTTTGGGAAAATTGCATCTTATTTTAATCACAATGAAAAAAAAAAAAATTCCACCACAAATACACCATCTTACCACAGTAATATTTTTTTGTTAAAAAACACTGCTAATGATAAACACAAAATTCCTTTTCCAGAATTTTGATAAAATCATAAATGCCCTTACTGAGTGCCACATGTGAGTAATATTTCAGTTATCCCACTGATGTCACTGAGATGGAATTAAAAGTGCTGAAATTTTCAGTGATGGATATTTCACTGCAGCTGTGAGCAATGTGTTCCTCAGAGACTAATTCTCCTGGGGCAATGTTCTCCTTGGACTTGCATCTTACTTGTAAAATAATACTATTTAAAAATAGGATCAAAAGAGATCTAGCCAAGAAACTTAGCCATGTGTATATTTCAGTATATAAAGTAATATAATAAATTATAAATAAATATTCTTTTTACAAATATTATGAATGCATGTCATAAAAAATAAAACATAAAGTATGTTAAAATAAAATCAACATGAAGAGAGCATTCAAAGTTAAAACTAAATGTGATTGTCTAAAAAATGTCAACAGCTAAATATAAAAGGGTAGAATTTTGTTAAAAATTTTTAGATATAGCTGCCTGACTTCTCTTGCATTTTAAATCTCTTGAACTTAGTCTACTGCTTTCCGAATACTTCATTTCTAATTTTCTTAAACAGATAAAGTGTATAATTAATTATAAAATATGTAAAAGCAGTTCACACAAATGAATAATTCTACCAGAGAAGCTGCTTTGCAAATGCAACAATCCTTTGTTGCCATCTTTGTTCAGGATCATACACTGATCTTCAGAGCTGAAATGGAATATTGAAAAATGTAGTTTATTCAAAGAGCACTCGAGCATGTATTTAAGAACGAGGTTTGGACGCAGAACTGTAAGCCCAGTAAAATGGACTGCGAGAACCTTTTGTGACCAGTTCACCTTCATGAACTAGACTTGAGTGTTAACCTTGTAACAAAGCAGTCCTGAATATAGTGGATGGGGAAAGTCATTATAGCTGCAAGCATTCTGAGCATGTTTCCCTAAGCTGTCTCTAGCACTTCTCCGCAACAGAGCAGGTGTGCCTGAATAGCCTTTTGCCTGTGGCCTGAGGACCCTTCCATACCTATAGACAACTTTTCAAGTTGACAGGGTGAGGTAGTGGAGAGCAAACAGAATAAATATCGCTGTGAATGGTTCCTCACACCATTTTCTCAAGCAGCTGTGGCTTCAGATTTTCCCATCCAGCACACTGCCTGCTCAGACCTGCCCTAGCCACCCTTTCCACGGTGTGAGCACAGCTGCTGGTGGTGCCTTAGATGAAGCCAGATAGTGACTTTTTGTGACAGTTATTTTTAACCTGTCTCTGTTCATTTGTTTGGTTTGTCATTTGGCCCTACGAATGATGCCAGCTGCCATAATATGAACCAAGGCATTAGGGGTCCTAGGTGTACCTTAAATGGTTGTTACCACTGAAAAGAGCATGTCAAATACATTGAGCCCTAAAGAGTACCATTTCATGTGGTGGTAAATCCAGTCTTTGTGCACTGAGTCTGAGTCTAAAACGTAACAGTCCCTTGAACTTAAAAAACCTCACTCTGCCTCTTCAAATGAATTAAATCTTTTTTTTTTCATAGACATCTTTGATCTTGAAGCTTTGCTGTGTCAAATGTTGTCTCCTCTAGTTTTGTTTTATGCAAGATCAGAATGGATCAATCTGTAGATCAAGAAAAAGCTAATATAAGATCCTAAAGACAGCATTAAAAATCTTATTGTCCAGTTTGGCAGAATGCAGTTTTGTATTCAAACCTGATCTATCTCCAATGTGCACTTCATTTACTCCAGTAAGGCACAGGTGTGGTATTAATGATCATGGAACCCGCAGTACAAGAAAAACAAGCTCATTTTCTTAAGCCTGGCAGACATTCATAATACCAGTAAGTAATGTGTAGGGGCTCAAAATTTGAAGAATAGTTGAAAACAAACCTGACAGAATGCATCAAGGCTTGTACTTTAAGTTGTTCCATTTCTAGTGCTGTCTAAAACCTGTCTAAAGCCACAAGTTTGCATGCATGCTACAGTTCTTTAATGCATAATTTTGTCCTAGTTTCTTGATTTGAATACTCAAAGACCCATTTGTATATTGCACCTGTAAATTCATATATACGCATAAATATATTTTATGTGTACTTTAATTTTCTGTGCACATGATATTTAACTTCATGAACTGCATGTGTTTTTGTCTCAAGTACAGTAGGTTCCAAGCACAGCTAGTGCAGCTTTCAGCTGAGACTATCTCTGTCAGCCTCAGGCTCAACAGCTTGGCAGGAAAACCTGCAAATCCTGCTGCACCCCATGGATTTCTGTGATTTGCAGTGTTGATAGAAACATCCTCCTTGCTGAGGCGTTCGATGTTCCCAGATGAGAAACCTTTGCTTCACTCTTCCAAACTCGCCAAATTGTTATACAGCTGCAACTTTGAGTCTCTTTGATGCTAAATTTGGAATATGTGTTATTGCCACACATACAGTAAAAGCCAAACAAGCAAACAAACAAACCATAAAGTAAGGAGAACAACACTGCAGCTAATGGACGTTTTATTGCATGGTTTAAAAAAGACTGGTATTTCTCCACATGAAAGAAAAGGCTAGGTATTTGTCATCATCAGAAAGCTGCTGTTCTGCCCCACAGTTAATAGTGTTATCTCATATTGTCTACCAGTGACCTTAACACAGTCCTACGGCTGCTATGGATTTGGTGAATCATTTTGGGAATAAATTTTGTCCATTCTGGTAAATTAAGTAGAGTGCTCAATAGACTGTATCACTAAATCTGATGGAGTGGTTTGGGGTTTTTTGTTTTGTTTTGGTTTGTTTTTTTCCTAACTGATCCATCACATACAAATTTTCAGCTGAAAACTTCAGTAAAGCCCAACAAAGGGTCTGGAAAGACACTGGTGAAAAATGTCCAGTAGGAACATAGAATTAGAATATCCTGAGTGGGAAGGGACTCACAAGCATCATTGAAGTCCGGCTCCTGCTTCCAAGGCTTGTCTTCTTTGTTTTAATTTGCGGCCTTAAAGAATGAGTTTTAAAAGTGTTATATATATATATATTTATAATTAGTAAAGACTGTAAACACAACAAAGGACAGCAAATAATAAATGCAACTTGTAGATATTAGAAATAGAGACAAGATGTAATGTAGGCCTTCATTCTGCAAACAATTACAGAGCTGCTTATTTTTAAGAGTGTGAGAGTCTTTTAATTCCAGCAGTCTACTCCTGTATCTAAAGTCTCAGAAGACATGAGCACAGTGTTTTATGGAGATTATTTATACAACATGTTAAACCTATATGTATAGTGAAGTGTACTTTGAAAATCAGATTGCAGTAAAGGAGACTACTTGGAATGCAAAAAAATTCAGACAAAAGTAGGTGAACAAGTGACAGACCAGGGAAGTGCCCTGCTTTAGCTGAGCATGCAGCACAGGGGAAAGATTGGAATCTGTTTCACCCAACGGGACATTTGACACTTTGCATTCATTAAGTTCATGTGAAGCCGTGGGTGTGACAAGCCGCTTAAGAAGCCTTTGCAAATTATGTTTGCTTTTGAGAAACAGGCAGAGCGCTCCAATGGTACATTGAAAAATAATTCTAACTGGGCTTTTATAAGGTATTTATCTGCTGTTTATTTGCTTTTGGGGGTTGCCTTCGACTGAGAGGTCATAAGAAGCTTTCAGGGGCCCTTTCCAATGCACAGCAGTAATTAGAGCTGCAGGAGCCGCCCGATTAGCTCTTACTCCCGCGGGGCGGGTGCCACGGAGTGCCCGGGGCACTGGGAGATTCCTTTAGTAACTATTTTGTGTTCTCCGTGAAAGCCTTCTTGACTTCCTGAAGCCAGACTTCAACAGCGCACAGATGTTCCAGGAATCCATGCCCTCCCTTCACATCATCAAGGTTGTGCTAGTCCTCTCTATGTGATTGTTTGGGTTCTATTTTATGTAATCTCTGGATTCCTCCTGATGTTGTTTGCTATTATGTGATGTTTGCAAATCTTGCAGAAAAATCAGAAGCACTGGGTGTCACTGACCAATAAGATTCTTGTTCAGATCCTGGCATATACATGACTGCATATGACAAAGTCACTGATAACTCTTCATTGCTTGCCTTGTCTGCTGCAGGGCAATCTGCCATGTGGCGCCCATGCACTTTGTTCCAATGCAGTTTAGGTTTTGCATTCTTAATTAAAAGTACTTAAAAGTGCTTCTTGAGGGCTGTACTCAGATCTGCTGACCTGAGTACATGGGCTTTGGATCATTAACATCCCCTGTATTTTTCTGCTTTTTTTTTTTCTTTTCTATCATCATTCTCCTGCTACTGTGAAACAAAAACATTGTTCTTTGATGCATTCTTTTCTAGGGTCTTTCATTGCACGCTTGGTAACTGCTGTGACACTCTAGGATGTCATGCAACTCTGTCTTCATTTGCTTACAAAGCACCTACCTATTAGATGATAATTTGTGCTTAAGTTCCCTATTGACACTGACTGATTTGAGTTCTATGCTGGGGCATAGAGGCCTGTTGTCTCAGCAAGTCAGCTTTGTTACACATCTCTCAAAGATCAAAAGAATCTCTGCCTGAATTTGTAAGCAAGAATCAGTGCACACAAGTAGAAATGGCGATAGGGAAGTATAAAGAAGAAATAAGAAACTCTTGGTCAGAGTGATCTTAGGTCACAGCAGTACCAGAACAACCAGTTGATAGGCTTTATAAGCAATACCGACATCTTTGCCTATGACCTTAATTTTGCCTTCCATTCAGTGCGCTTCATAGAAAATGGAGTATTAATCTGCTGCTATCTTGAAATTCCTGTAACTTTTAATAATGAAAAGATATATTACAGATCTCCTAGTTCTGTTGATTGCTTGACTAGGAATAATTTTTTCATAAATCTGTATATGGTACTGATTTAGCATTTCTGCTGGTGATGAGCCTGAGCTTATTTCAAACCTGTGATGCAAGCTTTTGTGCCAGTTTCCAAATCCTCTGGAGCTACTGCTTTATCCTGTCTTTTAAAACAAAACTCCATCTTACAGCTTTATCCATAATAGGGATTAACTTCCTGAGGTGTTTTCTCCTGAGATATGGCTACCTCTGGAGTATGAACACTCAGCCATTCTCAGCACTCTCAACAGATAAACAAAGTATTTTATTTTGCAGACACTTTCTGCTTTATAGAGCTGTAAGGATGTTTGTCTTCAGAAGACATGCTTTGATGTGTATCTCTGTCATTAGTAATGCTGTTAGTGAGTTGTTCCTTATTCTTGCAGTAGCACCTCAATAAGGTGAATTGTGGCATGTGGTGGTTTCTTTGTGATGGTTAATGATGATGAGAACATGTATCCGAGTAACTTATCCCTTCCCAGAGAACACGAACTTGGGTTTTCATGCAGTGCTACTATTGCTCCAGAAAGTACAATTCTAGCTGCCTTGTACATTGGGAACATTTTCTCTCTCAGCAAAGATCTGAAATTAAATGATGTTTTCTGAAAATCATCTAAAAATCCTAAAGATATAAAAATCCTGGATCAGCTCTTTCAGTGACCTCATCACTGGATGCATTGCTGCTTTCTAAGTTCTTAATATGACATTAAAATATAATGGAGTTCCAGTTTTGATACTTTTAATATAGGTATTTTTTTCTTGTCTTTGTTTTGTGTTCCACAATATGGAATCGTACCATCCTAGCCAAGACATTTGCTGTCAGTCTCTCTGTCTTGAATTTCTTTATCCTTGCTTGTTCTCTAGAAATAGCTTCAAATTGGAATTTGAGGAAGGAAAGTTGGGTCCTTGATTGAAAAAAAAAAAAAAAAAATCTGAGGTTGATTAAGAAATTATCTCATTTCAAACCAGTCATATTTGTTCATGTCATCACTTCCAGATGGGTCTGTACTACTTTATTCTATGTATAGAATATATAGACAAAATATAACAAATATTTTATAATCTTCTAGAATATGAACTGTTTCTGACAGAAAGTCAGGAATACCAAATACAGTGAAACTTTTGAATCATGGAGTAAAATATTTTCTAGTTCCAGAGGAAAGCAACAGAAGTGCCATTATAGAGGTATATGAAACTGTCACATATAGCAGTAACAATTCAATTTTCCATGTAGGATATGCTTCCAGGACTCCACTCTCTCAGGTGTTAGCTGCAGTTTCCAGACGGAACTTTTTTTTACCTTTTTATTATTGTTACAAACTCGTATTATAAAGTTGGCTTTTCTCAAATATTCAGATGAATGTTGTACATATAAGTTTGTTATAAATACATATTATGGTATTGTTGGGTTTTTTTCTCTCTTTCTTTCTTTTCATACCCATATAGGGTGGATATTAGATGTGTGGTATGGAAATGGTTTTAAGGATATCATTTTCTTTAGGAGTAAAATAAGNTCTCTGGGACAGAGGTGTGCTCTTGGCCAGAGACACCCTGGTCTTGTATTTTGCTTTATTGTCTTGTCTTTACTGTCTTTTATTAAGCTTTTAAATCCTACTAAAAAAGTGAACTTCGTTTTTCATATTATTATTATTAATAATAATATTTTATATATTTTTCTGGTTGTGTTGTTTCACCTAATGTAAAATTAATTATTCCAGAGAATAAGTAATAGATATGTCTCTTTTGCTCTGTGGAAAACATAACAGTTCACATTTTCCTAAATTTTGGAAACATTGGGCTGTTACTTGAACTTGTTTAATAAAGGGGAATTTCTGATATTGGCACAGAATAACTCTGTGGAAATGTCTTTCTCTCTGCAGTAAGGATTTAAATTGCCCAAGGTACTCAACACTTTGAAAGTACCATCAGCATTTCCCTTTTCAGATTTCCATTTCTGCAAATATGAGAAAATGAAGGAATGCCTTTTTCTGGTTGGCTCCTTTGCAGAATTTCTGTGCCTTTTTTTCTTCAGCTTGTTCTTTTAGCTCTGTTTGCCCTTGTAACTTAAAACCAAAAGGGAAGTGAATAGTTTGAAAGAAAGATATTTGCTTAACAGCTAGTGGCTCCAGCTAGAAAATCTGCAGCGTCCCATTGCTCTCACACACTGAGGCAGCCTGAGGTTTGAATGCAAAGCTTATAAAGAATTGTGTATTTCTTACTTTAAACAGATAGTTTTCTGAGACTTCTGCAGTGATTTTTGGTAATGTTTTGGGTGTTGTATTCTATATTTTTCTAAGGAAATGAAGTTTAGAGGATTGAGCAGTCATTCCATATTTTTATCTGTCAGGTTGTCAAGGATTAGGGATGACCTGTGCAGGGCTAGGAGTCTAACTCAATAATCTTTGTGGGTCACTTCCAAGTCAGATACTCCATTATCATCTCCTATCATTTTGAACCTACTATTAGTTTTAACCAAGACTTGGGTATTCAGTCCATAGAATCAGAGCAGAGATAGTCCAAAATGAATCTCTGAAGCATGTACAGCATCAGTTTTCTTCTACGGATCCACAACAATTGTTCATATAGTGTGATAGTAAACCACAGTTTTTCTTTAGTAAATGACTGTAAAAATATACTTTTGGGGCTTGCTTTGTGGCTAAATCAAGTCAATTTATGAGCAATTTTTAATAGAGTTCTGCTGTGTTCATTCTACCTAGCATCAAGCAAACCAGTTGTAGTTAAATGCTCAGTGTTTGGATATTTTCCCCTTTTTGATCACTCCACTGCAGTTGCTATAGGAACAGAGGGTATGTTAATGTAGCCCAATTAAAAATATTTTAACCAGTTTCTTGATTCTAAATTATTTTTATGGTAAAAAATTTCAGGTCCATTTATTGTAAGTATTCTCTTATTGCTACCATAACTGAATAAATCTGAATTATTCTAATGTCGACAGTCTTCAAGTTTGTTGTGGAAGAGACTTTTCCACCATAAAAAGTCTGAGATTTGTAATTTTTTTCATTCAAAAGAGACACCGGGGGGGGCTTGGAGCAGATTTTTGCCTGTTTGAAGTATCTAGTTTGGGTGTGATTCAAACCAACACTGAAAGTAGAAGTCCAACTTTGTTACAGTTAATATAACATTTTCAAATGTTATTCAAATCACTTAAATTAGCCTCCATTCTCACACAGGGAGCAGACCCATACCACCCCAGGAGAGGTACCTGGGTGTTCACATCTATATCTGAACATATATTAACCCATTGGGCTTTGTGTTTTGGGGCTTCCCCCACCCCGACAGACCAAGACTGCAACCATGGCTTTGACCAGCAGACATTGGGATTGCAACAACCAACTCGTGCTGCTGGACCCATGGGTGGCTGTCATTTTTACCTTTCTACTCTTGTCCTTTCTTTCCTTCTTTTCCCTTAAACATTTTCTGAAGTGCTATTTTTATGCTTTTATATTTTTGCAGTTCTAACCAAAGTGGCTACATTTTAAAATTTGTCTAGTACCATATTCTACCCTAATGTTCTAAAGTTTGCAGGTAAAAGTTTGAAATTGAACCTCCTAAGAATTTTGTTTCTCCTATGCACCACCCAGAGTGAGCCAAGCAATCCTTCCCCAAACTCATTGAGCAGAGTGGGGCAAAACAGTGTGCTAACTTCAGCACGTGTGATCACATCCATACAATAGAACTGTACAGTGGGAAAAGCCCTACTTCCAGGTTTTTGGGTGCAAGTTTGTGTTGATTCTGCACGTTTCAAAAGAGGAAAAGAGTTGCCCACACACTCCAGAGCAAAATCTGGGTTTTTGCCTCTGAAGTAATAACAGAATGGCTTGTGTATATAAACTATAACATATAAACTATTGTTAAGAAAAGTTTGTTGCTATGAAGATTAAGTCACATGTAGTGTGAATAATGTTCTGCACCTACTAAACTGCCCCATGGGCTAGTTAAGGAAAACTGGTCAGCAATTCAAGGAACATGTTATTTTCATGTAGAAGGTTCAGTGGTTTTTCTGGTAGAAAAAGAGAAAAATAGGTAATCAATTGATTTATTTAATCATAGGTCTTTTACACTTCTCCTAATTAAAATTTTACTCTTCTCCTAATTAAAATGGAGAGAGTTTACCATCGACATTAAAAAGTTACTAGAACACAGAATCATAAAGAATGTAAGGAAAAAATAATGGAAAAAAATGATTTTTTTCCTCTCTTGTGAAATCTTCATCTGTTTCTCTGTTATATTCCAGTTTTCATTACATTTTTTTTTTTGTCTTTGGAATAAGTTCACTTGACTGTGTATCTCTTGAATCTATGTTTTCCTCACTGACATTATGAGAGGTCAGAAATATTGGAGACCAAATTCATCATTCACTTGCCCAGTCCATTTATGTGTCAATCTCACCACATTTTGTGGTTACAGGTAAACAAACAGGTTTGTCTCCAGGTAAAAACATATTAAATTAAGTTTGTGTTTCAAAATAAATTATGTGTAAATCTTTTTATAGCTTCTTAATTTAATGTGGGTTTAGTTAGTTAATAGCTTCAATAGTAAAAAAAAAAGAGCTAAATATATGTAGCAAAACTGGTTTGTGTGAATTCATGTATACTTTTGAAAAGCACTTTTGAGATATGAAGTGTATCATGTCACATAATTTTCTCTGAAAATGAAAATCTTAAAAAACTCCAAAGCATAGTAGTTCCATCTCCCTGAATGAAATAGGCTTATTCTTTATCTCTGAACATCCTTTATTTGATATAACCCTAAGGAACAGTCTGTGGAGCTAGTCTTGTATTCTTCATCTCAGGAGCAGTACAGTTGTGATTAGATACAGTCAGCTCTGTCATTGGAAGTATCTGGACCCTGCATTATGAACCAGAGTAAAGGACTTGAACCATTGAAAAAAATGTTGAAATGGTAAAATAAGGAAATGTCTCCTTATATACTGTAGTGGTTTTCTATCTTAATTTCTAATCTGTAATCTACCATATTTCTCCTGCATTTGTCTTTCTCAAAATCCACCTCCCAACACCAGCATGACCCCATCTTCCTGCATGTCATTGCTATGCTTCTTTACTTATCTGCTACCAAGAAAATAACGTTGTTAGCTTCTGAATTGTGGAACCTCTTAAGGCATCCTCTGTATGCATTTGTTCTGGATGATTCTTGTGGGCTCCCCTGCATTCCTTTTGCTTTCAGATGCTGTACTGTTTTCTTTCAGAATATTGAAAGATAATGTCTGATTGCAGCCCTCTTCACAATTTTAGTTCGTGGAGTTTCCTAGTTTATTCCAGATCCAATGTCAGAGAAACACTGAAGTCACAAATTCTTCAAGAACCAATTTGCAGACAGATAATGGAACAAGAAGTGAGGGTAAACCAAACTGGATTAATCCTTCTGATTAGTGTGCACTGGCTGTCAACTGGACTGAAAGATCATTCACTTTATCAAATGGATTTTCCCAACATCTAGCAGTTCTCATTATAACAGGTACAGAAGTACTTGGACTTTTAAATTTTTCCCACCCGTCAAAGACCTTACTGACAATAATGAAAGTGGGTATCTGAACCATCTTCATAACTTCTTTTTTTCCTTTCAGACTCTTAAGATTTTGAAAATCTGAATTCAGATATTCCAGTAGAGCATGTTTATCTACTTGCTTATTAGCTTATATTCTGGTAAACTAGCAAAAGTATTTTAAATATTATTTACAGCATTTTGAAGTGAAATAGGATATATAAAGCATTGTTTCAACTTTCAGTGTTTTCAATGTTTGGAATTATTTTCAGGACCAGTAAAGCATATGTAGAGGTGCTACCCCAGATATATATCTGCACCTAAATTCCACATCAAATATTCTGAGTACCTGGAAAATATTGAAAAGACTGTCTTGGTCTTTGTAGTACTATATTTACATTTCTTTCCCATGTAGTGCAACAATGGTATTTTAGAGGAAGAGCAATCAGAGATTCACTGATATAAAAAATAAAAAGGAAATATGAATTGACAAAGTCTGTTAAACAGATGATAGAGCAACCATATATTTTACTTAAATACTGTATCTGAATTTACTAGACTTCTGTTTTTAATTCATGGAAACATTAATTACAGTGCTAAACCTCTCCTGAGAGGCACAGTATAACAAGTCTTCAAATAATAAAACACACCTAATTTCATCTCAGAACCTTTCCTATAAGCAAATGCATGAGTGTGTCTCCAGAAGTACACAATCTCATCTACATGGAAACGTAAATATTTAAAATTAGTATCACTGTTGAGGGAGGGAAGGAGGGTTTACTATAGAGGGACTTGATCTACAGCTGCTATTTAATACCAGCCAACTTAAATCTCATGCCAAAAATGTCTGGTGTTTGTTTTCTTTTGTGAAGAAGCAGATGATTGTCCAGATGATATCCAGATGATTAAAAGGAAGCTGAATCTGTATCCTATCAAAGCTCCTCTGAAGCTCATCCACAATTTCTCCTTTCTCCCACTGTACATACTTTCATGTGCAAAAAGCTTCAGACAAAGCAGAGGCTATTGATTGAACAAAAAGAATATCGTCCTATCCTGTTTCATAAATTACCCCAGAAACAGCAGCTGATATAAAAACCTTTGTGGTCTAGGCCAACTTGTGTACTATTTCCCCATGAACCAAATAACAGCATTTTTGTAGTAAATTTGTTTGCCAGGGACTGTTTTTAAGGATTGAAACTTCCAGATGTCGTTATGTCAAAAACATAAGATTTCTGCTGTTGAGAACAGATTTTTTTAAAATAATCTGATTTTTTTTAAGGGACTGTGGTATTTATTTAGCTCATTAGAATACCCCCTGCATATTTTCTGTTCAGAATAAACACGTCAGTTGTGTTTTTAGCTTATGTTGTAGCAAATTCTTTTTTGCTACACTAAAAAATCACTATAGGTCACTATAAGGTCACTATAACTTACAAGAGACAATTTTGTTCAAGTTTATTCTTCTTCAGTGTGAATAATTGCACTATGCCATCTTTACTGAAGTAGGGAATTTTAGAGCATAGTTCATCTCCCCTGTTTTAGATAGTTACTTTAAGAAGGGATGAATCACTCTTTAGATTCTATTGATCATATACACAAGATTACAAATTCTTATAAAGAGAGACTGCTTAATATAATCAAATAATAGATTCTAATGCACATTGCATCCTGTCTTCTATCACCTGATCTCACAGGAGAAGAAATGAATACAGTTTTCCTCAAAGAATTTGATAAGCAATCTCTCATATGGATAAAGACAGCTGTGAGTGTTCAGCCTGGAGAGGGTGTCTTATTAATGTGTACAAATATCTAAAGGAAAGGTACAAAGAAGAAGGAGTCTGTCTCTTTGCTGAGTGACAGGACCAGAGGAAACAGAAGCAAACTGAAACTCAGAAGGAGCCCTCTGAACTTCACCACTTTTTACTGTGAGGGTGACAGAGCACTGGCAGAAGTTGCCCAGGGAAGTTGAGTACAACCAACTCTAGGCAGCCCTGCTTGAGCAGAAGGGTTGGACCAAGTGACCTGCATAGGTCACTCCCAACTTCAACCATTTTGTGATATTACATCTATATTCTATTCATGATATTTGCATAAGGATGTTACTGATTGCAGACTATTTAAATAATATGTAGGATCTTAGAGGGTAAAATTTTGCTTTACAGAAAGATCTCTCAGCCTATGTTCCTTCTGCTTTTATGAAAGGGGAACAGCACACTTCCTCTTTCATTATCATTGGTGGTTTGGTTCACTTGAGTGAGTTAAATGAACTGGATTCAGCTTTCTGGATCATCTGCATGCTAAACTCATGGAGGGAAAAAATGCATCATGTGCATCAATGGTATAAGGGAATTCACAGCCAATGGCAAAAAGTAGTTTCCCCTTCCTTTTGTTGTCTGCCATGTCAGACTTCATCCTAAGAAAAAGAAACAGGTTAAGGAGCAACTGTTTAATTTTTCTACTTAGCTAGATTCTGTGGTCAACAGTGCTGATGGCAGCATATGCATCAACAATTTACTGTACCCACTTGCAAAAGAGCCTAATCTTCTGAGCAGTACCGTCTTGGCTTAACGTCTCAGTCTGGACCTACTTACTCCAAATCTCAGCTCAAGTTGTCTGGAATCTCCTTAGAAAACTCGTTTGCGAACTTCACTACCGTCTCTGAAAATAAGGTGTCTGGTTTTGCATGGCTTCAAAATGAAACCAAGTGAAACTCAATGGTTGGGGTTTGTTTTTGCTTAGACCTCCTGGGTGCATGTGGATCTGAAGGGGTGAGCTGGGGCTGGTGGTGCAGGGAGCCACACAGAGCAGAGCAATGGACAAGCCAATGAACCAAATAGGCAGCTCAAGTCTTGCAAAGAGAAACTGCAACTTCACAGGCAATTTAGCTGGTACAATTTATTCTAATTTATTACAGTAAACTACGTATTAGCAAATGTTAACAGATCAGGGCAGATTTATGTCAGGGAAGGCTATTGTGCTAATGAATGGCTCCCTCATTAGCATTGCCTGGAGCAGCACATGCTCTCTCCTTACCACATTTTCCCATTACCATCACAGCAGAAACAAGCCCTTAACATCCTATAATCTCTGACCAGGAGGAAACTTGTTTAGAAGGTAAAGAAGGGAACTGGTTGATGGCTATTTGTATGAACTACAGCTCTAGCTGTTTTTATTTGGGCATTTACTTGAAGAAGCACAGGAATTACTGGGTGCTGAGCACCTCTCAAAATCTGTATTACAGTCGTTGTTACTGCTAGAGGGGTTGTAGTTTGTACATGTTTGCATTCCTGCTAGCTGACTGTGACTATCAACTTTTCTAATGGTTTTTTTTCCCCCTGTATATAAAATAGTATTCCTAACACCTGTCACAACAAAAGATTTTTTTTCACTATCACGCGGTTTTTTTTTTTCATTAGTGCATATAAAGTATTTGCATTTTCAGCACTACAGTATCTGGCTTAAAGAGGAAGAAATATTCTGAAGGTTTTGCTAATTAACTACTATAAAGCATTTGAGATCTTGGATTGGCAGGTGCTGTCAAAGGATAAAATATGATCAACATACGTTTAAATCAATGAAGGACCAAGAGCATCACAATTCAGAGAGCAAACAAACCTAATTATTTACTCTTCACTCTTCAACAGTCTATAACTGCAGACTCAAAATTAATGTAGTATACTTTAGCCACCCAGCTAAAACCCACAAAAATCCATATAAAACACCTTCCAAATTCCTCAATGCCAGATTGTGCTAGTTTAAGAAAACTTTGTGTGATACCTTTTCTTCTTTTAAATGCTTGAGGTTTTATTAAATACCAATTAAATAGCAGTTTGAAAGGATTCGAACGATATATTCACACATTCATAATCCAACTGTTGATAAAACTACTCCTAAATGTTTCTAATGATAGAATCTGCATTTCCCCCACTTTCTTGTCAGACAGCTCTAAAGAAAACTTTACATACTGAGTATTAGCAAATTGTCTGAAGACAACACCATGACTTTTTTTTTTTAATATAACCTGCGATTACATGATTAAGTCTTAGTTTATAGCAATCATTAACTTATTGTTGGCCTTTTTGTTAGGCAGTCTGGATTTCACTCTATGGGCATGTGCAAAGTTCCTCATTTGTTTTTTCTCTTCAAGACAATTTTCATTTGCCATATAACACCTCATTGAAGACGGGAAAAAGGAGAGAAATGCAGACGCCCAGATTTTCCTAACTGCTGTAGCCACTTTGAATCGCCTCATAAAACTTCCAGATCCTTTTCCTTGGGGAAAAGTGCAGGTGGTGGAGGATTGCAGGAGCTGCTTCTAAGCTAAATTCTTGCCAGCCACCAGCAGAGCGGGTGGAGAGGGGAGGGAGAAGGTGTTGGTGGGACTGTGGGTGTCTGACTGCTGCCCTGGGTGGGCTTTGGCAGCTGGTGAGAGGCAGGGCTGCTCAGAGCCAGCTAGGGGGAAACAGCCAGGGACTGGAGACTGGAGACCTTCAGTTTCCCTAGAACTGCTCTGTAACATTTTCAAAAATGAGGAATTCCTGAGAATAATAGAGAAAGAAAGGGGTAGGAGAAAGAGAACTAGAAATGGAGTGAACCTGAGCATCATTCATTCCTGGTGAAAGGGAGGGGGAAAGGGAAAAGACAGGAATTCAAAGCTTTAAACAGTTGAAATATTGGTAGTTCCAGTTTTGAAAACCTTGAATTATTTAAAAAAATTGTCGAGATTTCCTTTGCAATTTTCTTGTTAAAATAATAACTAGACAATTAATTACTATTCTTTGTGCACTCCATTGATTCTCTCAGGTTGGATAAAGCTTTGTGAGGGTATTTTTTTTCCTCTATACTAAATTAATATATTTTAAGACCAGAAGGAACTGATCATCTGACCTCATTTTGTAACAAAGGCATCTCATTTGCTGTATATTAATTACTGCTTCAAGTCTGATTCAACTGCAGCATACCACAGAGAAATCTTCCCAGTTCAAACCATTATCCCCCTGTTTATATGTCAATGAGCTCTATTGTCCTCTTTTTCCAACCATCACTTTGGGAAGTCTAACTTGCCAGGGGCTCAGGTCCAGCCGAAGTCTCCTTTTAGTTCCCCTCCTTTAGTCCTAGGAGAACACTCGGTTAGTCTTCCGGATTAAGCACATGACTTAACTTTTTATCATGACAAAAGTCATATCATTACCTAAGCAAATGACATAAAACGATGCCAGCAAAGCAGCGTTTTAGGTTTTTTTCACCATTCCTCTCACAAAAGTGCCAAAAGCACGCTGTAGTTATATCTGAGTTATTTTTCCCCTCATTTAATTAGTTAATTAAAATAGATATGTAAATTAGGATGAAAGATTGTTCCCATAGGACTTTACTCAAAAATTACTCCATATTTATAGTTACATTTCAAGAGCTGCTGGTCTCTAATCTGTATTGTGTGCTCTGTTGATTTTACAGCATTCTAGTTTACTATACATAACATTGTGTGGTGTCCTGTCAAATAATATTTGATTTATTTACATTATTACCTTTATCAAATCTTTAATTTCACTTGCTATTAATTACTTCCTTGCTGTTGTAGACAAATTAACTCTTGGCATTTTTTTCCTTAGAGAGAAGGGAAAGCAGAGGTGACAGGCTGGAGCTGTGACAAGACAAGAACCTGGAAAGGATACAAAGAAAAGGATCTTCCTGAGGGCAGTATCGACAATGAATGGCTTAAACAGGACCAGCTTAAGCAGAGCCCCAAATTAGAAGTGTGATTCCCTGGGAAGCACAAGAGAGGAAGCACTGTGGTCCTGATAGGAATGTGGAGACAGTAACTCCACCTGACAGTCCGAGTTGAACACCTCAGACACTGGTATATGTGAGTAACTCCTGTGAATATAAAAGAGATGTCTACATGATTCCTCATCTTTCTCTCCTGTGTTCAGTCTGGCCTCCTTTAATGACACCACAATAAATGTATTACAGAAGAACCATAGATTTCTCCCTTTTCTTATTTCCTGTACATTATTAAATGTACCACAGGGTGGGATTATATAGATAGTTATTTTCTACGTGTACAGGCTATTCAGGTAATAGACTCAATTTGTGCTCTTGGAACAGCAGATGTATTAGTTTCTTCAGTAAGACATTCCTCTTCCAGCATAGAAAAAGCATAAGAAATCAGGAATGGCAGTTATGTTGTATTACAATCAACACCCCTAATTTAATGAACTTTTGATAATAGTCTCAATAAGATAGTCTGATGCTTTGTTGAAAATTAAATCTTGCAAAATCCCTACTAGCAGCAACTAAACAGAGATCATCCACACAAATACTTTTATTAAGTGGAAACTCTGACATAAATCTTTTGTATTTAACCACTAACCTCAAATGAATAGAGCACACTGGAAAAAAATCTATTTTCTTTGAGTAGGCTACTTCAACTGGCTTCAGTAATGCCTTCAATATATATCCTCTGCTCAGTTTATCAACAAGAACTTTTAGCAGAGGTTTTTGTTTGTTGGGATTTTTCCTTCTTTTCTGTGAATACAAGAGTGATCAGAAGCCAAAGCAGCAGGGCATTGAAGTTTGTCTCACTTTGATTTGCTTCATCTAGAAGGGAACAAATCCAGTAGCGTGCCAGTCTAAGACACTTTCCAAGTTGTGCACATTAAAAACTAGTACTGGAGTAATGTACTGGCCTTTCTAATAAGAAGAAACATTCTAGGATGTATTTGGGAGAGAGAGAGGACGAAAAAGATGGAGCAAGTGAGGTATTGTCCTACAACAGTGGGAAGCCTGATGAGAAAATAAAGGGATTTTCTTAACAAATGGATCAAGTCTCCAAAGCATTTTTAAAAAAGGACAGCTACAAAGCATAAGGAAAAAACACATTCATTCTACCTGTGTGCAGTCAATATTTAAAGGTTTATTAGTATGAAAAGGTAGCTGTGGAGGGTTTTTTCTGATTTTTTCCATCCAACTCCCTTTTTTAAAAAGAGGAAGAGGATATTATTCTTTCAATTAAGATTTAGTGAAGTAGGACTTTTCATCACACGTATACACAAACGTGAAGGGCAAATCATGCAGGTATGCCACAGGATGCCTTCCAGGTGGTGGCTCCTGTGGGCAAACGCCTAGGCTGCTATTCTGAGAAGATCCTCAGAGTCAGCATGTGCTTTATCCAGTACCAGACATGCTGGGTCAGGCAGTCATGGTATCCTCACATGACAAGACCAATTCCTTGCACCTTCTCTGGCTATAGGCAGTGGCTATGAGTATGTTAAGTGCAATCTCACTTCAAATGCATATATTCATAAAAGATATTGCTGGCATCCTTAAATTCCTGTAAGTTTTATAAATAATTTTTGTTTTGCTTGCACTCTGTTGTATTTCCTTTCCATTCCCTTGGTGGGTAAATAAGATTTTGCTTCCATGATAACTCTTACAGAGCCTCTGCTTTACCAGGTGACTCAGCAGTACAAATAGGATATGGATTAGTTACCTACAAACAATCACAGCTGTGCTGAATTACCCAGAGCACACAACAAACAAAGTATGTTGACATTATACTTCTATCTGGGCTTTCTGGCAGTTGCAGGTGCTGCAAAATGCTACCTGATCTGGCAGAAATTTAGAGTGGAGTGAGAAAAAATACCTGATGCTTCATAAAGCCTGATAGCATAACAAGAACCCCAGATTTGGTTTGGTTTTAACAAATTTGAAGTAGATTGAGTTCAGGCTATGTTAGAGGGCTTTTTTTATTCTGTAGCCAGGATATTTTTAGAATGTGGTACTAAAATCCCTAATCTGGATTTACTGTATCGCCAAACAATGACTTGAGTTTAATGGGAAGAAGGGTTGTTGAGAAAATTTATTCCAAGTCAATAGAGCAAAGTCACTTGGAAAACATGATTCTCTTACTGATTTGTCTGGTTTGACAAATTACTCTTAAGAGTCAGCTGAAAGCGGAGAAAATTGTTGATTCTGGCTTTCTGATTCGAAAAGCAGATTGCTATGTATTCGGCATTATTTGAAGCTATCTGCTTTTAATGTAAGCTGTTCACAAACATATTCCAAATATTACTTTATAGCTACAAATCAGAGTCTGTGGCATATTCTGCTTTCTTGAATTAACCTCTGCATTGGTGGGCAATACATGGAAAATGGGACTGACAGTTCATATCAACTGGCTTAATCTTCTCCCTCCCTATCTCTCACAAAATGAACATTTGGCAAACTACTTCATATTAATTGCCCTGAATATACAATATATAGATGTCGCTGTTGGACACTCAATGACACACACGGACACTGTCTGGTGAGAAGGTATGAAACTATTACAACATCTGACTCTGTATTTATAGTATTACTGTACAGACCTGGGATTGGAGGAGAAGGTTGACACCTCTCCCATCCCATTGGTCAAGACAACTGCCCATCAGTTGTTTTTTACTCCAAGAGGAAGAATGTCAACAACCTTGTCTTAACATAAACCTGCTTCTAATTATGACACCTGTGTGTGAGAAAGAACTACGAACTATGAAAAATATCAATTTAAAAAGTGCATCAGAAAACTGAAGAAATCAGGGTGACAATATATATAAACTGATCTATATTTTAATTCTCAAAAATATAAGTGTTTGATATTTTTAAATGTATCACTGTGCTTGATATACTCTAAAAGAGGACAGCACTCTGTTGAAGAAAGTAGGCAGTTATTTATAAATGAGGCACTAAAACTCTTAAATGTTTTGTGTCCAAAGTGTAGAATGAAATCCAAAAGTTTCAGTTAATTTCCCCTGACAGGCCTGGGGAAACAGATACTTCACATGGAACCCCAGATCCTTATACTGTGCAGAGACCTGCTCAGGGTCACTGGAGAAGTCAGACATATATATTAAGCTGACATACATTGAGGTGCTCAGTGAATGTCTGCCAAAAAGTGCTTCTGTCTATTTGAGATCTGCCACTTGCTCCCCTTCCCCCTGCAGTGGAAACTTGAAACCATCCCCTTAAGTAACTGAGCAGGATTCAGCTTTTTTTCTGAAAGTTATTGGCTGGACAAGGACCTTTTTACATAAAAGCCTGGGGATTATAGCAGTTGCAAAGGAAGCACTTAATTAATTTTGCTTCTCACCCTGCAAGAATTCATATGCATATCTGCCACCTCCCTCCCAGGGAAATGTGAACCCCTAAGCCACACACTGACAGAGGATGAAGGGCAGAGCAGCAAGAAGACACACAAAGGGCTCACAGACCCTTCTTGTGGAGCTGGAGCATGCAATTTCACAAGTCAGTGAGCCATACAAACCTGGTTTTAGAGTCTGGTGGTTAGTCAGTCATATGGAAAGAGGTATCCTGGCTTTTGACTCATTTATTTTATACTAAATAACAAGATTTAGACTGTCTGTATGAGGGTTTGTGCATCTACCTCTCTCTCCCCACTTTGCAGCCACAGTGCTGACAACTGCAATGTTCACAGCTTAGTTCCAGCAGCAATGCTGCAGCTTCATTTCATCTGCAGGTATATACTTGCTGCACGGAGTCCTGCATCAACAGAGGACCTAAACTTACACTTCCCTGGACTGCAGCTAAACTTATGCTTGCCTGGACCTTCAAGGACCTACCTGCAAAAGAGTTTCATCTAGAGTATCACTTTTGCTCTGTCATTTGATCAAGGATGCTCATCTTGTGAATGTCCTCCCTCAAGTACCTCAGTGACCTGACTTCTACAGAGGATGCTTCTGCAGCAGGTTCTGGGTTACAGAACCTTGAATTTACGTGCTGTTGCCAAATATTATATGTGCTTGAATCCAGATCTGAAAAGCAATCTCTATGAAATTCAGTGCCAATACTGAGTGTAGGATTGTTCATATTTATATTAAATAGAAAATATAAGAACAGGTAAGAGGATTCTATGTTTTGGGGTTTTTTTTGTCCATTTACATAGCAAAGTAGATACCTGTGACGCAGTGGAAAAAAATTAGAGTTACACTGCTCCCTCTGTAAGGAGAAGTCTGAGGTAGACAAATATCATACAGACCTTGCATTAGTGAGACAGTATGGCTGCAGTCAGATAGGCTGCAGACATGATAGGTAAAACAAAAGAAATGGAATTCTGATGACATTGGTGTTTCATGATTAATCAAACCTTTGTTGCTTTGCAAAGCATCCTGCCCATATTTCAAGCATGTAGCCTCTACCAAATTCAGGAATTTATTTTTTTTTTCACATTTTATTAATACTATTGTTTACAGTAATATTACTGGTCCCAGTTGTTCCATGACATTTTTATTGATCACAATTTTGCATAAGTGGAGTTATGTCTCAGAAATATGAGTGTGTTCTGGTTTGAAAGCAAAACCAGTGAGAGACTCCAAGTCAGAAATACAATTTATTAGGAAAAGGAAAAAAAGAAAAGGAAAACAAAATACATGCAATTCAAAA
>VYXF01009764.1:868679-889230 GCA_013397295.1 Polioptila caerulea
CCCCCCACCCCAATCCCAGTTCCAACAGATGGTGATAGAATAACACACCTTTGATTACATTTTGCATTGCAACCCATGACAGAGTGGTTTGTCTGTGTGTAAATCCTACCAACAGTTTTTGTGTTCTAATCTCAGTTTGTTGCTGTGAGTCACTCCCAATGACACACACAACACACGTTCTCAAGAGAAGGCTGAAAGAGCTTTATTAATTATCTGACTCTATATTATATAGTATTTCCACACGGACCAGGGATTGGAGGAGAAGCTGGACACCTCTCCCATCCCACTGGTCAAGGCAATTGTCCATCAGTCACTTTCCACTCCCAAGAGAAGGAATTTCTAGCGACCTTGTCTTCACATAAACAAGCTTCTAATAATAGTATCTCCACATGGGAAACAGACTAGAAGCTACGAAAACATTGGGTTAGAAAGTGCATCAGAAACTTGGAAGAATCAGGGCGACATCACTTTTGCCATTAACTTATGTTGTGGATCTGTGTTCATAATTTAAGTTTGATTACAGATGCCACTGAATTCAATGGAGATAACTTAGGCCTTTATCCATTTCATCTCCTGTTTCTATATTAGCAAGATGAGATGAAAAATTATTGTGCTGGATCCTGAAGGAGTGGTCAGGTCAGAACAGATATTATGCAGCTGAATCTTGAAATGGGTAGGCATTTTATATTAAGCTGTCACTGTCTAGTGAACACAAGTGGCATTGGGAGTCGAGGATAGAAGCCCAGCCCTGCCCCTCCAAACTGAGGGTCCAACTTCAAACATGGGCTGCGGCAAGGGCATCTCCAATCTGCTCTTCTAGCCTTGTCACTCCTGCCTGCACATCCCGGGGGATGTGATCTTCTGCAAGTTACCCTGTTGCTTGGTACCTTGCCACTGGTGTGCTGGAGATGTGCATTTACTCCCTTGGGATAACTCAGAAATAAATTTCAGTTCTCTCACTTCCTGCGAGAACTTCTCGGTGGATATTCCAGCTACTAAGCAATTGTGCACTCTCTGCTACCGTAGGATCAGAAGTGATTTATTGTAGTCCTGGCCACAATTAACATTTGGGTCTTCTCTGGGGACTTTTAACTGAGTTCAAGTACCAATCCAACTCATCCATTAAATGAGAGGAATTGGGGAGAGAGAAGCATCCATTTTCCACTTCTGACTATACGTGGGAGACTAAAGGTAAATATCTCAGAAGTTTTTAAGCTAAAAGGACATCACCTAATGATTTTATGTAGTTTACATGGGACAACCCTGAAAATTAGGACAGACTGTACTTTACTCTGAGACTGTGGCAAGATTTCATGTTTTAGATGGAACTTGTTCTGAGCAAATATGTCTAAGAGAACTAGTGGAAAAAATTAACAATATTTTATTTTTCCTGCAAGATTTGCAAATTTATGTTGCCTGCGATATTATGATATCTTAATATTCTTACTTCAGATTTCTGCTAGGTTTTACATCTTGGTACATCTATGGATTTAGTTCACTGGCTGCATCACTTGCTTCCTCAAAAAAGAGCAAATAGTAATAGGTAGTGAGACTGGAATTCTAATCTAATTCTCATCTAATTCTCCTCTGCCTTTAAGTGTTTCTATACTATCTATATTAATTAGTGATAACTTGTTTCAGATTGAGGTCTTGGAAACCTGGAAACTTCAAAAACTATTATACTGAGATGTATGCTAGAACATCAACAAATGCAAATACAAAAAAAAAAAAAAGCCAAAAAAATCCCCAAACAAACAAAAAGCAAACAAACAAAAAACCAAACCCAATGAAACAAAACTCTCACAAAACTCAACACTCCTCCCCCCTCCAAAAAAAATCCAACATAAAAAGTTCTCTTTTCTACACTGTTCTATGTATTATATTCCCAGATCACTGGAGTGAGAGTTTAATGCAAATTCCTCAGACAGGTAAACAAGCCTGGGAAAACACCACTCTCTGGGAAAGGTGCCCTGATTCATAAAGCCAGATAAACACAGAAGTTTTTTTAATGAGATATGCAGGAGACAGGACCCCAGCCTGAAGCAGAATGGAGAGGACAGGCAAAGAGAATAGAGAAGTTTAATGAATTTGTGTTTACAGCTGCTGACACACAGTAAACTGAAGATATGTGCAATTGGCTCTCCCTGTGTCTCTTTGTCCTAAAATTAGAGATGCTCTCTAGCATGAAAGCTGTGTGGTGGCCAATCCACTATGTCAAAGTCTCTGGAGAGAACAGGAGTAATTCTCCTGAACTCGGTCAGAAGTACTAGATGATGAACACAAACAGTGAAAATCAGGTCTGAACAGAAACAGCCATTTTATCACACAGCAGAGGAGTGGAGGGGATTGGCAGGAGCCACGATTTAACCAGCTGCAGTAAGAACTGGTAGAAGCTGTTGATCTGCCCTCTGATACAAGTGCACTCTTTCTGTTTGCCCTTGTGTAATTCATACAGCTTTTGAATATCTGCTACTTTATGTAATACGTAGAATTCACAGTGAACCTGTCTGAAGGGATAATAATTGAAAAACTCTGGTTTGAATTCCCCATTACTTTTGCCAAATGGGAGTTACTGTCTTAGCTGAGCATTCCTCAGTGTCTTCTAAATCACCATGCCTTTGTCTAATATGTATGACTAAGTACTTTGTAAACAGACTTATGTTTAATAAAATGCTACAGAGAAGGAGTTTTGATAGATTAGGTTTCTTTTCTAGGATCGTAAAGTATTTTCCTACCTAGTTTGGAATACATTTTGTTTCCTATGATGCTTTCAGTTGAAGCATTACTATCTCTGTAGAGTATTGTGAAGTTATAAGGTAGTGGCTGCATTCATTATGCAGTAACAAAAGCTGCTGCCATCCAATTCACATGGCCTTTACAACTTTGTCTAATTCTCTCTCTTATGTGAAAGATCTAAGTAAAGGTCTAAAGTCCATTGAATTTATAACCATGGATCAGTATAGTATATTTTCCTCTGTGAACTCAAAGGATCACCTCCTTCAACATCATTTGTGAAATCCTTACCTTGGTAAGAGACACCAGCTAACCTTACTGGTTTCAGCTGATTCAGATGTTGCTGTGTGTGGTATTTTACTGGTTGGGACATGAGATTCCAGAGTTAAAAAATAAGCCTTGCAGAACAGCAGTGGTCTCATGCAGTGCTTTCATGCAGTGCCTAAATGCCTGACATCCACTGTGGATACTCAAAGAGCTTGGATACAAGGCTGTGTCGAGATTTTTCTCCACAGCTGTCAACATGAAAGCCTGTCCCAAGGAGTAAGAAGCTCAGATGATAGGAAAGGAAGTTTCATTTAGCAAAATTGCTCTTTGTTATTCAGTCTTGGCTGGGTAGGTAATAGAACAGAAGTTATTTATTATAAGATATTCAAGTCTGATTCTTGTAGCATAAAGCTAACATTGAAATTCTGTGGTCTCCTCACTTATGCAGACCTCATGTGAATTCCCATCCATATGGGGTGGCCTCTTCACAGATCTGGTAAATTTGTTGGCAGGACTGAAGCACTAATTTCAGTAAACTTCCTATTTAAATGTTACTCTCTGGTTAACAAGAGCAGTGTACAGTGTGCCCAGGTGCTCAGCGGGGTGATCAGCTCAGTAACCAGTGGCAAAGCTCCACGATAAGAAAAAGAGCAATGCTAATTATTTGTGGGAAAGTGTCATGCTGCTTGAGACACATTGTAGTTCTGCCCACACTTAGTAATAAGAAAGTAGTAAAATGTTATGATAATAGGTTCCCAGGACTAGCAATGAAGTATAAACACCTGCATATTCCAATTCCCTGCCTTTAAATCAATTGTCAAAAAGCCAATCCCTTAGTAATGAGTTAATGTTTGAACCCAAACCAATCAATGAGAATTCTGTCTTTGACTTGTAAAAGTCTCTGGGGAGAGCCTTCTCTATTCTATTATTTAAAATACTGTGGACATATGTGGGGTAAAAATACTAAAGGAAGAATTAGGCATTTGAATCACTAGAAGTATTCCAGCTGCCTTCAGTGGAAAGAAATTTATCTGAATGTGGCCTGGAAAAGAAGTTCAAGAAAAATGTTCAAACTTGAGATATTTCTTGTGATTTTAGAGTTTTGTTTTATTGTTAGAAGGAAATAATTTTTTATCTGATTCCCACAGAAGCTCAGATACTTGGCTTAATATAATCAGACACATAATATTAGAACAACCAATAGTGGGTCACAGTGAAGCACCTTGTCTCTCCCTGAGGAAAGCAGTTCATGCGTTGGGAAAAGGCATTGTGCATGATACTTCACCTGCCTGTTTTTTCTAGCCTTCTGCAATCCATAGATTTCCTGAAATCACAGCTATATCTTTGTAATTTAGGGCCATGGATGCATTATTTTACTATATATTTTTTATATTACTTTTTAACCCACCCAAATTTTGGCTTCTCTATTATTCTTTACAGTGAATTCTATGACTTAAGTAGTTACACACTATGCATGCATTTCTTTTTCCTTTCACACTAGGGCTTAATAACTTCATTTGTTGCCCCTGAGTTTTGTCTCTAAATGCCTGAATAAAATGCCTGAATATGCTACTATACATCTTCACTGGCTCACAATTTTTACTAGTGACTTCTAGCATAATGCATTAAGTCTTCTCTCTTCTAAATTTACAAGTTCTAGTCAAGTCAACCTGATATAGAAGGAAATCAGTAATTTTGATTACAATTGTTGCCTTTGTATGCTACTATATTCTTTTGACCCAAATAAGGAAATAATAATCGAAATGGCAACCTGTCAGATTTATAATAATAATCATAATAATAATTTTTCTTTTTTACTTTATTCTAAGACTTTCACTGCTTACCTTTGTAACCAGTACTGAACACTGAACAGACTTTTACAAACTTATTCACTGACTCCAAGATCACTTTCTATAGTAGTAATACTAGTTTTCAGCCTACCAGTATATAGATCTCATTAGAACTGGTTTTAGACCCTGCATTTATAAACATTATATTTCCTCTGATGGTTCATTACCCAGCCAACAAATATTATGAATATTCATTTTTAAAACCTTGCATTGGCAGAACCTGTAAAATCATTTTCCTTTTCTAAATAATTTATTATTATACTGAACAATGCAAGCCTCAGCACAGATCCTGGGCATCTTGTTGTCTTATAAAAACCTGTTTTTTCCTACTCTTTTCTTGCATATTTGGATCAGATCTGAATTTTTGATGAGATCTTCCATGCTATGATTCCAGCCTTTTTTCTTGGAAATTAATGCTGTAAAACGGTTTTTAAATCTACACTCACTACCTAACCTGTATTTCCCATGTCTGCCTGCTCTTGAGAACCTTTCAAAACCCCTGGTAAATTTGTGAGGTGCAACTTTCTTCTGCAATAGTACTGTCCATTCTTCCTTACTATAAAATATGTATCACTTTTTGATTGATGACTGGATATTTTATGAAGGCTTCTACTAGGTTTCCTAATATGAATGAAAGATTTCATAGTCTGCAGTTCCTTAATCCTTTTTGGAAAGCTTAAAAAAATCCTTATCACTATGATTACTTCTCCTTACTCTGTTGTTGAGATCATTTCAAATATTAGCTCTTCCCACTTGATAAAGAAATTCCAACTCCCTTTCCAAAAACACGGACTGGTCATTAATTGTGTTGTGTTGTTAATGAAAGGATGCAGATTTCTAGCTCTCCTCTGTGAAGTAAATCCAATTGCAAAATTCTGCTTTGCTTAGAACAGTTCCCTGTCCCACTGAACAGCCTCTGAGCAGCTTTTCCTTCACAGAAGATACAAGCAGGTATCAGTGATGCAGTCAGTCATTACAGTCACATCCTTCCAGTCTGCAGACTGACGCAAGCTGAGAACCCAGCTGAGTCAGTGACTTCACCTCAGTTTAATTCAGTGGACAGGAATTAAGGACTTAATTGTACTGAGAGTTGGATACCTGCGTACTCACAGAATGTGCTGAGAAGGATTGAAGTTCTGCCTTCAGGCAGGAAAGATTTATTTGCTGCATTTACTGCCACCGATTTCTGTTTCATCTCTGTGTAAGACCTGGAGAGGTTTGGTTCACTGATTCTCAGGAAAAGCAAACCAATTTCAGGATCACAGTGTTAGGATTAATTGTTGGATTTATAGGACCTCGAGCCTTGGACATCTCTGTCCAAAATTCTATATATGTCTACAGCTTGGGGTTTTTTTTGTTACTGTGTTTTTGTTTGGCTGCTTCCCCTCCATATTGTTTTGATTTTAGAAAGCACTAGTCCCCGTGGCCAGTAATCTTCTGCCTTATTGAAGTGTGTATGTTCCCATCAGCTTCTTAGGAAAATTTAACTTCATAAGTAGATTTCTCTGGCCAAGACGGCTCTGAAAGTCTAACAGTGTAGAGCACTGCCATCAGGAAAACAGGGTTTGGAACTGAAAAAGTTTTTGCTGAGCTGATGGAAACTTGGCATGCTGTATGATAACTTAATGAATGCTGGTGGAAAACAGACCCTAAAACTCCTGGCAGCAGAAAGGAAGCCAGGACTGGAGGTTTAGTAAACAAGCTGCTCACGCACAACCCTCAAAGGGTGGGACTACTGTTGGTCACTGCAACTTCAGGTGCTGGCTCTTAGGGGGCAAAGGACTAAGGCACAGAGCAGCTGCACCAGCAAGGTCTCCCAGATCTCTCCTTACTCCCACTCTTCCTGAAACCATGTGCCAGAGGATAGCTGTCATCCAAGCACTGACCTCTAAGGTGGCGAGACCATGCTTTAGGCTATTTTATTATTGAGGTACAAAATTGCTTCAGGTATCTGAGTGGCTTTTGTGTTTGCAAAACCTAAAATACATAGTCTCAAAGGGCTTCCTTGGCTGTCGTTTAACTCTACAGAGGTTGATTATTATAAGAACTGAAGTTTTTATCAGTTAAATTTCTTCCATGTCTAAGTTTGAAACTGCTCATACATTGGAGTTGCCAAAACATCATCATGTGATTGCCTTTAGCTTAGGTTTCAAACATATTTGAGGTATATAAATCAGACATCGTTCTGCCTGGCTGGCTGGCAGGACCTAAACCAGCCAGCAGACTCAGATCAAATCTTAATTTCTGCTCTTCATTTAAAGTGAGACCAGATGACATAATACCCCTTTTACTTTTGTGGTTACAGCATTACAGCATTACCCTGTAGTTAATTTCCTTCTCTGCTTGAGTGCTTATCTCAGCAAGTGGATGATGAGGTGCTCATTCTGACAGAGAGCTGTGTCAAACTACTGCTGTCTGGGGTGTGTTTTGAGACAGCAGGAAGAGGCTTGTGTTCAAATTACACAGGGAACGTTCACTGGGGAGGTAGTGAGAGCCTGAACTCTTCATCTTTCCTATCCTGGGTGAACACGCTCTAGATGGCAAGAATTTCATTAGATGATGGTAGGGGTTTTTGTATCCTGCTTTAGATCTCACTGCAGAGGGAAGGACAAATTACCATTCCCTGAAATGCTCAGTAATCTGAAAACTGGACATCCAAAACATGCAGATGCACATTACTCTGTGCAGGAAAAGCATTAAAACTCTCTGTCCCAGTCTGAGGTGAGAGATTTAATCATTACACTGTAGAATAAGAGAGGGGTAATTACACTCTTCCTCCTGTGTTTTGTGAGAAAGAGGTTGTTTAGGGACTTGCAATCAAGGACAGATGCTTTCTGCTGGGTCCAGAGGTGCCAGATCTGGCTCACAGCAGCTGCTCATCCCTACCTTCTTCAGGCTGTCAGCACAAACACACTAATTTGCTTCAGGCACAACAAAAGAGATCAGCTCTAACAGTGCAGACTGTTGGCATCAACTTGGTTGAATTTCCTTGGGGTGAGGTAGGGAGTTGCCCCACAGACTGAGTAAGTCACAGGTGGCGAGGGGCAGGAATCTCCAGCTGGGGAAAAGAGAAAACATCTGCTTCTGCCCTAATTTTAGGAGAGAATTCAAAGCTAAACATATCTTAGGTGGAAAGCTTTTCCTCTTATTTCAGAACTCTATGCTGAAATCTCTGGCAAAATGAGTTTAAAGGCTCTGGATGCACTTAAATCTCTCTTCGGAACAGTCCACTACCTCATCATGTCTTTCTTCAAGTAAGCTCTGTTTCTCTCTCACTTGGAGTCCAGTTCTGGTCTCCTGGAAACTATTGACAAAATGCCCCTCAGTGTGGCAGGAGAAAGACTAGGAAATGCTAGTCTTTCTAGCAGTGCTCTGCAATCTGTCTCCTCTGCTATCCTGATTGCCTCCAGACAGGTTGAGAAGGTCCCTGTCCCCAGGTGCACCTGCTATTCCCGGATTCTGGCTTTCTCATTAAACCTCTCCTCTCTTTCCTGTTTCTTTTTGAGTACTTTTTCTTGTCACGTCCTTTTTACCAGAACTGGACTTTGGCTGATACTGAATGGGGCTTTTTTCTGCTAATTTAGAAGATTCAGCAAATTCTGCCAGGGCCAGGGGAGCCTGGGGAAGGGAGAATAAAGGAATTGGGATGGGTTGGTGTGTTTCAGGTGTGCATCAGCCAGCCTTGATCTATTGACACGATTGCTCGTGCAATTGCTCCTTAACCAGTTCAGCCACACAGACACCAGTTTCAACAGATTAAGTGCCAAAAACCTTGGATCTTTTTGACCAAACAGGTTAGAAATGAAATACAATAGCACTTTATCTTGGTGGACCTGACAGAATGAGAAGATGGAGCTTGGGGTAAAATGAGCAATAGGTGTCCATAAAATTATGCCCAATCTTAACTTTGCCTAGAAGGGATAGTGCAATGTCAGTGCTGTGTGCCAGCAAGGTCATTGCTGATGTGAGACTGAGTCACACTAGTACTAAGCAATTTCAGAAGAAGGCATAATCCTGGAGTAAATTCTAAGGGTATATTTTTGGATTTGCAATTTCCAGGTTGCAGACTTCCTAATAAAAAACTTTTAGTATTTTTACCAGGGGGTCTTTTTTAAAGATAAAGCAACTTTTCCAGATTCCTTGTAATTTCAGCTTTCATATATTTTTCTCTAATTTGTGCTGAGAAGGAAAAACTTTACTAATATGAATTGTATAAAAGTCAGAGGGAGAGAGAAAAAAGAAAATTATTCCAAAAATTTTATTATGGATGCTGACAATAGGAAAGTAGAAGTGGAGTTTTTTATGTGGTCTTATATAGTCACAAGTTGTGATTTTCCCAGATAGTAAAATTAGCATCTATATTGCTAGGACAAAGCCCCAGATTATCTCTGTTAAGAAGACAAAGGGAAAGTTAAATAGGAGCTTTAAATATGGGTATGCTTATTTCCTTTCAGACTTGAGTCATCAAAAGGAAGGTAAATTAAATTTCATTTGGGAGGGTAGACCAATTACTGTGTGGTGGCAGAGGAGAGTGTTAATGCATGCTTTAGACTTTGGTTTCATTTGACTGGAAAGTGACTACACAATGATGTGAGCAGAGTTTTAAGTCATTTAATACCTTTGTGTACAGAATAAGCAGAATTTGGCAAAAAGACAACTTCCCTCTTCATATCAGCAGCAGAAATGAAAATGTATTTATCACATCAATGGGGTTAATTTCTTAAAAGATTTAAACAAAACAGTTCTGGTAGGGTACAGATAGCATTAATTCTCAATTAAAGAAGAAATCTTACTGGTAAACCCATGATATTTTCTTTAACTTGATATTTTTTAAACATTATTTATATGAAGTTTGTTTAAATTGAGTGCAACTTCTATAGTATTCTACATCAAATATATTGTAGCTTAAAATATATATTACTTATGAATATCAACAGTGAGGTTTAATTTGGTTTTCACCTTGCATCTGTGTAAGAAACAATTGAAATATCTTGGATTTTCATCTATAACTTTATAATTAATGCTCCACTAAGGATAAAGCAGGCTACATATAATTTAAAGTTATCTTTTGTTCTAATTGTTTACAATATTATTTTTGTAGAGGTAAATTTGTATTCCAATCATCATCATCATTATATCATAAGCCTCTGACATGCAGTATTGCTAATCTGCTGTATCCCTTAGTTTGCCACAGTTCATTGGCACTATTATTGATATTGATGGCTTTATTTTCTCTAGACGTTAGGTGAGGTATTCATCAAGAGAACAACAAAAACTGGAATAGAAAGATAAAACATCCAGGTCAGTAACTCATTGAGTGTCTCACACCTACAGATGTTCTGGAACACACAAAAGCCATGAGCTGATTTGGTACATGGGCATGCCTACATGAGTAACAGTGGGAGTGTCAGTGCATATAAGGGTGCAGGTACTTGCTGTGACCCCAGACTCTCACCTTATTATATATTTCGGTAATAAAAGGCCTGTTGGCAAAGATCTGAGGAATAAAAAAAAATAAAAAGACCTTTTAATCAATAATAAATTGTTTCCAAATTCATTTTTATGTAGTACATTTATAAATACATTTATAGATTTTCAAACCGGCATGCAGAGAATAAGAAGTATTCCACCATCTAAAGATGCAGACAAGTACTAGGAGAGACTTACAGAACTAACTTGGGCCCAGACTTCCTAGCATTTTTACATCAGATGATGGTCTTGAAATTAGTTCAGGACCATTTTAAAAGTAGGAGCCTATCAAGATTGTGTGAGGTGTTCAAGCTCATGATATGGTCAATGGAGAGTATTAGCTAGGCCACAAAAATCTCTCTTTCCATTGGCTGAAAAATGCCCCATATGCATTTTTAGTATCCACTTACTAGAGAAAACTGATGAGAAAAGGATTTATCACTAAAAATCCCATTATGTATGCTCACCCCATACTTTTCAGTTACTAAATCCAAATGTATGTCCACCTCTAAGTAAGTGCTGCTGGTTTTATAACTGAAAAGTTTGTGGCTAAAAATGCTGTTTTTCTAAGAAGACCACCAAGAATTAGAATGAATTTTGAATTATTTCAAAAGCTTCTGCGCACAAGAAAACAACCACACTTTACCTTAGTTTACATAACTGGCAATCAGATGAAACAATCTTGAAACGAAGGAATAATATTTTGTTGATGTTTGAGATAAAAGGATGAATACCTGGCGTGGTATTTTGATCCTGATTATTAATGATCTGCCTTACTAGTACACTGGATTAGACAGAAGCCAAGTCACTTCACAGAAGCATAAAATCCAACTCCTAATCTAATTTCTTGACTATATTTTATGTATTTGCCAGTTTGTATCTTTAAACTTGAAAAAACCCCAAAGCCTAAAGTTATCAGTATTCCCTATTATCAGCTAAGGGAGAAGTTTGAACAGCTCAGTGAGAGTATTAGGGAAACTTAGGCTTGAGCTCACTTTCTGCTTTTCCAGTTCTTTCCTTTGTGGTTTTTGACCATCTTCTGTGATATCAGTTTGATTTCTTAAAAAAGTAAATGCAGACCACTAGGTAAGACAGAGGATATGTCCTTTTTTAGCATTTTTCCACTTTCTCAATGTAATTGCATGTCTAGTTTACTGCATGTCATGATTTCTTCAATGTGCTTTTTCTTTTCCAAATCCTCTGTATTAAAGAACATCAGCAACACTTGAGATTTTTCAGGTTTCAGGATTCCTTTTCAGGTCATGCCAACATAGCAGTAGCCAGGCCAAGGATGGTGAATTGCAATTATTCTCCAGTCAGGTTTTCCCCACTAGTGAGTCGTCACTTGGGAATTTGGCTGCTTTTATTGTTTTTTATCTTTTCAGAAGAAATTAGAGTTACTGAAAACATATAGCTTCCCAAAGGATATGTTCTGCCCTTGGATGAATGTGAATGTGCGTAACTGTCAGTGGATTTTTTTTTTTCTGCAGGAAGCTTTAAATTTTGCCTAATCATTTTAACAGAGGCAGAATGTTTTGTTTTCTGTAGCATTATCAGGCCCATGCAAAAAAACCCAAACCAAACAAAACAACAAAACACCAAAAAAACCAAGAAAGCCAAATGCAAGAAACTCAAACACCAAGTCTTGAAGATATTTATTTCATTTGAACCTGAAAACAGTTCTTTCACTAGATGTGTGCCTGACTCAAGACCCTTTAGCTTGGATCACTTCAGAAAGCCTAATTCTCTTTGGAAAAAAAAACTAAACTAAGTAAATATGTATGAGTTAAGGTGATAAAAAAGCAAAAGAGAATTTACTATTCTTACTGATTTGATTCCAGGTTTCAAATGGCTCACAAGGCCTGTATGATGTACTGAAATAAATACAGTGGTGGGGTAGTATTTCAAAAGCAGAATGTGACATCTTGTAGTCGTGGCTATCACTTATATTTTTAGATATATATCTGTAACTCAACTGCTTGCTACTTTATTCTCTGTTGTTATTTTCTTTCACACTTCTTTTTGAGATGTTAGTTTCCTTGCTGTAACTAGAATTTGTCTGACTACACTCATACCTTTTTTTCCTCCTTTGTCTTCTCTGTGTATTTATAATTAGGTAGCTCATTGAAAAGCCTGTCCTTGCTTATAAAAGTCATGGGCTAAATTCAGCTTTTGGAAGGCCAGTACCTCACTGGTCATGTCCACCTCACTGGGACAACTGGTTATGGCTGGACCACGTGAGCTTTTCCACAGTTTCCTCTTCCCAAAGCTCACCACATCCTCTGTCAAAATGATCCCCATTGTCTAAAAGTCCCTTTATAACCTGCTTAAACTAACCTAGCTCTTCCTGACTGGAGTGGGGTGAAAATCAGAGAGGGGTTTAACAAATACTCCATTTCTGCATTTGGAGAAAAAGATAGGTTATATGTGTTTTCTGAGTAATTATTGCTATTTTTTTAATTTCCAAATGTGTCTAGGTACATTATTGAATAAGTTCTATTATAGCCTTTTGTCTGTAAACTAAGAGTCTTTCAGATAATATGGATATTTTAGATAATTTACAGTCATACTTGCAATCTGCTTGTTCTGCTTTCTAATAATTCAGAGAAACCAAGAACATTTTCAGAAATTGCAATAAAGTTATTGTTTCTAATGATAGTTTTGACAAAAAAAGAGAGTAAAGACCTATCTTATGCTAGGTACGTTTTCTTAATTCTGAAATAATTACCATCTGACATGGTAAATAATACACTCAATGCTAGATAATTCTCAATAAGCAATCAAAAGAATGTTTAGAGGATCATTTAATATGATCTTGTCAAAATAACCACTTTTTTAATTGAGATTGTAAGTTTGGTCAAAATCAGTGTTACACTGTTCTAGACTTCTGTAATACATTGCTTAATATCACATCGTTTTCTGTTTCAGTCAAAAACTTAAATGACAAAAGATAAATGCAAGGTATAAGGAATGGATTAAAACATTGTATACAATATGAAGCTGTTCTTTGTCAGTCACTCCTGAGGAAAGATCCCTCAGGAGTCACAGCTTGGTCTTAGATGAGTAATTTCTTACTATGTGCTTACCTGGGTCTGTATTCATCCGTGCACTGTGAGCTCAGGCTCATCGTGGTACAATCCAGTGGATGCAAGCTAAAGCCAAGAAAAATCAATAGACAAAATAGTTAGGAATGAGGACAATTAGTCTCTGGAACCATCTCCCTACGTGCTCTGCGGACATCTCTTCAACCAGTGTTTTATAATCAACACTTGCTATATTTCTAAAATAAGTGTAGTAGTTTAGCTAAATCATTGACTCATTAGTTCAAAGTCCAAAGAGAAGAAACAAAGTCAGATCCTATTAATCTTCTGGTCAAAATTTATCCACCAGTGGTGTTATACTGGATTCTGTACTTGTGTCAGTTTCCCAGTGTGTTTGAAATATCTAGTATTTTAAAATAACATTTTCTGTACCTTTATATTTTCCTGAAAGTATTATTTATTTTCTTTAGTTTTAAAACATTTAGCCACTTCCAAGAGAAGGCATTGGAAAAGTTATATTTTCTGCAGTATAAATGTTTCTGGAGTTGTTAGTTATCATTGATACTGAAAAAAATGAGTACAGGAAATGCATTGATGACAAAGACTGAGTGTTGGCTTCAATTTTGTTATGTACTGAGTTTTGCAAATATTATTTTCTAAGTCAGCTCTTTACCCATTGTTGGCACCTGGAAGCAAAAGAAATTTTGTTGCACTTTGCCGATTTTTATAGTAGATAATGGGTGTTGATACTTGCTTTAAAAAGCAAATATTTCTGAAATTAATGGCAAGATTTCCAAGACCAAAAGAGACATGGAACAAAGGCTACCACAACTATCACTATCACTACCACTACTATCACTTCTTTTTGAAAATATCCACTGAACCACTGAACACAATAATGAACAATATATGAGCAGATGTTTGCATTCACATTGAATTCATGTCTGCTAAGGAATAAAAGTGGCAGTCCTCAGTCCATTATTTCCTGCAAAAACATTTTTAATATAAAAATATAGAAAAATAATATTATCTTCGTTTTTGAAATGTGCAAACTTTTGCTGATGGATTACACAATTTGAAAGCAGGAATTATTTTTTTTAGAAAATTCAAGCCCAGAAACTATTTCAAACAATCAGACACAAACCATAATAACAGAACATTAAAGTTATACTGCTAAGATTTCAAAAATCAAGACACAGATAGTCAAGTATGTCTATTAATTTTGGCCCCCTGTGAATATGCATTATTAAATAGCTATAAATGTTCTTACAGTGTACCATACCATGCATACAAATTGGTGTTTTCTAGAAGTAATTTAAACGAGTAAAATAAAGCTTTGAAAAGCTGTTTACTGAGTAATGCCATGCTAATTTTAAAATTGGGTATCCTAACTATGCCATTAGAGTATAAACATGTAGTTAGACAATATGGATATTTAATTTTGTGTTATCCGGTGCAATTATGAACTGAATAGTCTTAGGAAATTGTGGCCAGGATTGGCACCTGAGCAGTTTGAAAGTTCTCCAACATACATTGTGTTTTTTTGTAAATGTGCCCTAGAACAGAAAGTGTGTTAGTGTGCTAATGTCACCCCAGCTCATGCACTGTGCAAACAGTGGTGTGTAATGGGCAGCTTGGGAACACACTGTGCTTTCTTCTCATACAATATAGCAACTATCCACAATCCAGAGTTAAAATTTGCTTTACTTAGGGTTACTTGTCTTGTCCTGAACATATCCAGACAGCACTGAAGTAATTATACACATTTCTATACAGTAAACTTGTTATCATTCATGTTACCTGTCTTCAGCTTTGCATGTAAGCCCCTCTTAAAAATAGGTTCCATCAGTGGCAATATAAATATCAAGGCATTTTTCAGCATTTGCTGAAAAACTAGCACACACTAGCTTTGAAAATATAATAAGTGAAGATATCTTTAAACCTACCTGAGAACCAAAATATTTTCCTGCTCAACTAGTTCACATAAAATTAGAGGAGGCTGATATCTGTCTGACATTGGCTGAAGCACCAGGTTTAGACAGTGCAGCAACTTCAAAAGAGCAGATCAATGCTGACCTGTGATTGTGGCACCAGAAGGCATCTGTGCACATGGATGACTGTCGCCTAGGAATGAGCTGGGCTCTGAATGAACTGTATCCCACCTGAATACACAGGGCACATAAGTGCTGGCTGCTTTCTTCTGCAACATTTGATGCCCATTACTGTTCAGCATGAAAGAAGAGGTTTCTTGATATACACATAAGGCATTAATCTAAACGATTATCAGCATATTTAGTTAATGCATCACTTAACCTTTGACCACAAAAAGAAGTGGTATCAGCACCTGTGGTTCATTGATGAAAGACTGAAGACCAGAAGAACTGTACTTTTCTCTGAAGAGGCCATATTGCATTTTTTCTTGATTGCAGGAAAAGCAATTTTTCTGAAAGTAATATAATACCATGCAGTTGTTTCTACTCACCGCTCACTCTTAATCTCTTTTGCTGTTAATTAGAAGATCACATATTTTAAAAGATATCATATCACTTCCAGTTATGAACTTCACCTAGGGGGTGTTGATCTCAAACCAGGCATGGACAGATAAGCTAACGTCATTTGCTACGCTCATAAGAGCAGAAAAAAATTAATTCCTGTTGAAGTAGTAAGATCCTCTTTTAAGTGCCACAACATACAGTTTGGGAATCCCAAATGAAATTCTTTAGGAGATATGTCAAAAGAGGAGAGTGAGTGTTTGCAACAGGAGAGTTGTCATTCAGGAAGGCAGCACAGCACAGAACTCTGCCTGACATTGAACTGTTCTTTTTAAGACACACCTCACACACTGTAAGCAACCAGACTGAATGTAGAGTGTTTCCACAGTCTCTCATGAATTTCTAATTGGTAACTAATGATGGATTGTTACCTGCACATAATGAAGTTATTTTCCACAGGGTTATAGTGTGAACAGACATATGCTAATGTATATAAGTGAAAGAGAGTAATAAAAATTAGAGTGTTAGGTTATAGGGCTCTTTGAGGTAAACAAATTCCCTTTCTTAGAGGTAGTTCTGTTTGATTTAAATTTGGAACAAACAACAAAAATCAGTCCATTGGAAACAGGCATTTTGGGATATGACTCTTGTTTACACTATGTGTAAGCAATGCAAATGGTCTTTACAGGGAATGAATACTCTATTTGCATCCACTTTACATCAGCTTTATACTGCATGACTGGTATGAAGGGGCCCTTGGAAATCCTTGAAGAAATTTCCAAAGATCTTAAGGAAAAATACACTATATTCACATTGGTTTTTGTAAGATGGGAAGCCAAATTTAACAGGCATTATCTTTAATAATTTCTTCCTCATGGTAAAATATAGGAAGTACAACAGAAACAAATACCATATCAAAATACATTTAGAATCAAAATGTCACCCAAGCAGTTAGTCAAGAAAGTTGTTGTAAACCTCTGTGTGTGTGTTTGGGGTTTTTTTGCTTTAAATGGATACCTGAAAGTAACAGGCAACTAAATGTAGAGGGTGTGTGTTGTATTTCTGGGGTGATGTGGTAAAAATGTGTTCTAATGATCACAGGGCATGTACCTGAAGACGTTTTATCTTAATGTGTGATTTCATTCTTCAACTGGATTGAGGCATATAATTTCTTTTAGAAGGGCTTCACCAGAAAACAAAAATGTGTTAAAACACATTTCTCCTTTCTCCTCCAATGAGAATGAGAATTAAACAAGTTTACCTTCTGAAAAAACAATATAATAACTACTGAATCAATCAAATATGGTTCATGTGGTAAACGAAACAAAAAAAAGTGAATGCTTTTTGAAACACGTTAGATTTTTTAAAAGAAAATGGAAAGACATCTTCAAAAAGCAACCATTTTATTTTATTTCAGGTGTCATTGCTGTAAAGTTCAAGTGCATTAAATGACACCCCCCACACCCCATTAGAACATGTCTGTTGTTTCTTGCCTGAAAAATCTGTAAACCATCAAACGCTTATGGTGCAATACCACAAATTCAGAATTAAGAAGTACAGTATTGGTGATAACATACTTAGAGCTGCAAGATAAAACCAAGATCCATTTCACAGATGAAAATTTAAAAAATGCTAATCTTTTTTGAGGTATCTGTCAGGCAAAATGTAAATCCCAATTTCGGTTACAATGTTGCATTTAGCTAACAGACACTAGTGTTTTTAAATGAATTATCTATATTTTTCTTTTTGATATGTGTTATTTTAAAAAATTATTTAATAATTTTTATGGGATTTTATGCCCACCTGTGGTGACAACATTTTATCAAAATATAAAGTGTTTATTATGTAAGCTGTGAATTGGTTATTTTACAGTCCTTGGGGACAAAATGTGTAGTGTGATCCAAGTACAGCTTACACATAAGCTATAATAAAAAATAAAATAATGCTTATCGTGGTTAAAAGAAATGTAGAACCTAGGATACTGTAACAATTTGCATAGATTACTAGTAGGTCTTCTAGCACCTACATTTTTGAAGTATTTGCATGTGTAAAACACTTCCTCCTATTCCCATAACCTCCCATCATTTTGTTGCTGTTACTGTGCAATGCTGGAAAAAAACCAACCCCAAACAACCAGCTTCTGAATTATGGAACTTAATTTTCAACTACAGTCATGTCAGGTCATGTCAGATGGTGTAGAGATAACTCTTTTTCTGTTTCATCTTGGGTGTTGGGCCATATATATATATATGTATCTATATTCTCCAGAGTTTAGTGGATTTGTAATCATCTTGAAGTACCCAGCAACATACGTAGACAGCCTGTGAATGCACAGTATAGTATCAAATAATTAAAGACCGGTGAAATTGAAAAAACTTAGAAATGAGGCCACCAAAGCTAAGTGTTCCAGTTCTAGCCCTGTTTAAAATAAAACAAAAATCTCTTTGAAGATATGATTCTTAATTAGAAAGGAGTGAAATGAGATATCTGAACATAAGATTAAAATTAGTGCCTCATCTTTTATACCCATGCACAACTAACATGACCTAACATGTGAGAAAATAATTAGTGTGGTTTGGTAAGTAATTTTGCAAGAGCACAGATCTGGATTTTCAGATGCTCACTTTGTGCTTTACTTGGCTCAAACAACTCTACTTTAAAGTCTTGTGCCATGATGGAATGATAATTGGGTGTTGATGAAAAACATCAATCATCATTGTATTGTGATTTGAATTATATTCGTTCTAAAGTTGAGCAGTAAGATGTGAAATAAACTGTATGGGTTTGGTGATTGCACTTTAAAAGCTCCTTCATTTCCAGTCCAATTGTGAATCATTCTTTAAATCAATAAAGCTTACTGAAACTCTAGGATTACCTGTAAGAGTTTTGAAGAGTTTGTCAGTAAGAAAAATATATCCTGACTATTTTCTATTACATATATCTTTGTGTTCCATATCCTCTCTAATACTTCTGAACCCCTAACATGGACATTTTTTCACCATTCCTGCTGGGACAAGCCAGACTGATTTTGAAATTTTGTTTAGCTAGTAATTCAGAGAAAAGTTTATCTAATCATTAGTTTAAATGCTTCATGTGCAAAGAATTAGGATAAAGCTGCATAAAGTTTCATTGATCTTAGGTTTATTTACACTAGTTATTTTAGATCATTGGAAGGAAATTAATATTTGCCCATGATTGAAAACAAGTATATAATTACATAAAAGAGATTAGATAAAGCCAAAATTGCTTTATATGTGAAGCTGTTTTTATTGTTACTTCCATAATAACAGGCCATTAACTACACAAGTGGTTTGTTGATCACAAGGACAGAGCTGAGGCTTGTCACAGTTATTCTGACAACTCAGAAAGTCCAGAGTAAACATGAGTCTTACGAACAATGGCTACAAATAATGTAATCAATGTTCTTTGCAGCTCTCTTGACAGTGTATATCTTCAGAAAGGAATACAGGAGATGCTATAGTGCATTTAATCCTTGAAGATGCATTTCAGCTGCCTGGCTCTTCTGCTTTTTCCATCCTCCGATGCTAAGACCACAAGGAAAACAGACTAGAAAATCATAAAAATTTTCTTTTCTCTGTTTAATATTTGTAGACATCAGAGAAAGAAACTAATACGAAGGGGTTTTTTCACTCCAGGGCACAGAAGCAGAACAGTGACATTTTCTGTTACTGCTTTTTCACATCCAGCATGCTAAATCTTCTGAGGCTCTTAGAGTTAAACAGCAAGTGATCAGAGTTTCTGACATTAGAGTGGGATTTCATAGTTCAATAAGGTCACAAACAAACAAACAAACAAACAAATGTACATATATGATGATTTCAAAGACACATTTGTGTGTGTCAGAAGGCACACAAAGGTTCAGAGCTGAAGGAATTTGTTTCATGGAAGAGTTAAGTGTGAAGAGGAGGAATTATCACCTTAGGCTTTTGTTCTTTGGCATTCCTACACCATAGAAACTAGGCTGATGTGTGAGAATGAGTCAGAAAGTTTATGACTGGGGAGCTTGGTTGATCAAGACCAAATGCAAGAGAGCTCAATAATGTAGGAAATGAGCTGGAGAAGTGTGTTGCAACTGATACAACACAAATATATTTGAGGATGTTGGGGGAGGAGTGAACAGGAGTTATACAAGGGGAATATTTTGCTTTTTACTCTTTGCTGCAAATTATGTGGGATCTTCACTTTCCCTTTTTCTTCCCTTTGTCATCCACCTTCCCTTGTCAGTGAAACACTTCTCTTTAACTTCCTTCTCTTTGATTACAGTGTCCTTGTTTTTCCACTCTGAAAGTATGATCAACATGCCTGGGAATGTGTGGTGCAGACTGTTGGCTGCAGACCTTCACTTATTTTGGCTGCAGAAACTACTGTTAATTGTTACATTCCTCTGCCTCTTTCCTCATGAACACAAACTGCTTTGAAAATTATGAAATTAATTAATGATGCCACAAGATTTCTGCCTAATTTTGCCTTATTAAGGGTTTAGACTAATTTCATCTTAGGCTAGATGCTGGAGTTATATGTCAGGGGTCATGTAAGTCAGATCTTTTAGATTTCTGCTTTTAGAAAGGAAGAATTACCTGCTTTATTTTTTCTTTTTCCGGAGGGGGGGGGAGGGAACATACCCCAAACAACAAACAAACACCCTACAAAAAAAAAAAAAAAAAAAAAAAAAAACAAC
>VYXF01009764.1:889263-900009 GCA_013397295.1 Polioptila caerulea
AAAACAAACACCCTACAAAAAAAAAAAAAATAAAGAAACAAACCATCAAAAGAACCTCCACATCCCACCCTTGTACAAGGTTGTCAAGTTTTGCTTTCCTAGACAAATAAATAAAAATTTTGCTAAGCTTCTGGTTTGTACTTCAGTTTTCTCCAACAGTCTCTGTCCTTTGCTGTGTGCATGAGGCTGTGCACAGTGCCATGTTCTTGGTCCTGTAGAAATTCATCAAATGTTGAATGTGCAGCAAAGTTCTGAATACTGCCAACAGGAAGTGCCTAAGATCCTCAGAAGGATTTAGACTCAAAGCAGTTCTCAGTTGCTTCAGACCAACTCTTCAGAAGAGCTCATTTCTTGCATAACTTTAACTAAAACCAAGATTTTGAACAGTGATGAGAAACAACAGACTCTGATTGATCAGACTTTCAAAGATATCAGGCAAGATCTAAACTTTTCATATAATGGCCATTTAATCTGAATCTAAGCAGAGGCTGAGCTTGATTTAAGACTATGAGTATCTGCCTCTAAGTTTCTAAGTAAGAGTGTATCTAAGTAAGAGTATATGACTCAAAGTTTCTTAAATATGTCAATCTCCAAGTTTTCTTTGGCTAGATAAGGAAATACTTTTGTTAAGACTGAATCTTTGAATACTAAGCTTTTCCATATATTGGCATGAACTTGAAGTTTTAACTTGAAAATAATTTATTAGCTATTCTCTAGAGGCATAAGTGTATAGTTTCTATGCCTAGGCATGCTAAACCCTGGCAATTCTGGTTTTATTTATCTGGACTGAGTTTTACTGTATTCCTTTAGGTCATATTATCCTGCTTGTATATTTTATGTAGTTTTTTTTTTCAAGTGATATATTAAACTAGGCTAGCAGAGACATGCTATTTCCTTCATATGAAAGAGAAGTATAGGGAGACCCAACCAAACTCACCCACTGTGGTTTGTTGCAGTGACATTACAGATCAAGGTAGTGACCTCTAGAAAAGGTGGTTCTGTTTTAACCAGTAATCATTATACCATTATGTTACATGCTTTCAATATACTTACTATAAATAGTAAGAGATTAGTCACCTTATATTATTCCAAAGCATAGGATTAAAAGGATTTGAGGATAGAAATTCAGTCCAAAAAAATGGTGCTAAAAATACTGTTCAGGTTTTTAATGAGTTCTGCTGTTTTTGCAAAGTCTGAGCAAATTACATCTATGTATTTTTCAAAATATAATAAACCAAATTAAGATATCCACAATTTTTTCCCATATCCTCTAAAGCAATCTTCACTTTCTCAAAAGATAAAAAAAAATAACCTCTTAGTGAAAAGCTGAGACTGAAAGAGCAAGAGGATGGGGGCAAGGGAAAGAAGACTTTGTTTAAGAAACATTTGTTTCTGTGTGTTCAAGACTGCATTAAGTGCTTGGCCTGTCTACCTATCTAAAAAAACAGTCAAAATGCCCCAAGGTATTAAACCAAATGTGTCAGCAAATACTGGGAGTCAGGTGTTTAGTGCTCTGGGTGTGTGGATGCTTGAGATCTTTCCAGGCACCAATGAACACTTTCATCAGTACACGGTTCATAATGTGACAAAATATGCTGAAAAGGAACAATGGTAGAAACAACGAAATAAATAGACTCTCAGCTTCAGTCTGATGTAATTCATATTAGCAACAAAGTGATCTCAATATATATTTCTTTTCACCCTGAATGGTTCACTGTGCATAAGCTTTAGGCATGTATCTTATAGTTAGGTTTTGAGAATATAATCAGAGGGTGACCATAAGCAACTTTTGTATTTCCCTTTTAAATATGCAAGGAAATCTTTCCAGCCAGCTGCACTCCTGCTCACAGTTCCTCATTATCTTCAGCTTTCAAAGTAGTCTTTACTATCCCAGAGTCTTTGGAGTTTATTGCTCTTGCTCTTCATACATACATGGATTGCAAGGGTTCTGAGAACATCTTTCTCAGCTTCCTCTCTTAGCTGTAGAGATCAGCTGCCTGCAATCAGCTGCCTGGGGCTACTTTGAGCACCATGGAAGGAATGAGGGAAGCTTGTGAGCAAGTGTCAAGAAAACTTTTAACAGCCAATGGGTGAATGAAGTTTTAGAGAAGCTAAGTGTAAACCACTGTTATTATAAAGGGATTTTTACCCTCCCTGAGATAAAAATCACTATATATTTCCCTTTATTTTGTAGTCTTTCCTTAGTGACATAAAAAAGAAATAAAAAAATACACCTATCAGAATATACTGTAAGTTTTCCCAAATATCAGGGTAAAAGCTATAGAATAGAGAATGAAAATGGATATAAAAGCTAAATAAAAGATGGGCTGAAAGAGAGGATTATTGAGAAGCAATATCAATCAGATCATTTTTATTAGACCATGGGAGGCCAACTGAACTTTTTAGGATACAATATTGCAGGTTAGATGGAGTTAGGGTATGAATTAGTGTGCACATTCTGCTGAAAAGATTGTTTCTAAAACTTAGCACAGAATTGTGAAACAATTTTTGTGGTGTTGGGGAGCTTTTGTACATAGACACTCTCTTGCTCATTTAAAAGCAAAATGTTGGTTCAGTATATACATTCAAAGAGTAGTTGGCACAGACATATCCTCACCTGCCAAATATGCCACAGCAGTGATCACTTCTCAAAGCTCTAACACATCTGAAAAATCACAGTGGCAATAACTATAGCCCAGCACAGATAGTGTGGGGAGCTCGATTCTAGGCCCATGTGCTGTCTTTGGGCAAAAATGTGTGTCAGCTGGAGGCTGGAAGCAACTGTGAGTACCTTAGTGGGCAAGGGAAGAGCTAAGGATGTCATCTATCTAGGCTACTGTAAGGTCTGTGACATGATCCCCAGTAATATAATTCTCTCTAAATTGGAGAGAAATGGATTTGATGGATGGACTCTTTGGTGGGTAAGGAACAGGCTGAATGGAAATCAGTGTTGGGTGGTGGCCCTGGGGGATCTTTACTGGGACCAGTACTGTTCAATTAACCTTCATCACTGGAGATCTTTAAAGATAGACTTCCTTTCACTTCCTGCTCAGGATGTTTTATGTCTAGTACATCCCAGAAGTTGGATCAATACATAAATGTTGTGAAAGATGTAAGTATTCTATGTGACTTCATTACATGATGGTTAATTATTTAGGGTTTTTGGCCTATTTTTTTTTCCCTTAGTGTCTGTAACTGTCTTTTGACAATGATAAAACTAGCAGGAAAAATAAAATAAAAACAATTAGCACAGCTAGTATGTCTGCAATTTGCCTGAAGTTTATTTTGAAGGGCTTTGCTAAAGTCCAAAAAAAACCAGACTTAAATAATGCTGGATTAACATGGAAAATTCAATCTCTTCCCACTAGTGGGCGAAAAGTTTTGAGGACACTGGTATTCAGAAACCAGAATCAGATTATAATGTGATGTTTTTGTAATACAATGTTTACACTTGGAATCATTCACAGAATGAGAGGAAATCATTCACACTGTCACACTGTACTGCTTCTTTTACCCAACGTTGTATTTACCTATAGTATAGGTAAATACTATACCATATTATACTATACTATAGTGGTAGAGTTGCAGTCCTAAATTATTTAGATATCCTGTACTTTCAAATGAAAGAAGACCATTATGTCCCTTAATTTTAACTTCTGTATAACACAGAACATAATCTTGTACTTATGTATTACATCATGTAAATTACATCATGTAATTTACTTCATTTTGCAGATAATATTTTTTTATGTCAGCTATTTTAGAAAATCATAGAAACCAGATTTTAAGACCTAGTATGGTAGATAGGATACTACCCCATACTGTGTTTTAGTGGTGATCTATCAACTCTGTTTTCAAATATGTGCAGTAATGAGTCAGGTTCACAGCTACAATACTTACTCTTAAAAAGTGAGGCTAACATCTTCCTCAAACATAGATCCTAAGTTCCCAAGGCAATGAACAGTGATAGAATTTAAGTACATCTCCCACCTGGATGCACGTTCCTTGTCATCACTAGTACATAATCCCATGTGCTTCTTGTTACTTTTTTCCCTAATTCAATAGTCTTTAAGGAGAAATATGTTCACCTACTCAAATATCTTCAAAATAAGGATGATGAGTCATGCCTAAATAAACTAACAGATGCTCCAGTATACCTTGGGGTGAGTACACATGGCAGAATATTCATTATCATATAATATGTAACCACATTATCTTCAGCTGTTCCTGTGGTGTATTCCCAGGAAACATAAGCAGCAGGAAACATTACATTCTCCCCGGAGATCGTTGGGTTCAAAGCACATTAATCAAATCTTCACAATCCCTTTTTGAAGAGATGAAACATACATAAACATTTCTAAAATAAGCAAAACCAAACAGCATAGGCTGTGTATGAAATACATTTCAGCATAATTTTACAATAATTTCCTCTACTACCACAAAGAGGATCTTACTATGACAAATCCAGGTGATGACTTTTGAAAAATAACCTTTGAAAAAATGTGAAGATCTTTAGGATGAGTGTGTATTCAGAATATTTGAGATAATAATCCTTTCTGTGAAATTCAGGTAAAATGTAGCACTGAGATCCTAAATAAACTTCATGGGTTTGCCTTCTTTTCCTTCATTGCAGTTCCCTTTTTTATTTCTGAATCTCAAGACTGAAATATTTGTTTATATAGTTATTTATATAGTTATTTATATAGTTATTTATATAGTTATTTATATAGTTATTTATATAGTTTCTGCGTGGTCAAGCATGAAGTTCAGCAAAGAGAAGCGCAAGGTCCTGCACCTGGAATGTGACAATCCCAGACACACCTACTGGGCTGTGTGAGAGCTGCCCTGTGGAGAAGGAGCTGGGAATGATGGTTGATGAAAAACTCAACATGAGCTGGCAGCGTGTGCTAGCAGCCTAGAAAGCCAACCAAATCCTGGGCTGCATCAAAAGGACTGTGGCCAGCAGGTCGAAGAAGGCAATTCTCTGCCTCTATTCTGCTCTCCTGGGGCCCCAGCTGTGGTACTGCATCCAGCTCTAGGGCCCCCAGCATAAGAAGAACATGGAACTGTGTGAGTCCAGAGCAGGGCCACCGAGTTGGTAAAGGGGCTGGAGCACCTGCCCTATGAAGACTGACTGAGAAAGTTGGAGCTGTTCAGCCTGGAGAAGAGAAAGCTGCATGGAAACCTCAGAGCAGGCTTCCAGTGTCTGCAGGGGCTGTTTGGGCAAAATGATTGTGAACAGGAGGGTGTGAATACAGGAGGTTGGAATAAATGATCTAAATGTCTCCACTGCTTTTAAAACAAAGACTAGGAAAGCAATTAGCAGTTATTTGTATAGCTTCTATTAGAAAGTCCTCTCTTTTCTGTACTTTTGTCATACTTCAATCATTTTGGTCAAAGAAAGGAAAAATTTAATACACTGCATGTGAAAGCTCTGAAAATACAGGTAATGTAAAGAATTTCAAATAATTCACTTCACTTAATCTTTAGTACAGAAACTAAAGGTGTCTAAAACTTAATAGTTATCTTGCTTTCACATTATGTTGCCCCAAAAACATATGCATTATAAATATTTGTACAATGCAACAGTAAAATAAAATATTTATACATTTGTCTGATTTGTTACTTAGTCTCACAATTTATTATTTACTATTTATATTAAATCTAGATGAGGAATATATTTTACTGTACTTTACTATAATTAATATGTTACTATAATTTCTTCTACAGCATGAAATGGCAATAAAACATGTTAAATAAATATTCAAAAATATTCAAAAGAAGAGACACTTTAACAGGAAGCTCACTACCTGTTTAAGGGTCTAAACCACTTCCTGCTCCAAGGCTAAAAGAAAAGGATTCATACTTAGAGGAGTTTCTGCACTGGGCCATGTTTGCTCATATTTATTAAACACTTTCCCCAATACCAAACATTTTGTGCAAATAAGATTGGACAATGTGAGAAAAATAGAAGTGTGTTGGTGAAGTTTCATATAATTTAAATAATAATAATATGCAGTGATTAAAATATACATGGTATTTCTTGTCTATTGAGGGGCCTACAGAAAGCATTATGCAGTTCCTACCTCTATGACACACAAAACACTGGTTAAAAATGTATGAACTGAATGTGTCTCTCCAAGCAAAATGTGGAATTATCCACCTTATAAATACCAAAATAAAATTAATATTTTTTTTTATTGATGCAAAGGTGTCAGTATCTGTATTCCATAGAGAGAATATTAATATCTTTTCAAAAACACATACAAATATAATCATGGCAGTAATATATTTTCCCATTGGGTTTATAACTTCTTTCAGTGCTGTTGGCATCTCTTAAAAAATCAGTTGTGCTGCAACTGTGCATGACCATAAAAGGTCCTAGTTAAATATGCTTCCTTGAGTAATTGTTTTATTTTAAATAATTTTTGTAACCAAAACTTATAAAAAAAAATAAAAATCATATCACTTTCATATCACTTTAGAGCTAGGTAGAAGAAATACTTTATTTTAAAGTTGACACAGTTGCATAATTACAGCAAAAACATTCTTTGAGTTTTGTTTTGCTTTTTCAATCTTGATGTTTTCTAAAATGTCCAAGTCATTAAAATCTGTCATGTGAGTGATTACAGAGCATGTAGCAGCCTTGATGAGATTTATAGCACTATTCTATAACACCCAGGTATATTATTTTGAACACACTTCAGTATTTTTTATTCTCTCCTCAGCAGCAAGAAATAGAAGATATCAGCATGGGAGACTTTGTGTAGCATGAAATACTGGTAATATATTGATGAGTCCAAACGTTCAATTTGCTGTAGCCAGGATGAATTTAATTTGGTGGACTACATTCAATTTATGCATTGTTACATTGTTCCTTCTGTGATAGATAATAAAGCTGTCGTTATTTGTTTTTTAAGAAATACTTCAAATCCATAAAAAACATAACATTTTCTTCTGTTCTTTATTTGCATTGAGATCCCTTTACATTTCCCTGGCTATAAATGTCACTTATAGCCCACACCGCCAAAATGCTTTAATGGAATTTTGGAGGTAAGTGAGGATAAGACCCACTTTGCTAAACACAGAGAGAGAATGTAAAATGATGGTGAACCATGTGACTACATTTCTCCACTTACTCACATGTACAGTTTAAATGAGCATGTAGAGAATCAAAACTGGTGGAATTTACAAGCTAGGAAAAAAAGAAGAATGTATAATAAGATGGAAATTAAAGGCAATTTACACCTTCCCTAGCCCTCATGCTAGTTGTTTTTCCTCTTACCACCTTTTTTCCCCAAATCTTTAGTGTGCAGACTACACCTTTATATGCTGAGATTTACACATTTTAATTCTGATACCTACTTACCCTCCTCTTATATATTTATCTTTTGATGGAGACCACACTTTTAAAGTTTTCTTTCCTGCCTTCCCCCACTTCTAAACAACACTGGCAACAGCAGTATCACAGGACACATCTTCCCTCACTGCCCTGCCTCAATGCCATTCAGGGATTACTCAATCTCCTAGTAGAGATGGGACCATATGAGACTCTGACTTTATTCAAGAAGAGTTAATGATTCCCTGCAGGACTATATAACTCTTCTTTACTTATATTAGGCATATTTTCATTCTAGTAGTACCCTGGTACTGCAGGTTTGGAAAAGACATTCATCATTGTCTTTCCGCTTCTTGTTTAGTGAGCGGGATTATGCAAAAATGTAGTGTGAAAAGGGATTTGAAATGCACTTTTTAACTTGTATGTTACAGAAATTCTAAGAAATCACAGGAGACTATTCTGAATTAGCTTTCTTATTGAAATCTGCAGTTTGTTACACTGAGAAGGGACTCTAAAGAGCAAATAAAAAAGTCTGGGTGTAATGACTTAGTGTTTACAGAATATAACTGCTACAAGACTGATTGCTTGATACATTACTTCTTTCATTGTGAGCTGCAAAACAGGTAGAGGCATGGTAGACTAATTTGGTTTATATATTCAGCTGTAAGGCTAGACACTGCATCATTCTTTTCATAAAGCAGGGACTGGAGGCATATGGGGCCTGTAGCCATGACGACAATAAAACAGCTCCGAGCCTGAGCTGTAGGTAAGAAACTCGGCCTTGTCTCCAACCCTTCCTGCTCACGACTCGACTCTACATGCTCTCTGGAGAGGGGGCTGGGTGCTCATGAATGATCTATTGAGCAGAGGTACAGTACTGAAAAGCATGTCTACAACGAGCCTTTTAGCAGAATTTCCCACTGTTAGACTAACACGAGCTAGTGGTGACATCAGCTTGAGCATGCCAAAAGTCTTGGCAGCTGCTCTACTTCACCGTACAGATTTATTGCTGTATAGTAAACACAGGTCATAAAAAGACAAACAGCTTGTCTACATTAGAACTCCCATTGTTGCCAGCACTGATGGAGCTGCAGGAAGAGTGGAGAACACCTAGGACTCCAGCTGTAGCCAATATAGTTTGCAAATACCCAGAAGTCCCTGAAATGTCAGCCTAAGCTAACATTTTATTGGCATGAATAGGCAATATGAAAACAATATCGGAACTTCTGATGTGTTACAGGTTAAAAATGGATTATCTGCACATCTCACATGAAATAAGCACTAGGGATAAAAGAAAACATCAGTTTCGGACAGATCTGTTTTCTTTGCTGCTGGTGGTATGTAGTGCATCTTGTCACAGTCCATGAAGACCTAGGGAATCACATGATGCTAACAGGACCTGCTCTTTTCATACATTGCTTAGCATCAAAAGACAGCTGGAAATACATGAAATAGTATAGGAATTACATGTGACAGTAATTGTCAAGTGAATGGGGAGAAACTCTGTGCAACTTATACAACAATTTAACCCATCATATTTTATTTCAAATGAGGATTTCTACAAATCCTATGTGAAATCACGTCAGTTCTTTCTGCTTCCCTCCTACCACAAAGATGAAAATCACCTTGATAATTTATACATATGGTTTTCTATCTCTTTTGAATCACAAGAGATCTTACATCATTTAGTTTGCACTATGCAAACTGATCTTGCTGGTAAGTATGATTACACCAGGGCCTCTTTTCAAGAGGGTCTCAAGGCTATAAAAATCAAATGAGCAAGGTTTATTATATTCCTGATGACAAGTGAAGATTAATTTAGCAATGGAGTTGGTTAATGAGACCTGTGATCACCTTCATCTGTAATGACTGGGAAGAATGCTGAAAAGGAAGAACTGTAATGATAGGCTCTCATTGCAGTATTTTAACTCTGAGTCTGTTAATTAGTTTCATTTTCATCTGATTTTGCAGTAGCAATGCTTTCTGATTTTAGATAGGAGAAATTACGACACATTAATTTTGATTTTGCCAGAGTTGGAGTCATTGTTGGATAATAATATTGAGCAAGAAACAATTTTGGCTAACTGGAGATGTCAGTGGCTTGTCCTTTGAGTTTCTTCACTAGATGATGGAGTCCCAGCATAAAAGTCAGGCCTGGTTTTTAATAACAATTCTTGGGCTCTCATGAAGATAAGAAATCCACTCACATGTCACAGTAATATATCACAGTTACTTTGAGAAACTTCTACAATTAACTCCCAGAAATTCAATTTTTACAAGTTTGTTATCTTCTCATGAGTAATTGTAAGATAATATTTGTGCCACAATCAGTGGCAGCAGGTTGGGCTTAGGATCTGTTGTTTTTCTGTACAGTTCAGATCTCAGTAATTTTCTGTACATTGTTTTTCTACTTGTTAGTTGTTTTTTCATCTTTTTATTTACATTCATTCATGCTATTCAGAAAAATCTCACGAACTGCAAAATATTCTAGTTAAGTGTTTTTCATTGTATTAAGGTAATTACCTTAATTATTAATTTGGGAAAGGCATACTTATAATTTTAGAATGTGAAGATTTATGTGTAAAAAGCAAATAAAAGCAAAAGTTGGGAAAAAACCCCAACGCATAACATGTCTTGGAAAAATGCACCAAAGATGAAAAACAAATTTGTCATCCTCACAGTCATTTTACTGTTGCTACTTGGCTATATCATTTTGATTAGATATCAAACACTATCTGGTGTTTAATGGACCTTTTAGTTAATATGAAATAAATGTATTGCTTTTATAATTGAAAAAAAGTAAAAATTGCATTTGACTTTTGTATCACTAGTAATTTTGGAAGTATTGAAATCTTTCAACTATAAACATCAACACCAAAGTACCGGCATTTTACTTGACAAAAAAATGATTTCTTTTAATTTACCAGAAGCATCTACCTATGCAAGCTAGTATCAGCAATTACAATCACATAGACTTAATCCTTCAGAAAAATGAGAAGAAAACCCCAAACTCAACCACTGAAAAAAGCACTTCATTTCTTATATAACAATATTTCTGAAAGGCAATTTTTCTTCACGACAGAAACAGTTTGAATGTACTGGATGTATTGAGTTTGAAGCATTTTAACTGGGCCTCTTTTATGGCTTGGGTTTATAGCCTTGAAAAGGTGCAGCTTGGAGAAGTCTGAGATTTTTGCCATACCACCTTCAACACCAAAATAATGTGCAGTATCTACTTAAGATGTTTGGCATCACAGGAGGCAGTTAAAGAAATGATCATTCAAAAATGTCATCCAGGCATCTAACAGCAGCTAAAGGGAAGCCCTGATGTGGGAACTCAGGGCTTGTCCTTGACTGCCCTGGGAGCTCAGGGACCTGTGCAGGGGGCCCAGAGGGCTCAGAAGCCC